>CM064548.1:42595468-42917848 GCA_032716605.1 Paralithodes platypus | reverse complement strand
GGGCGTCACGCCCCTGGTTACCGCCTCGACTACTCTGGGCAGACCCGCACCCACGAATTAGTGATAGCCGGAGGTCAGCCATCTCAGCTGCCTCCTGTAGACAGTTTTTTGGGTCTGTTCTTTAAATAGTTAAAGTCATTTCTGAACCAGTACACTTATCAAACTTCATCGAGCAGAAACAGCTCAGTCAACTGTTTCGGGGTGTGCCGTCTCAGCTTTCCTCAGAACGTGGCCAGTTTTTACAGTGCCTTCTTTTAAGTCCCTGGCCTGTTCAAGAAAGGTTCACCGAGATCCCTAGTCTTTGTACAATACCCCCAACATCTTCAATTCGACTCTTGTTCTCCGTGTGCACCTCGTATTCCCGTAGAAGAAACCAGCCTCTTTCATTCACTTCTGGGTAGTTTCACTGCAATACTCTTTATGAAGGCCATGCAAGTGGTGCCACTTAAGACCTTCAGATCCCATTACCCTTAATGCTTGAGGAGACCTAGAGCGGCCCACTTCTCTTCAGTCTTCCAATAATGTCGCCCTACGCAGGATTTCTTCTCACAAAACGCTGGGGGTGTGCGGGGTGAGGCGTTCATGATGACGTTCCATTTTCACTAGCAATAGGGGCAGGGCCCAATTTGACTAATTTTGGACCAAGGACTGTTCTCTCGGGGGGGCTACTGGGCCCTCAACGGCCACATCCAAGTCCCTGTCGACTCTGGCACGCAACAACAGACTTTACCTAAACGAATCTAATTTAGCACAATATTTTCCTCCGAGTCAGTTTACTTAAGCTCAGCCTCATGCCCTCCTAACACTCAATCTCAATGCCTCCTCGTCTCATCCTCCCCTGCCTCCCTGGGTCTCATTTTACATGCCTCCTGGTCCTCATCCTCCTGCTTCCTAGGCCTCAATCTTAGCAAGCTCAATTCTAAATACCATATCCTGGAGACAGACAGAGACGAGGGAGCTGCCCACTACTACTGAAGGAGGGGGGGCAAAAACTGGGGAACCACCATGTGCACCACCCGAGGGCCACTCCAATCTGCCAATTCTCATCCCCTCGGTGTGAGAGTGCTTAACCCTCCGGTAACTGAGTGGAAACGGGGCCACTGTGGGAGTCGAGTGATAGGGGATCTGGGGAGGGAACCCCCCCAAACGCCCTCTCCTCCGAAACCCCATGTCGCCCACGCAACACCCAGGAAATCAGCTCCCCCTTGGACATCCCTACTACATTGGAAATTCCCAAAACCTTGGCTATCAGGTGCAAGCCACAAACATCCACCCCAGTCAGCCTCTCCTCCGTCACGTGGTACCGCTTACTCACAAAAACTCTAGCATCCTCCTCACTGGTTACTAACGGCACACCTTCAAATGGCAATCTCTCGCTCATCGTCAGTGCTAATGCACGACATAACTGAAGTCCACAAAAAAATTCTCGAGACAAAAGTGTTTAACTTCCTATGCAAGCACTAATTACTAAATTAACTGGAGTCTCTTAAATGCTTTACTAATTGCCATACAAAAACAATATTCTTCAATATGCACGCTAAAATACAAACAAACAAATGTTGTACAACTCTGCAAAAATTTATACTGTTCACAAAATCCTAAGCAAGGTCGCCATTTGTTACGACCTGGCACTCGGGTACACAAGGGCTCTCAATCAGGACTCTAATACGGCTCGCTGCCACAACGGAAACACACGATCCCAACCCCTGAGTACTGCCAGCCGAACAAAAAACACCAATACCCTCCAGAGTTCAATCTGCTATAACGGGGTATACAAGAACTCGGTACTAGTGTTCAACAACAGACTAATAAAGAGACAGGAATTCTCTAGTCTGGTCAACAATCAAACAAAGAAGTAAGAAACAACAACACCAAAGAATAGTGTTGGCCGAAGCCGAAGTAATCCACCCTTGACTAAGAACTTAAGAAGTCCTCCACCCTCTACTTCGGATCGGCACTATTACGTTACGTTAATTAATAGTCCTTAAGCATCGAGCAAGGAATCTTCTGAAAAAAGTTAGATGCTTCTCGGATGCTCGTAAGAAGTACGTATCGGATTTTGAACAGTAATTCAATAAGAAAAACACTGGCAATTAAATACTATTACAGGTTTAAATTGGCATAAGAATAATTAAAAGAATATGCAATAGTAAATGGCAAACATTAAAAAGAAGTACTCCGCAAATGCAACGGCAATAGCCTACTCGGATTGTGCTCGTGGGCCACTAATCACTAAAGTAGCCAAGCTTGCAACACATGAAATCAATAGTGCATAAACAATATCATACATAAGGAAAGCTTCAATACTATTCTGTATCTACTAATCGAGTAAAGTCTAGCTGGGGTACTGTGGGCAAAAGGTAGCAGTGACTGAGCAAAAACGGCTCGTAGCCTAGCGAAGTCCTCACAACTGTTTAAAGTATTACGTTAACACTAACAAGTGCACTTTGAGAAATCCAGATCCCTTGTATCTGGTTTTCTCCCGGCTCCTTGACAAAGTAAAAACAAGCTGTTAATAAAATACAGGGTGGTTAGGCTCTTGCCCTCACGCACTGTAAATTATTAACTCAACACAGTCAGCCGCGAAGACAACCTAGGCTTCACTGAACCGAAACGAGTATGCAGGTTTATCGCTTAACCACTGCATCAAACAACAACTCGTAACACAGAAAAGCCTTACCCCAGTCTAGCATTACCTAGACTAGCAGAAACCAGGAATAATAATAAACACACAGGGAAATGCATAGACAAGTGCAACAAACATAAATCAATCCTATTCTAAGTTAACCCTTCCAAAATAGGCTATCTAATAGGCATGTATCTCATGAGAACTCAAGCGATAATACGTTGGCTGACTAGCTCTGCACCAACGGGACCATGGAAGTTAAAAAGGGTAGGGAAAAGAGGAGATAAGAATGTAAGGTAGTAGAGAAAGTTCACATCAGTCAGAAGAATATATATAGTTAGCAAGGGAAATGAGAAGTCGCTCTGCCTAATGAGTTCTGATCAAAAAATGGCTAGACTTCCCTTTTTATACTCGGCCCTCTAGTGAGCCCAACGTGAACTACTAAGGACCGCCCACTGACAATCATTACGTAATTTCTCTCTCTCCTCTGGGATAGACAAAGGCTTTCCTAGCACTGAGGGGAGGGGGGAGGGGGGGGGGAGTGCTAGTGAGTTAGGCCCACCTCCCGCATGGCGCACCCACTGACCCCCAACTGTGGCTGCCGCTTCTCCCATCATTACAAATAAGTTTTACACACAATACTTATAACTAATGATATAAAATAGAACTCGTTGACTCAGATGAAAACAAAATACATATTCATATTACTTATAGTACAACGGCTCACATGAACTAAGTTAGGAAACTCTACATAGACTACAGCCAAAGTTCCTGCCCTGACGATCCTAGCGAGAGTGGGGCATGACTAGGCGTTCTGTACAGCATGCTCACACTGGACATGCGTCACACCTCCCCCAAGATTTTACTTGCTCAACCCTGAGCTAAAATCTGACAAACACAGAACCCCATCAAGCCCCTCACACCCAGCGACCCAGCGACCGCATGGCACTAAAACAAAGCTGAGTTTATCACCAAAACGCATCTTATTATTAACCAAAAATTCACATTTTATAACTCCTCCCAACAATAGCAAAAAGACACAATATCATGCTCCCAGAGCGAGCTTACAGCAGCTCAGCCGTTTGATAGTTTGTGGACTACTCAAACTCTATAGGCTATGACAAACTTATACGATTACCTATATCAAAAGAAAGAGTTTTTTATATGATTTTTATATTTTAATATGTTTTTCCCGGCTGCACTATAAGGGCAGCCTATTTTCCTCCACTCAAACCCACACACCTGTGATAGCCTACGACTGATCATCCACCCTTGATAAACAATCCGCGATCACATTGTCACATCCAGCAATATGACGGATGTCCAGGTTATACTCCTGCAACATCAAAGACCACCTGGTCAGTCTCATATTGTGATTGTGAAATTGATTCAGGAATCTCAAAGGGTGATGATCAGTGTAGATAACCACGACTGGGCCATAGGCTGGAACATACACCTCGAAGTGCCTGAGCGACAGCACAATCGCCAGTAATTCCTTTTCTATTGTAGAATAGTTCTTTTGTGCAGCATTGAACTTCTTAGAAAAGAAACTTACTGGGTGTTCCACACCTTCATTGTCTGTCTGTAGCAAGACGGCACCAGCCCCTACACCACTAGCATCTGTTGCCAGCTGAAAAGGCCTGTTAAAGTCTGGGGCCCTGAGTATCGGGTGAGTACATAGCAAATGTTTCACCAAAGTGAAAGCCTTTTCACACTCAGGTGCCCACAAAAACTTTTTGTCTTTAGATAACAAATCTGTGAGAGGTGCCAACACCGTTGAGTAACCTTTTATGAAGCGTCTGTAGTAGCCTATCATACCCAAGAATCTCATAATCTGCTTCTTGGTTGTTGGGTGCGGAAATTTATTGATAGCCTGTACCTTGTTCTGAGGAGGGCACACCTGTCCCCTTCCCACTACAAACCCAAGGTACTGCACAGTGGCTTTTACGAAGTCACACTTTGCCAAATTTACTACCAGACCTGCTTCACTAAGTTTCCGGAACAAGGTCTCAAGGTGCTCACAATGGCTCTCAAAGTCGTCATCATAAATGATTACATCGTCCAAATATACGGTGCAATTTGGAATGTCCTTTACAATTTCATTCATCAGGTTCTGAAACGTTGCTGGTGCATTCTTAAGCCCGTAAGGCATAACATTGCACCGGTAGGTACTCCCGTCCACAACAAAACCACATACCTCTTTAGCACGCTCGGACAAAGGTACTTGCCAGTAACCTTTTACTAAATCTACTTTAGACAAAAAACGAGCATTACCAATTTTGTCAACACTATCATCAACCCGAGGAAGAGGATATGGGTTAGTTGGAGTCAAACCGTTTAACCTACGGAAATCAATACAAAAGCGTACCTTGCCATCTGGCTTAGGCTGCAGTGTTACAGGGGAAGTCCACTTAACTGTGCCTTTCTCTATCAACCCTCTACCGAGCATATACTCCAACTCATCCCTCAGAGCTGGTAGTTTTATGGGGGGCACACGGTACGGGATTGACTTAAAGGGTAGATGGTCCCCCACGTCAACATCATGCATAGCCTGAGTAGTGAGGCCTGGGTGTTCAGCAAATACAGTGGGGTATGAACCGAACAACTGACGGATAGCATCAAACTGCGGCTCAGGCAAATGAGCTATAGCCTCGTCAGCCCTTAGGCTCGAGTTCCCCGCCCACTGATCCGCTGAAACATGTTGATCCCAGCTATCCTCCTCTGAAGCTTGACTGTCCCCCTCTCCTTCTCCACCACGGCCGCAACAAGCCAACACAGGGACAGTGAGAGGCTCAGAGGGGCGCCTCACATACTCTTTAATAAGGTTCACGTGACATAACTGGTTCTTTTTCCTCCTGTCTGGAGTGGCAACAAGGTAATCTAAGTCTGAAATTTTTTCTACAATTTTATAAGGTCCAGTGTACTTCGCAGAGAGGGGGTTACCAACCAAAGGCAACAAAATTAATACCTCTTGTCCTACAGTGAACTTCCGGAGCCTCACTTTGCGATCATACCTGTCCTTCATCAAAGCTTGTGATTCTGTCAAATTTCTACCTGCCATCTCCAGACTCTTAAGCATGCGCTCACGGCTTTCAAGCACATACTTTAATAATGGACAAGGCTGCACAGTCCCCTCCCAAATTTCTTTCAGCATGTTAAGGGGGCCCCTGACACGGTGTCCAAAAATCAGCTCGTTTGGACTAAATCCCAGGCTCTCACCAGGTACCTCCCGAGCAGCAAACAGCACATAAGGCAATCCAAGATCCCAATCCATACCGTTGTCAGCACAATAACACCTGAGCATGCTTTTAAGTGTAGCATGCCACCGCTCAAGCACCCCTTGACTCTCAGGGTGATACGCTGACGATACTACTGCTCGTATCCCATGCTGTTGCATTGTTTGCTTGAACATGTTGGAGGTGAAATTAGATCCCTGATCAGACTGAATCTCCTCCGGGTACCCGTACCTTGAGAAGTACCACAACAAGTTACTGACTACCGTCTTAGCCATTCCATTTTTCATAGGGTATGCATCGGGGTATCTAGTGGCAACATCCATTATGGTTAACAAAAATTTATTTCCCGCCTTAGTGGGAGGGAGTGGACCAACCATGTCAACAATAATTTTACTAAAGGGTGGCCCAATCACAGGAATAGGGTGTAACGGAGCCTTAGGAATAACTTGGTTCGGTTTCCCGACACGTTGACAAATATCACAGGAGTTTATCCATGACTGCACATGAGACTTCATCCCCGGCCACCAAAACAATTTCCCCAAAGCCGCCACCGTTTTTCTCACCCCTAGATGTCCTGCCAGTGGTGTGTCATGCGCCAACCTCAGTAGGCTATCCCTGCACTCCCGTGGCACCACCAACTGGTCCACTACTCCGGACCCCTTTTGCCAACTACGTTTAGGGTCTTGAAAACGCCTATAAAGGATGCCTTCTAAATAAAAAAATCTCCTGGCTGTGCATCGCCGTCCTCGTCGAGCTCTACAGCTCCATTAGCACACGTTTGGAGCTCAGGGTCCTCTAGTTGCAACCGACTTATATCTGAGGGTGCCAAGCGATCTAACTGCTCCCGGAGCAATGCATGACCTTCCCCGATACTGGGCTGCTCCCTCTGTCTCTCTCGATGTACATAACGTTGCTGTCGTGGAGACTCGTCATGCCCAGCCTCGTCACTCTCGATGACAGGCCCAGGGGCTACTCCAGAATTAAGTAATGGTGCTAATACTGAATCACCCAGGAGAGCCGCCGAGTCAAAACTCTTAAAACCAACTCCAGCTTTAGCCTCCTCCTGTTGATCGTTCCTCCGCTGGTCTGAAGGCGGAGGACTAGGCTGTGACACTTTAGCTGCCCGAGCTCGGGTGACAACACACGCCATGGGTTGTGTCTGGCACCGCTCGACCCACTCTTGCTCTTCCCTACTCACGTCGGCCGGCCTCTCGGCAACGACTAAGGGTAGAACCTCGGAAGCGGGCATTGCAAAGTCGTTGCCGAGAAGAAGGTCGACGCCCTCCACTGGCAGTTTCTCCACAATCCCGACATCCAATTCACGTGCCACACCATCCACCTCCAACTCCAACCGCACCAGCGGGTATGACCGAGTTGCATTAATACCCTGCACCACTACCACCCGAGCCGCGTTTATAGGGTAGCCAGTCAAGTTTTTCATCAGAGTCTGGGAAGCACCTGTATCACGCAAGACCTCTACTCCATGCTTGCGCCCCGCCCACATCACGCAACCCCGCCCTCTATGGTCGCAAAAAACATCCTGAGCAGGGTTCGAGCCTCCCAGGTGCTTCTGCATTGGCTGTGCCTCAGCCTCTGACGAACTGCCCCAGGCAAACTCAGATGACTTCGGAGACACACCAATGTTGCAGGCCAAAGACACAGCTGCTGTAGGTGGTTTGCTAGGACAGACTCTTGCAAAGTGCCCCTTTTTATGACAATGATAACACTCCACCTCCCCTTTGGGCTTCCCTTGGTACTGGGAAGGGCCCGGCCCCTTCTTAAATGGGACGGTGCTAGTCTTGTGGTCAGTCTTGGTATCATGGCTCTTGTACTTGTTTGCATAAGGTATATCACTAACTCGGGGGGGTGGGGCGTCACGCCCCTTGTTACCTGCCTCACTACGCTGGGCAGACCCGCACCCACGAATTAGTGATAGCCGGAGGTCAGCCATCTCAGCTGCCTCCTGTAGAGTTTTTGGGTTCTTTTCTTTAATAGTTAAAGTCATTTCTGCACCAGTACACTTATAAAACTGCTCGAGCAGAAACAGCTCAGTCAACTGTTCGGCCGTCTCAGCTTTCTCAGAACGTGTCCAGTTTTTAAGTGCATCTTTTAAGTCCCGGGCATGTTCAAGAAAGGTCACCTCCCTAGTCTTTGTAACACCCCGAAACTTCAATCGATATGTTTCCGGTTGCAACTCGTATGCCCGTAGGACAGCTCTCTTCAATTCTGGGTAGTCAATGCAAGACTCTAAAGGCAGTGCATCATAAGCCTTCAGACCCTTACCCGTAAGTCTTGAGGAGACTAGAGCTGCCCACTTCTCTTCAGGCCAATTATGCTCCCTACATTTCTTCTCAAAACGATTAAAAAATTCTGTGACTTCAGTTTCACTAAATACCGGCACCAATTTGACTAATTGGGCCAAGGACTGTTCTCTTACTTGGCCCTCACGGCCCATCCAAGTCCCTGTCGACTCTGCACGAGACTTATCTAAATCTAATTTAGCACAATATTTCTCCGAGTCGTACTTAAGCTCAGCCTCATGCCTCCTAACCTCAATCTCATGCCTCCTCGTCTCATCCTCCTGCCTCCTGGTCTCATTTTCATGCCTCCTGGTCTCATCCTCCTGCTTCCTAGCCTCAATCTTAGCAAGCTCAAGTCTAAATACCATATCTGGAGACAGACAGGAAGAGGGAGCTGCCACTACTGAAGGAGGGGGGGCAAAAACTGGGGAACCACCATGTGCACCACCCGAGGGCACTCCAATCTGCCAATTCTCATCCCTCTGTGGGAGAGTGCTAACCTCCGGTAACTGAGTGGACGGCACTGTGGGAGTCGAGTGAGAGGGGATCTGGGGAGGAACCCCCCCAAACGCCCTCTCCTCCGAAACCCCATGTCGCCCACGCAACACCCAGGAAATCAGCTCCCCCTTGGACATCCCTACTACATTGGAAATTCCCAAAACCTTGGCTATCAGGTGCAAGCCACAAACATCCACCCCAGTCAGCCTCTCCTCCGTCACGTGGTACCGCTTACTCACAAAAACTCTAGCATCCTCCTCACTGGTTACTAACGGCACACCTTCAAATGGCATCTCTCGCTCATCGTCAGTGCTAATGCACGACATACTGAAG
The DNA here is from genome assembly GCA_032716605.1 of Paralithodes platypus. Classification (NCBI taxonomy): domain Eukaryota; kingdom Metazoa; phylum Arthropoda; class Malacostraca; order Decapoda; family Lithodidae; genus Paralithodes; species Paralithodes platypus. Next base: position 42,908,855 of record CM064548.1, on the reverse strand, counting down.
TCCACAAAAAAATTCTCGAGACAAAAGTGTTTAACTTCCTATGCAAGCACTAATTACTAAATTAACTGGAGTCTCTTAAATGCTTTACTAATTGCCATACAAAAACAAATATTCTTCAATATGCACGCTAAAATACAAACAAACAAATGTTGTACAACTCTGCAAAAATTTATACTGTTCACAAAATCCTAAGCAAGGTCGCCATTTGTTACGACCTGGCACTCGGGTACACAAGGGCTCTCAATCAGGACTCTAATACGGCTCGCTGCCACAACGGAAACACACGATCCCAACCCCTGAGTACTGCCAGCCGAACAAAAAACACCAATACCCTCCAGAGTTCAATCTGCTATAACGGGGTATACAAGAACTCGGTACTAGTGTTCAACAACAGACTAATAAAGAGACAGGAATTCTCTAGTCTGGTCAACAATCAAACAAAGAAGTAAGAAACAACAACACCAAAGAATAGTGTTGGCCGAAGCCGAAGTAATCCACCCTTGACTAAGAACTTAAGAAGTCCTCCACCCTCTACTTCGGATCGGCACTATTACGTTACGTTAATTAATAGTCCTTAAGCATCGAGCAAGGAATCTTCTGAAAAAAGTTAGATGCTTCTCGGATGCTCGTAAGAAGTACGTATCGGATTTTGAACAGTAATTCAATAAGAAAAACACTGGCAATTAAATACTATTACAGGTTTAAATTGGCATAAGAATAATTAAAAGAATATGCAATAGTAAATGGCAAACATTAAAAAGAAGTACTCCGCAAATGCAACGGCAATAGCCTACTCGGATTGTGCTCGTGGGCCACTAATCACTAAAGTAGCCAAGCTTGCAACACATGAAATCAATAGTGCATAAACAATATCATACATAAGGAAAGCTTCAATACTATTCTGTATCTACTAATCGAGTAAAGTCTAGCTGGGGTACTGTGGGCAAAAGGTAGCAGTGACTGAGCAAAAACGGCTCGTAGCCTAGCGAAGTCCTCACAACTGTTTAAAGTATTACGTTAACACTAACAAGTGCACTTTGAGAAATCCAGATCCCTTGTATCTGGTTTTCTCCCGGCTCCTTGACAAAGTAAAAACAAGCTGTTAATAAAATACAGGGTGGTTAGGCTCTTGCCCTCACGCACTGTAAATTATTAACTCAACACAGTCAGCCGCGAAGACAACCTAGGCTTCACTGAACCGAAACGAGTATGCAGGTTTATCGCTTAACCACTGCATCAAACAACAACTCGTAACACAGAAAAGCCTTACCCCAGTCTAGCATTACCTAGACTAGCAGAAACCAGGAATAATAATAATAACACACAGGGAAATGCATAGACAAGTGCAACAAACATAAATCAATCCTATTCTAAGTTAACCCTTCCAAAATAGGCTATCTAATAGGCATGTATCTCATGAGAACTCAAGCGATAATACGTTGGCTGACTAGCTCTGCACCAACGGGACCATGGAAGTTAAAAAGGGTAGGGAAAAGAGGAGATAAGAATGTAAGGTAGTAGAGAAAGTTCACATCAGTCAGAAGAATATATATAGTTAGCAAGGGAAATGAGAAGTCGCTCTGCCTAATGAGTTCTGATCAAAAAATGGCTAGACTTCCCTTTTTATACTCGGCCCTCTAGTGAGCCCAACGTGAACTACTAAGGACCGCCCACTGACAATCATTACGTAATTTCTCTCTCTCCTCTGGGATAGACAAAGGCTTTCCTAGCACTGAGGGGAGGGGGGAGGGGGGGGGGAGTGCTAGTGAGTTAGGCCCACCTCCCGCATGGCGCACCCACTGACCCCCAACTGTGGCTGCCGCTTCTCCCATCATTACAAATAAGTTTTACACACAATACTTATAACTAATGATATAAAATAGAACTCGTTGACTCAGATGAAAACAAAATACATATTCATATTACTTATAGTACAACGGCTCACATGAACTAAGTTAGGAAACTCTACATAGACTACAGCCAAAGTTCCTGCCCTGACGATCCTAGCGAGAGTGGGGCATGACTAGGCGTTCTGTACAGCATGCTCACACTGGACATGCGTCACACCACATATGTTATGCTCTCCCACCCTCACACTATTCCCTCCCACTGATATACCTCTCAATAATACCCACATATATTATGCTCTCCCACCCTCACACTACTCCCTCCCACTGATATACCTCTCAATAATACCCACATATATTATGCTCTCCCACCCTCACACTACTCCCTCCCACTGATATACCTCTCAATAATACCCACATATATTATGCTCTCCCACCCTCACACTACTCCCTCCCACTGATATACCTCTCAATAATACCCACATATATTATGCTCTCCCACCCTCACACTACTCCCTCCCACTGATATACCTCTCAATAATACCCACATATATTATGCTCTCCCACCCTCACACTACTCCCTCCCACTGATATACCTCTCAATAATACCCACATATATTATGCTCTCCCACCCTTCACACTACTCCCTCCCACTGATATACCTCTCAATAATACCCACATATATTATGCTCTCCCACCCTCACACTACTCCCTCCCACTGATATACCTCTCAATAATACCCACATATATTATGCTCTCCCACCCTCACACTACTCCCTCCCACTGATATACCTCTCAATAATACCCACATATATTATGCTCTCCCACCCTCACACTACTCCCTCCCACTGATATACCTCTCAATAATACCCACATATATTATGCTCTCCCACCCTCACACTACTCCCTCCCACTGATATACCTCTCAATAATACCCACATATATTATGCTCTCCCACCCTCACACTACTCCCTCCCACTGATATACCTCTCAATAATACCCACATATATTATGCTCTCCCACCCTCACACTACTCCCTCCCACTGATATACCTCTCAATAATACCCACATATATTATGCTCTCCCACCCTCACACTACTCCCTCCCACTGATATACCTCTCAATAATACCCACATATATTATGCTCTCCCACCCTCACACTACTCCCTCCCACTGATATACCTCTCAATAATACCCACATATATTATGCTCTCCCACCCTCACACTACTCCCTCCCACTGATATACCTCTCAATAATACCCACATATATTATGCTCTCCCACCCTCACACTACTCCCTCCCACTGATATACCTCTCAATAATACCCACATATATTATGCTCTCCCCACCCTCACACTACTCCCTCCCACTGATATACCTCTCAATAATACCCACATATATTATGCTCTCCCACCCTCACACTACTCCCTCCCACTGATATACCTCTCAATAATACCCACATATATTATGCTCTCCCACCCTCACACTACTCCCTCCCACTGATATACCTCTCAATAATACCCACATATATTATGCTCTCCCACCCTCACACTACTCCCTCCCACTGATATACCTCTCAATAATACCCACATATATTATGCTCTCCCACCCTCACACTACTCCCTCCCACTGATATACCTCTCAATAATACCCACATATATTATGCTCTCCCACCCTCACACTACTCCCTCCCACTGATATACCTCTCAATAATACCCACATATATTATGCTCTCCCACCCTCACACTACTCCCTCCCACTGATATACCTCTCAATAATACCCACATATATTATGCTCTCCCACCCTCACACTACTCCCTCCCACTGATATACCTCTCAATAATACCCACATATATTATGCTCTCCCACCCTCACACTACTCCCTCCCACTGATATACCTCTCAATAATACCCACATATATTATGCTCTCCCACCCTCACACTACTCCCTCCCACTGATATACCTCTCAATAATACCCACATATATTATGCTCTCCCACCCTCACACTACTCCCTCCCACTGATATACCTCTCAATAATACCCACATATATTATGCTCTCCCACCCTCCCACTGATATACCTCTCAATAATACCCACATATATTATGCTCTCCCACCCTCACACTACTCCCTCCCACTGATATACCTCTCAATAATACCCACATATATTATGCTCTCCCACCCTCACACTACTCCCTCCCACTGATATACCTCTCAATAATACCCACATATATTATGCTCTCCCACCCTCACACTACTACTCCCTCCCACTGATATACCTCTCAATAATACCCACATATATTATGCTCTCCCACCCTCACACTACTCCCTCCCACTGATATACCTCTCAATAATACCCACATATATTATGCTCTCCCACCCTCACACTACTCCCTCCCACTGATATACCTCTCAATAATACCCACATATATTATGCTCTCCCACCCTCACACTACTCCCTCCCACTGATATACCTCTCAATAATACCCACATATATTATGCTCTCCCACCCTCACACTACTCCCTCCCACTGATATACCTCTCAATAATACCCACATATATTATGCTCTCCCACCCTCACACTACTCCCTCCCACTGATATACCTCTCAATAATACCCACATATATTATGCTCTCCCACCCTCACACTACTCCCTCCCACTGATATACCTCTCAATAATACCCACATATATTATGCTCTCCCACCCTCACACTACTCCCTCCCACTGATATACCTCTCAATAATACCCACATATATTATGCTCTCCCACCCTCACACTACTCCCTCCCACTGATATACCTCTCAATAATACCCACATATATTATGCTCTCCCACCCTCACACTACTCCCTCCCACTGATATACCTCTCAATAATACCCACATATATTATGCTCTCCCACCCTCACACTACTCCCTCCCACTGATATACCTCTCAATAATACCCATATATTATGCTCTCCCACCCTCACACTACTCCCTCCCACTGATATACCTCTCAATAATACCCACATATATTATGCTCTCCCACCCTCACACTACTCCCTCCCACTGATATACCTCTCAATAATACCCACATATATTATGCTCTCCCACCCTCACACTACTCCCTCCCACTGATATACCTCTCAATAATACCCACATATATTATGCTCTCCCACCCTCACACTACTCCCTCCCACTGATATACCTCTCAATAATACCCACATATATTATGCTCTCCCACCCTCACACTACTCCCTCCCACTGATATACCTCTCAATAATACCCACATATATTATGCTCTCCCACCCTCACACTACTCCCTCCCACTGATATATCTCTCAATAATACCCACATATATTATGCTCTCCCACCTGCACACTACTTCTTCTCACTGATATACCTCTCAATAATACCCACATATATTATGCTCTCCCACCCTCACACTACTCCCTCCCACTGATATACCTCTCAATAATACCCACATATATTATGCTCTCCCACCCTCACACTACTCCCTCCCACTGATATACCTCTCAATAATACCCACATATATTATGCTCTCCCACCCTCACACTACTCCCTCCCACTGATATACCTCTCAATAATACCCACATATATTATGCTCTCCCACCCTCACACTACTCCCTCCCACTGATATACCTCTCAATAATACCCACATATATTATGCTCTCCCACCCTCACACTACTCCCTCCCACTGATATACCTCTCAATAATACCCACATATATTATGCTCTCCCACCCTCACACTACTCCCTCCCACTGATATACCTCTCAATAATACCCACATATATTATGCTCTCCCACCCTCACACTACTCCCTCCCACTGATATACCTCTCAATAATACCCACATATATTATGCTCTCCCACCCTCACACTACTCCCTCCCACTGATATACCTCTCAATAATACCCACATATATTATGCTCTCCCACCCTCACACTACTCCCTCCCACTGATATACCTCTCAATAATACCCACATATATTATGCTCTCCCACCCTCACACTACTCCCTCCCACTGATATACCTCTCAATAATACCCACATATATTATGCTCTCCCACCCTCACACTACTCCCTCCCACTGATATACCTCTCAATAATACCCACATATATTATGCTCTCCCACCCTCACACTACTCCCTCCCACTGATATACCTCTCAATAATACCCACATATATTATGCTCTCCCACCCTCACACTACTCCCTCCCACTGATATACCTCTCAATAATACCCACATATATTATGCTCTCCCACCCTCACACTACTCCCTCCCACTGATATACCTCTCAATAATTCCCACATATATTATGCTATACCTCCCTCACACTACTCCCTCCCACTGATATACCTCTCAATAATACCCACATATATTATGCTCTCCCACCCTCACACTACACTACTCCCTCCCACTGATATACCTCTCAATAATACCCACATATATTATGCTCTCCCACCCTCACACTACTCCCTCCCACTGATATACCTCTCAATAATACCCACATATATTATGCTCTCCCACCCTCCCACTATTCTCTCCCACTGATATACCTCTCAAAAATACCCACATATATTATGCTCTCCCACCCTCACACTACTCCCTCCCACTGATATACCTCTCAATAATACCCACATATATTATGCTCTCCCACCCTCACACTACTCCCTCCCACTGATATACCTCTCAATAATACCCACATATATTATGCTCTCCCACCCTCACACTACTACCTCCCTCCCAATGATATACCTCTCAATAATATCCACATATATTATGTTCTCCCACCTCCCACCCTCACACTACTCCCTCCCACTGATATACCTCTCAATAATACCCACATATATTATGCTCTCCCACCCTCACACTACTCCCTCCCACTGATATACCTCTCAATAATACCCACATATATTATGCTCTCCCACCCTCACACTACTCCCTCCCACTGATATACCTCTCAATAATACCCACATATATTATGCTCTCCCACCCTCACACTACTCCCTCCCACTGATATACCTCTCAATAATACCCACATATATTATGCTCTCCCACCCTCACACTACTACTCCCTCCCACTGATATACCTCTCAATAATACCCACATATATTATGCTCTCCCACCCTCACACTACTCCCTCCCACTGATATACCTCTCAATAATACCCACATATATTATGCTCTCCCACCCTCACACTACTCCCTCCCACTGATATACCTCTCAATAATACCCACATATATTATGCTCTCCCACCCTCACACTACTCCCTCCCACTGATATACCTCTCAATAATACCCACATATATTATGCTCTCCCACCCTCACACTACTCCCTCCCACTGATATACCTCTCAATAATACCCACATATATTATGCTCTCCCACCCTCACACTACTCCCTCCCACTGATATACCTCTCAATAATACCCACATATATTATGCTCTCCCCCCCCCACACTACTCCCTCCCACTGATATACCTCTCAATAATACCCACATATATTATGCTCTCCCACCCTCACACTACTCCCTCCCACTGATATACCTCTCAATAATACCCACATATATTATGCTCTCCCACCCTCACACTACTCCCTCCCACTGATATACCTCTCAATAATACCCACATATATTATGCTCTCCCACCCTCACACTACTCCCTCCCACTGATATACCTCTCAATAATACCCACATATATTATGCTCTCCCACCCTCACACTACTCCCTCCCACTGATATACCTCTCAATATTACCCACATATATTATGCTCTCCCCACCCTCACACTACTCCCTCCCACTGATATACCTCTCAATAATACCCACATATATTATGCTCTCCCACCCTCACACTACTCCCTCCCACTGATATACCTCTCAATAATACCCACATATATTATGCTCTCCCACCCTCACACTACTCCCTCCCACTGATATACCTCTCAATAATACCCACATATATTATGCTCTCCCACCCTCACACTACTCCCTCCCACTGATATACCTCTCAATAATACCCACATATATTATGCTCTCCCACCCTCACACTACTCCCTCCCACTGATATACCTCTCAATAATACCCACATATATTATGCTCTCCCACCCTCACACACTACTCCCTCCCACTGATATACCTCTCAATAATACCCACATATATTATGCTCTCCCACCCTCACACTACTCCCTCCCACTGATATACCTCTCAATAATACCCACATATATTATGCTCTCCCACCCTCACACTACTCCCTCCCACTGATATACCTCTCAATAATACCCACATATATTATGCTCTCCCACCCTCACACTACTCCCTCCCACTGATATACCTCTCAATAATACCCACATATATTATGCTCTCCCACCCTCACACTACTCCCTCCCACTGATATACCTCTCAATAATACCCACATATATTATGCTCTCCCACCCTCACACTACTCCCTCCCACTGATATACCTCTCACTAATACCCACATCATTTTGCTCTCCCACCCTCACACTACTCCCTCCCACTGATATACCTCTCAATAATACCCACATATATTATGCTCTCCCACCCTCACACTACTCCCTCCCACTGATATACCTCTCAATAATACCCACATATATTATGCTCTCCCACCCTCACACTACTCCCTCCCACTGATATACCTCTCAATAATACCCACATATATTATGCTCTCACACTACTCCCTCCCACTGATATACCTCTCAATAATACCCACATATATTATGCTCTCCCACCCTCACACTACTCCCTCCCACTGATATACCTCTCAATAATACCCACATATATTATGCTCTCCCACCCTCACACTACTCCCTCCCACTGATATACCTCTCAATAATACCCACATATATTATGCTCTCCCACCCTCACACTACTACTCCCTCCCACTGATATACCTCTCAATAATACCCACATATATTATGCTCTCCCACCCTCACACTACTCCCTCCCACTGATATACCTCTCAATAATACCCACATATATTATGCTCTCCCACCCTCACACTACTCCCTCCCACTGATATACCTCTCAATAATACCCACATATATTATGCTCTCCCACCCTCACACTACTCCCTCCCACTGATATACCTCTCAATAATACCCACATATATTATGCTCTCCCACCCTCACACTACTCCCTCCCACTGATATACCTCTCAATAATACCCACATATATTATGCTCTCCCACCCTCACACTACTCCCTCCCACTGATATACCTCTCAATAATACCCACATATATTATGCTCTCCCACCCTCACACTACTCCCTCCCACTGATATACCTCTCAATAATACCCACATATATTATGCTCTCCCACCCTCACACTACTCCCTCCCACTGATATACCTCTCAATAATACCCACATATATTATGCTCTCCCACCCTCACACTACTCCCTCCCACTGATATACCTCTCAATAATACCCACATATATTATGCTCTCCCACCCTCACACTACTCCCTCCCACTGATATACCTCTCAATAATACCCACATATATTATGCTCTCCCACCCTCACACTACTCCCTCCCACTGATATACCTCTCAATAATACCCACATATATTATGCTCTCCCACCCTCACACTACTCCCTCCCACTGATATACCTCTCAATAATACCCACATATATTATGCTCTCCCACCCTCAAACTACTCCCTCCCACTGATATACCTCTCAATAATACCCACATATATTATGCTCTCCCACCCTCACACTACTCCCTCCCACTGATATACCTCTCAATAATACCCACATATATTATGCTCTCCCACCCTCACACTACTCCCTCCCACTGATATACCTCTCAATAATACCCACATATATTATGCTCTCCCACCCTCACACTACTCCCTCCCACTGATATACCTCTCAATAATACCCACATATATTATGCTCTCCCACCCTCACACTACTCCCTCCCACTGATATACCTCTCAATAATACCCACATATATTATTATCTCCCACCCTCACACTACTCCCTCCCACTGATATACCTCTCAATAATACCCACATATATTATGCTCTCCCACCCTCACACTACTCCCTCCCACTGATATACCTCTCAATAATACCCACATATATTATGCTCTCCCACCCTCACACACTACTCCCTCCCACTGATATACCTCTCAATAATACCCACATATATTATGCTCTCCCACCCTCACACTACTACCTCCCACTGCTGTAGCTCTCAATAATACCCACATACATTATGCTCTCCCACCCTCACACACTACTCCCTCCCACTGATATACCTCTCAATAATACCCACATATATTATGCTCTCCCACCCTCACACTACTCCCTCCCACTGATATACCTCTCAATAATACCCACATATATTATGCTCTCCCACCCTCACACTACTCCCTCCCACTGATATACCTCGCACTAATACCCACATAGGTTTGCTCTCCCACCCTCACACTACTCCCTCCCACTGATATACCTCTCAATAATACCCACATATATTATGCTCTCCCACCCTCACACTACTCCCTCCCACTGATATACCTCTCAATAATACCCACATATATTATGCTCTCCCACCTGCACACACTACTCCCTCCCACTGATGTACCTCTCAATATTACCCACATATATTATGCTCTCCCCACCCTCACACTACTCCCTCCCACTGATATACCTCTCAATAATACCCACATATATTATGCTCTCCCACCCTCACACTACTCCCTCCCACTGATATACCTCTCAATAATACCCACATATATTATGCTCTCCCACCCTCACACTACTCCCTCCCACTGATATACCTCTCAATAATACCCACATATATTATGCTCTCCCACCCTCACACTACTCCCCCCCCACTGATATACCTCTCAATAATACCCACATATATTATGCTCTCCCACACCTCACACTACTCCTCCTCACATATAATCCCACATATATTGCTCTCCACCCTAATACCCCTCACTATCCCTCATCCTCAACCACACCCCCATATATTATGCTCCTCCACCCTCACACTACTCTCTCAATAATACCCATATATTATGCTCTCCCCACCTCCTCACACTAATACCCACTGATATACCTCTCAACACCTATCTCTCCTCCACTACTCACTATAATACAATATCACACTATATCTCCTCACCCTCCCTCTACTCCCTCCCATATACCTCTCAATAATACCCACATATTTATGCTCTCCCACCCTCACTCCCCCCACTGATATACCTCTCAATATATATTACTCTCATCCACTACCCTCCACATATGTCTCCCACTCCCACTCATAATACTCCCTATATATGCTCTCACCACTACTCCCTCCACTGATATACTCTCCAATATAGCTCTCCCACCCTCCACTATCCCTTCCCATATAACTCGATTACCCAATATATTTATGCTCTCCCTACCCTCACACTACCTCCACTACTCCCACTGATATACCTCAATACCCACACATATTATGCTCTCCCACCCTCCACACTACTCCTCCTGATATACCTCTCCCCACATATATTTCTACTCCCTCCCCTCCCACCCTCAACTCTCCCTCTCACCTACTCCCCTGATATACTCTCAATAATACCCACATATATTATGCTCTCCCTCTCTCACACTACACACTCCCTCCACTGATATACCTCTCAATAATACCCATATATTATGCTCTCCCACCCTCACACTACTACTACCTCCCACTGATATACCCCTCAATAATACCCACATATATTATGCTCTCCCACCCTCACACTACTCCCTCCCACTGATATACCTCTCAATAATACCCACATATATTATGCTCTCCCACCCTCACACTACTCCCTCCCACTGATATACCTCTCAATAATACCCACATATATTATGCTCTCCCACCCTCACACTACTCCCTCCCACTGATATACCTCTCAATAATACCCACATATATTATGCTCTCCCACCCTCACACTACTCCCTCCCACTGATATACCTCTCAATAATACCCACATATATTATGCTCTCCCACCCTCACACTACTCCCTCCCACTGATATACCTCTCAATAATACCCACATATATTATGCTCTCCCACCCTCACACTACTCCCTCCCACTGATATACCTCTCAATAATACCCACATATATTATGCTCTCCCACCCTCACACTACTCCCTCCCACTGATATACCTCTCAATAATACCCACATATATTATGCTCTCCCACCCTCACACAACTCCCTCCCACTGATATACCTCTCAATAATTCCCACATATATTATGCTCTCCCACCCTCACACTTCTCTCTCCCACTGATATACCTCTCAATAATACCCACATATATTATGCTCTCCCACCCTCACACTACTCCCTCCCACTGATATACCTCTCAATAATACCCACATATATTATGCTCTCCCACCCTCACACTACTCCCTCCCACTGATATACCTCTCAATAATACCCACATATATTATGCTCTCCCACCCTCACACTACTCCCTCCCACTGATATACCTCTCAATAATACCCACATATATTATGCTCTCCCACCCTCACACTACTCCCTCCCACTGATATACCTCTCAATAATACCCACATATATTATGCTCTCCCACCCTCACACTACTCCCTCCCACTGATATACCTCTCAATAATACCCACATATATTATGCTCTCCCACCCTCACACTACTCCCTCCCACTGATATACCTCTCAACAATACACACGTATATTATGCTCTCCCACCTGCACACTACTCCCTCCAACTCATATATCTCTCAATAATACCCACATATATTATGCTCTCCCACTACTCCCTCCCACTGATATACCTCTCAATAATACCCACATATATTATGCTCTCCCACCCTCACACTACTCCCTCCCACTGATATACCTCTCAATAATACCCACATATATTATGCTCTCCCACCCTCACACTACTCCCTCCCACTGATATACCTCTCAATAATACCCACATATATTATGCTCTCCCACCCTCACACTACTCCCTCCCACTGATATACCTCTCAATAATACCCACATATATTATGCTCTCCCACCCTCACACTACTCCCTCCCACTGATATACCTCTCAATAATACCCACATATATTATGCTCTCCCACCCTCCCACTATTCCTAACCACTGATATACGTCTCTATAATACCCACATATATTATGCTCTCACCCACCCTCATAACCTACTCTCCTGATATACCCACTAATATATTATGCTCCCTCCCACTACCTCACACTGAATGTATCTCAATAATACCCACATATTATGCTCCACTCACTTATTCCTGATCCCTCAATACCCTCACACTAATCCTGATATATCTCTCAATAATACCCACAATATTATGCTCTCCCACCCTCACACTACTCCCTCCCACTGATATACCTCTCACTAATACCCCATTATTATTACCTCCCACCCTCACTACTCCCTCCCACTGATATACCTCTCAAAAATACCCACATATATTATGCTCTCCCACCCTCACACTACTCCCTCCCACTGATATACCTCTCAATAATACCCACATATATTAGCTCCATATATATGCTCTCCCCACTATAGACTCCCACTGATATACCTCTAAATACCCCACATATTATGCTCCCACCTCAAACCCCCTCCCACTGATATACCTCTCAATAATAACCCACATATATTCCCCTCCCACCCTCCTACTCCCTCCATGATACTCTCTATACCATCAATATTCTCTCCACTCTACCACGTACACTCCCTCCCCAACCCACATATATTATGCTCTCCCTCCCTCACACTACTCCCTCCCACTGATATACCTCTCAATAATACCCACATATATTATGCTCTCCCACCCTCACACTACTCCCTCCCACTGATATACCTCTCAATAATACCCACATATATATTATGCTCTCCCACCCTCACACTACTCCCTCCCACTGATATACCTCTCAATAATACCCACATATATTATGCTCTCCCACCCTCCCTCCCACTGATATACCTCTCAATAATACCCACATATATTATGCTCTCCCACCCTCACACTACTCCTTCCCACTGATATACCTCTCAATAATACCCACATATATTATGCTCTCCCACCCTCACACTACTCCCTCCCACTGATATCTCTCAATAATACCCACATATATTATGCTCTCCCACCCTCACACTACTCCCCCCCCACTGATATACCTCTCAATAATACCCACATATATTATGCTCTCCCACCCTCACACTACTCCCTCCCACTGATATACCTCTCAATAATACCCACATATATTATGCTCTCTCACCCTCACACTACTACTCCCTCCCACTGATATACCTCTCAATAATACCCACATATATTATGCTCTCCCACCCTCACACTACTCCCTCCCACTGATATACCTCTCAATAATACCCACATATATTATGCTCTCCCACCCTCACATTACTCCTTCCCACTGATATACCTCTCAATAATTCCACATATATTATGCTCTCCCACCCTCACACTACTCCCTCCCACTGATATACCTCTCAATAATACCCACATATATTATGCTCTCCCACCCTCACACTACTCCCTCCCACTGATATACCTCTCAATAATACCCACATATATTATGCTCTCCCACCCTCACACTACTCCCTCCCACTGATATACCTCTCAATAATACCCACATATATTATGCTCTCCCACCCTCACACTACTCCCTCCCACTGATATACCTCTCAATAATACCCACATATATTATGCTCTCCCACCCTCACACTACTCCCTCCCACTGATATACCTCTCAATAATACCCACATATATTATGCTCTCCCACCCTCACACTACTCCCTCCCACTGATATACCTCTCAATAATACCCACATATATTATGCTCTCCCACCCTCACACTACTCCCTCCCACTGATATACCTCTCAATAATACCCACATATATTATGCTCTCCCACCCTCACACTACTCCCTCCCACTGATATACCTCTCAATAATACCCACATATATTATGCTCTCCCACCCTCACACTACTCCCTCCCACTGATATACCTCTCACTAATACCCACATCATTTTGCTCTCCCACCCTCACACTACTCCCTCCCACTGATATACCTCTCAATAATACCCACATATATTATGCTCTCCCACCCTCCCACTACTCCCTCCCACTGATATACCTCTCAATAATACCCACATAAGTTTTCTCTCCCACCCTCACACTACTCCCTCCCACTGATATACCTCTCAATAATACCCACATATATTATGCTCTCCCTCCCTCACACTACTCCCTCCCACTGATATACCTCTCAATAATACCCACATATATTATGCTCTCCCACCCTCACACTACTACCTCCCACTGATATACCTCTCAATAATACCCACATATATTATGCTCTCCCACCCTCACACTACTCCCTCCCACTGATATACCTCTCAATAATACCCATTATATATTAGGCTCTCCCACCCTCACACTACTCCCTCCCACTGATATAACTCTCAATAATACCCACATATATTATGCTCTCCCACCCTCACACTACTCCCTCCCACTGATATACCTCTCAATAATACCCACATATATTATGCTCTCCCACCCTCACACTACTCCCTCCCACTGATATACCTCTCAATAATACCCACATATATTATGCTCTCCCACCCTCACACTACTCCCTCCCACTGATATACCTCTCACTAATACCCACATCATTTTGCTCTCCCACCCTCACACTACTCCCTCCCACTGATATACCTCTCAATAATACCCACATATATTATGCTCTCCCACCCTCACACTACTCCCTCCCACTGATATACCTCTCAATAATACCCACATATATTATGCTCTCCCACCCTCACACTACTCCCTCCCACTGATGTACCTCTCAATAATACCCACATATATTAGGCTCTCCCACCCAAACACTACTCCCTCCCACTGATATACCTCTCAATAATACCCACATATAGTATGCTCTCCCTCCCTCACACTATTCCCTCCCACTGATATACCTCTCAATAATACCCACATATATTATGCTGTCCCACCCTCACACTACTCCCTCCCCGAAGACGGTGAAATATCTACGCAAAGCCAAAAGTCTACCCTAGAGTTACTCTCGAATAAGTAAAACAAACCCACATAATTCTATAGTTATCAGAAAGACAAAGTAGTTACTTCCCACTGATATACCTCAATGGAGAATACACCACATCAATGAGTGTGCCCTCAATACCTCCATCCGTTTTAACAACAGAAGACCTCCCGTGATATCCCTACAAACATCCCAGATTGATAATTATGTTCTAAGCACTAATCACCGTTACACTGAGAGAGAAGTATAATTCAATAATACCCAATATATTGATTCATCTCCCCTAGAGTCACATGACTCCCTCCAAACCTGACATTATTCAATAAATCCTTGCAGTCTGGAACTATGCCTGATCATAGCTAGCCCACGTAACACCGATATTAACAAAAGGCAGCAAATCCCTACCCAGTAACCTCGTCCAATTAGCTTACCCTCAGTTGTATGTAAATGCTAGAAACGGTCATACACAGACTCCCTCCCACTTAGAGGATATACCATACTTAAGATACTCACACCCAAAAAACTCTCCCCTCTTAGACTTCTTCCACGATATCCTCAACCTCTACGATGAGAGTAAAGCTTTAGATATTATACCTTGATTTTCAAAAGGCCTTTGACAAAGTTCCCCACACGTTTAATGCCAAATTCGCATGGAATACAAGACTGTGTGAAATATAGAAATTGGCTCCGCGACAGAAAGCAAGAGTAGTCATAAACGTAAGGCATCTAATGGACCATGTAAGTAGAGGGGTACCCCAGGATCGGTACTAGGACCATTCTCTTTCTAATTTATCAACGACATAGATGGAGGGCCTCACCTGTACAATCTCTCAAAATTTGCTGCGATACAAAATTGCAAATGCGTACTCTCAAAAGAACAAGTTGACGATATGCAACCCAATTCTATATACATTGTCATGTTGGGCCCAAATTTGGCAAATGAGTTTCATGCTGATAATGTAAAGTACTACAATCGGATACCTAAATGAGAAAGCAAACTATTCGATGAATGGCCCTGGCTTAAGAATGTAAACAGCGAAACCGATCTGGGAGTAACAATATCGCGTAACCTAAAACCCCATCAATGTTCAGAATAATAAGGCAAACAAATATGCTTTTATCAGTCATTTGAGCATAAATCCAAAGTTATCCTAACCCTTACAATTCCTTAGTCCCGCCCTCTTCTGGAATACTGCGTTCAATCCTGGTGCCCTATTACCAAAGATATAAACAAGCTAGAACTCTCACGTAGAGTTACCAAAATGATACCTAGCCTAAAGAACAAACATACAACTCCTTAGATACTATCTATTTCCTTAACCCAGCGCAAGCGGTGACTTATTCAAGTGTTCAAAATCAAATCCTCGACAATATGAACTGTAGTAAGTAACTTCACTATCGACCATGTAATTACACCACGGTTGCAAATTATGGTAATCTTTTTACTCACACTAATTTCTTCTTCAATCGAGTTGTCAACTTGTGGAATGGGCTTCCCCGAAACATAGACTGCATCACCGTTGATTTCCTCTAATCCGCCTAGACAAATATCTCGCTTAAACCCGCGACTGACGCGGTTTGTAAATGAAACCTTTATTTTATCCCCCATCGTTACTAACCCTTGTCCCCCTACTAACTCCCTAATCTGCCACGGACATAGTTCCTCTCAGTAATTCCCTTTCCAATGTTCCCTTACCCACTCTAAACCACTGTTTGGACACTTGCTCCACGTGATATGGACAACCTAGAATCACATAGATATGTTCTCCCACCCTGATTTCCCTCCCACTGATATACCTCTCAATAATACCCACATATATTATGCTCTCCCACCCTCACACTACTCCCTCCCACTGATATACCTCTCAATAATACCCACATATATTATGCTCTCCCACCTTCACACTACTCCCTCCCACTGATATACCTCTCAATAATACCCACATATATTATGCTCTCCCACCCTCACAATACTACTCCCTCCCACTGATATACCTCTCAATAATACCCACATATATTATGCTCTCCCACCCTCACACTACTCCCTCCCACTGATATACCTCTCAATAATACCCACATATATTATGCTCTCCCTCCCTCACACTACTCCCTCCCACTGATATACCTCTCAATAATACCCACATATATTATGCTCTCCCACCCTCACACTACTCCCTCCCACTGATATACCTCTCAATAATACCCACATATATTAGGCTCTCCCACCCAAACACTACTCCCTCCCACTGATATACCTCTCAATTATACCCACATATATTATGCTCTCCCACCCTCACACTACTCCCTCCCACTGATATACCTCTCAATAATACCCACATATATTATGCTCTCCCACCCTCACACTACTCCCTCCCACTGATATACCTCTCAATAATACCCACATATATTATGCTCTTCCACCCTCCCACTATTCTCCCTCCCACTGATATACCTCTCAATAATACCCACATATATTATGCTCTCCCACCCTCACACTACTCCCTCCCACTGATATACCTCTCAATAATACCCACATATATTATGCTCTCCCACCCTCACACTACTCCCTCCCACTGATATACCTCTCAATAATACCCACATATATTATGCTCTCCCACCCTCACACTACTCCCTCCCACTGATATACCTCTCAATAATACCCACATATATTATGCTCTCCCACCCTCACACTACTCCCTCCCACTGATATACCTCTCAATAATACCCACATATATTATGCTCTCCCACCCTCACACTACTCCCTCCCACTGATATACCTCTCAATAATACCAACATATATTAAGCTCTCCCACCCTCACACTACTCCTTCCCACTGATATACCTCTCAATAATACCCACATATATTATGCTCTCCCACCCTCACACTACTCCCTCCCACTATTGTACCTCTCAATAATGCCCACATAGATTATGCTCTCCCACCCTCCCACTACTGCTCTCCCGAAGAACGGGTGAAATTTGTAGAGCTACGACGCAAAGCCAAAAAGTTAATTAAGCAAAGTAAAAAGACCCTAGAGTTACATATTGCGAATCAAAGTAAAACAAACCCGAAATAATTCTATAGTTATATCAGAAAGAAAAAAGTAGTTACTTCAACTGTTGGACCGTTAGTCGATGAAAATGGAGAATACACCAAAGACGAAGTACAAATGAGTAATGCCCTCAATACCTTCTTTGCATCAGTTTTTACAACAGAAGACCTCCGTGATATCCCTACACCATCGCCGATTCAGATTGATAATTCAGATGTTCTAAGCAATATCACCGTTACAGAGAGAGAAGTATTGAATTGTTTAGATAAACTCAAGGTAAATAAAACGCATGGACCTGATACAATCTCGCCTAGAGTTCTGAAGGAAGCTAAGGATGAGCTCTCCAAACCACTGACATTACTATTCAATAAATCCTTGCAGTCTGGAACTATGCCTGATCAGTGGAAGCTAGCCAACGTAACACCGATATTAAAAAAAGGCAGCAAATCCCTACCCAGTAACTATCGTCCAATTAGCTTAACCTCAGTTGTATGTAAAATGCTAGAAACGGTCATACGAGACAGACTCGTAAATCACTTAGAGGAAAATAACATACTTAAAGATACTCAACACGGCTTTCGTAAAAAACGTTCCTGCTTAACAAACCTCTTAGACTTCTTCCACGATATCCTCAACCTCTACGATGAGAGTAAAGCTGTAGATTTATACCTTGATTTTCAAAAGGCCTTTGACAAAGTTCCCCACAAACGTTTAATGCTAAAACTAAAAGCGCATGGAATACAAGACTGTGTGTTGAAATGGATAGAAAATTGGCTCAGCGACAGAAAGCAAAGAGTAGTCATAAACGGTAAGGCATCTAAATGGACCAATGTAAGTAGCAGGGTACCCCAGGGATCGGTACTAGGACCAATTCTCTTTCTAATTTACATCAACGACATAGATGAGGGCCTCACCTGTACAATCTCAAAATTTGCTGACGATACAAAAATTGCAAATAGCGTACTCTCAAAAGAACAAGTTGACGATATGCACACAATCTAGATAAATTGTCATGTTGGGCCCAAATTTGGCAAATGAGTTTCAATGCGGATAAATGTAAAGTACTACATATCGGATACCTAAATGAGAAAGCAAACTATTCGATGAATGGCACTCAGCTTAAGAATGTAAACAGAGAAACCGATCTGGGAGTAACAATATCGAGTAACCTAAAACCGAGTCAACAATGTTCAGAAGTTGTTAAGAAGGCAAACAAAATAATTGGCTTTATAGGCAGGTCATTTGAGCATAAATCCAAAAAGTTATCCTAACCCTTTACAATTCCTTAGTCCGCCCTCTTCTGGAATACTGCGTTCAATCCTGGTGCCCTTATTACCAAAAAGATATAAACAAGCTAGAACAAGTTCAACGTAGAGTTACCAAAATGATACCTAGCCTAAAGAACAAACCATACGAAGAGCGTCTTAGAGAACTAAATCTATTTCCTTTAACCCAGCGCAGATTAAGCGGTGACTTAATTCAAGTGTTCAAAATCATCAAAGGCATCGACAATATGAACTGTAGTAAGTACTTCACTATCGACCAATGTAATTACACGCGGGGAAACGGTTGCAAAATTATTGGTAAATCTTTTAACTCACACGAATCTAAGAATTTCTTCTTCAATCGAGTTGTCAACTTGTGGAATGGGCTTCCCCGAAACGTTATAGACTGCATCACCGTTGATTCATTTAAACTCCGCCTAGACAAATATCTCGCTTCAAACCCGCGACTGACTGCGTTTGTAAATGAAAAACTTTATTTTATCCCCCCATCAGTTACTAACCCTTCTGTCCCCTACTAACTTCCTAATCCTGCCACGGACATTAGTTCCAGGGCAGTAATTCCCTTTCCAATGTTCCCTTACCCACTCTAAACCACTGTTTGGACACTTGATCCTCAGTGTTTTGGAGGACAAGCAACCTAGAAGGGTCACTAGATCTGTTCTTGCTTGATTTCCTTTGTACTCCTTTGTACTCCCTCCCACTGATGTACCTCTCAATAATACCCACATATATTATGCTCTCCCACCCTCACACTAGTTCCTCCCACTGATATACCTCTCAATAATACCCCCATATATTATGCTCTCCCACCTTCACACTCCTCCCTCCCACTGATATACCTCTCAATAATACCCACATATATTATGCTCTCCCACCCTCACACTACTCCCTCCCACTGATATACCTCTCAATAATACCCACATATATTATTCTCTCCCACTCTCACACTACTCCCTCCCACTGATATACCTCTCAATAATACCCACATATATTATACTTACCCCCCTCACACTACTCCCTCCCACTGAGATACCTCTCAATAATACCCACATATATTATGCTCTCCCACCCTCACACTACTCCCTCCCACTGATATACCTCTCAATAATACCCACATATATTATGCTCTCCCACCCTCACACTACTCCCTCCCACTGATATACCTCTCAATAATACCCACATATATTATGCTCTCCCACCCTCACACTACTCCCTCCCACTGATATACCTCTCAATAATACCCACATATATTATGCTCTCCCACCCTCACACTACTCCCTCCCACTGATATACCTCTCAATAATACCCACATATATTATGCTCTCCCACCCTCACACTACTCCCTCCCACTGATATACCTCTCAATAATACCCACATATATTATGCTCTCCCACCCTCACACTACTCCCTCCCACTGATATACCTCTCAATAATACCCACATATATTATGCTCTCCCACCCTCACACTACTCCCTCCCACTGATATACCTCTCAATAATACCCACATATATTATGCTCTCCCACCCTCACACTACTCCCTCCCACTGATATACCTCTCAATAATACCCACATATATTATGCTCTCCCACCCTCACACTACTCCCTCCCACTGATATACCTCTCAATAATACCCACATATATTATTATACTCACCCACCCTCACACTACTCCCTCCCACTGATATACCTCTCAATAATACCCACATATATTATGCTCTCCCACCCTCACACTACTCCCTCCCACTGATATACCTCTCAATAATACCCACATATATTATGCTCTCCCACCCTCACACTACTCCCTCCCACTGATATACCTCTCAATAATACCCACATATATTATGCTCTCCCACCCTCACACTACTCCCTCCCACTGATATACCTCTCAATAATACCCACATATATTATGCTCTCCCACCCTCACACTACTCCCTCCCACTGATATACCTCTCAATAATACCCACATATATTATGCTCTCCCACCCTCACACTACTCCCTCCCACTGATATACCTCTCAATAATACCCACATATATTATGCTCTCCCACCCTCCCACTACTCCCTCCCACTGATATACCTCTCAACAATACACACATATATTATGCTCTCCCACCCTCACACTACTCCCTCCCACTGATATATCTCTCAATAATACCCACATATATTATGCTCTCCCACCCTCACACTACTCCCTCCCACTGATATACCTCTCAATAATACCCACATATATTATGCTCTCCCACCCTCACACTACTCCCTCCCACTGATATACCTCTCAATAATACCCACATATATTATGCTCTCCCACCCTCACACTACTCCCTCCCACTGATATACCTCTCAATAATACCCACATATATTATGCTCTCCCACCCTCACACTACTCCCTCCCACTGATATACCTCTCAATAATACCCACATATATTAAGCTCTCCCACCCTCACACTACTCCCTCCCACTGATATACCTCTCAATAATACCCACATATATTATGCTCTCCCACCCTCACACTACTCCCTCCCACTGATATACCTCTCACTAATACCCACATATATTTTGCTCTCCCACCCTCACACTACTCCCTCCCACTGATATACCTCTCAATAATACCCACATATATTATGCTCTCCCACCCTCACACTACTCCCTCCCACTGATATACCTCTCAATAATACCCACATATATTATGCTCTCCCACCCTCACACTACTCCCTCCCACTGATATACCTCTCAATAACACCCACATATATTATGCTCTCCCACCCTCACACTACTCCCTCCCACTGATATACCTCTCAATAATACCCACATATATTATGCTCTCCCTCCCTCACACTACTTCCTCCCACTGATATACCTCTCAATAAAACCCACATATATTATGCTCTCCCACCTCACACTACTCCCTCCCACTGATATACCTCTCAATAATACCCACATATATTATGCTCTCCCACCCTCACACTACTCCCTCCCACTGATATACCTCTCTATTATACCCACATATATTATGCTCTCCCACCCTCCCACTACTCCCTCCCATGATATACCTCTCAATAATACCCACATATATTATGCTCTCCCACCTTCACACTACTCCCTCCCACTGATGTACCTCTCAATAATACCCACATATATTATGCTCTCCCACCCTCACACTACTCCCTCCCACTGATATACCTCTCAATAATACCCCCATATATTAAGCTCTCCTATCCTCACACTACTCCCTCCCATTGATATACCTCTCAATAATACCCACATATATTATGCTCTCCTACCCTCCCACTACTCCCTCCCACTGATATACCTCTCAATAATACCCACATATATCAATTTTACAATCACATACTAAGCCATACAAAGTTCACAGTACATTACTACTCACACGTTCAGGACTCGTACAAATATCAGGGTTCACTTTATTAAGTTAAGGTTACATCAGTAGCTTATATCAAATTACATATTTCATTATACCCACACAAACACAAAGATTTACAATAAAATAAAATATATATGTAATCCATATGAACTTTTTAATGGCCACAAGTTTTTCCAAAGATGTACATAAATATCTAATGATAGCCAAAATAAAGTAAGCAAGGCGTTATAATAGACCCAACTGTCATAATCAGTAACTAACCAACCATGGTGGCTGATATGACAAACAGACGGAGTAACAGCAGTTGCCAATATACTTGCCCGTCCATCTCTTACACAAACATAATAACTTCTGAACACCTCCGAGTGCTACTAATAAATAAGAGAAAGACAGATAAATATCGTGTCTATATATTATATAGGTAATGGACGTTTGTCCGAATGTTATTGACGGTATCCCACATAGCTTCATTAACTGTCCTAGCTTAAAGTATATTAATTTGGTAAAGATAGTTAGGTGTTCTTTATATCCACATAAGTCACAACTATAGTGAATGATGATAATCATAACTTTGAAATCGTCAGTTAGCAGATAAATCCTTCCAGCGGAAGGATTGTTTCGGAATATTCAGTATTTTGTCAACGGTCTTGTTCTCTTTTCGAATATTTTCACAATGTGTAAAGCTAAACAGCTACTGCAACAAGTGTAACTTAACTGTAATTAGGTTAGTAGTGTTTGATGAAGTGAGTTAAGTATGTCGAGTTACGTTAAATAAATAATTAGTTATTGCATATCCAAATATCCAAAGCCTATTTAAAACATTATTGAAGAATTGGTCAGAGAGAAAGAGAGATAGATAGAGGAAGAAGAAGAAAAACATTGCTGTGACAGTTCTCATTGAATTAAGGATGCATTTACGAGAGCTAAGTGCCACCAAGGGGAGAATGTAAAGGATATGTGGTCATTGGATTGGAACGGAGGGGATGAAAGGTGAAATTAAGGGGAAGTGAAAGTGGATGAACTTTCCTTAGAACTACAACCGAAACACAACACTGTACATATGATATTGTGATAGAACAACTCGTATATTTGCCACCTAATCAACCAAATATTTAGAGGTTAACTTAAGCTCTAGATATTCGAGCTTATTCTAAACCGAACACCCGCACGAAACTATATGAAAGTTGTTATGTCGGGCTATAATATTTTAATTCCCTTGGTACAGTCCGTAAAACAATCCAATTATGGTTTGATGGACTTTTATACTCCTGACAGGGATATCCCGAGTAGGATCTTTATGCAATATATACGGTATTCAAGAGGACAATATAATACTCAATAACAACACAAACATGAACATATATATGTAGTTTTCTTCAATGGGACACAGTTGGTGTTATGGCACGTCTCATCATTATATTCTCTATCTCGAGATCACGCACATAATGGTACATTAAAGGGTGCTTCCTGAATTATACTAATAATATTACTGTACTAGTATCAAGAAGCTGGGAGTCATGAGTACTAGAACAACTCAATGGTGAGTGTCTAGCATAAATTAAATCAAGACAGGAAAGTATACATAAAGCTAGTAACACACATAAATAAGTATTAGCCCTCAATACAATAATATATGAGGGTCGAGTATCTTCCGTGATTAATGAAAATATTTATTCAGATGCAGGATTATACCCAGCAAACGAAGATGAAGCGAGTTGATATTTACAAATATTGACTCCCTGTACGGCAGGTGAGTCACACGGTGCGCTCGAGGCGAGACTTAAATATAGACCGCGTATAATTGACCTCAGGTAGGGGTCACCTGTCAGGTTAGGTTAGGTTAGGTTAGGTCACAGTCTCGCTGAGACTGTGAAGCGCAGAGGTGAAGCAGCTTCAGAGATGGAGTTGGGTTCAAGCCTTGAATAGGTGCTTCACATGTCTCACTCCCTAGACTGGAACAAGACCTCACGGGCCTCACCGTGTTCAGCGGTAGAGTGTAAAGGCTATCAGCCTATGCTCAAGAGGGAGTAGTTGGAATATATAAAAAAAAAAAAAAAAAAAAAAAAAAAAGGTTACTAGCTGGACTGCGTTAGTGAGATATAAGTTTACACTTAATGCAACTATATTCTTAAAGCGAGTTCCAATAGAATATAAATGATAGGGTTGAATAGGGAATATTATTTGGAATAATGGAGATATACTAAATCCCAGGAAAGATGAATTTATATTTTATCACGTATTTATATTAAGTGATCGTATGCTAAGATAACGAAACAAGCTTAGGAATTCGTATTACTATCTTGATATATAATCAAGTCAAGCGAGAACGTTTAAATGGTAGAGGTCAAAGTGGAGATACTTACTTCTCCTTTATATTATACAAATTAATAAGATCAACCATTCATAATACGATATTTACGTATAGAATGTGACAATATGGATAGGGAGTGAATAATCACTGGGGCGCATATGACACAGCAATGCTAATTAATACTTGAATTTGGTATCAATAAAGGAATCTGAATAAGTTAACAGATATAACGAAATAAATCGTAGTTAAGTAATAACTAGTGCGTGGGCGACGAAGTCCTGCTCATTAATACTTAAAATTTAGTATCAGTGATCGAATCTGAACAAGTTAACAGAACGACGGGAATAAAATACACAGGCACAATTAGTGTATGTTTGACGTAGGCGACGAAGTCCTACTCATTAATACTTATAAATCAGTATCAGTGATTGGATCTAAACTAGTTAACAGAAACAATGGGAATTAAATACACAGGCACAATTAGTGTATGTTAAGGGGATGTATATAAATGCGATACGAAATTATGTGGAAGAATTCCTAGGCATTGAACTCGAATATCACTACATCAATAATCAACAGAACAGAAATAAACGTTCATAAAATAACCTTCACGAAGGATGAGCGAAATTAAAAGGGAGTACAAAGGAATACAAAGGAAATCAAGCAACAACAAATATAGTGACCCTTCTAGGCTGCTTGTCCTCCAAAACACTGAGGATCAAGTGTCCAAACAGTGGTTTAAAGTGGGTAAGGGAACATTGGAAAGGGAACTACTGCCCTGGAACTAATGTCCGTGGCAGGATTAGGAAGTTAGTAGGGGACAGATGGGTTAGTAACTGAGGGGAGGATAAAATTAAGTTATTCATTTACAAACGCAGTCAGTCGCGGGTTTGATGCGAGATATTTGTCTAGGCGAAGTTTAAATAAATCAATGGTGCTGCAGTCTATGACATCTCGGGGAAGCCCATTCCATAAGTTGACAACTCGATTGAAGAAGACATTTTTAGCTTCGTGTGAGTTAAAAGATATACCAATAATTTTGCATCCGTTTCCCCGCGTGTAATTAGATAGGTCGATAGTGAAGTACTTACTACAGTTCATATTGTCGATGCCTTTGATGATTTTGAACACTTGAATTAAGTCGCCTCTTAATCTGCGCTGGGTTAAAGGAAATAGATTTAATTCTCTAAGACGCTCCTCGTATGGTTTGTTCTTTAGGCTAGGTATCATTTTGGTAACTCTACGTTGAACTCGTTCTCGCTTGTCTATATCTTTTTGGTAATAAGGGCACCAGGATTGAACGCAGTATTCCAGAAAAGGGCGGACTAAGGAATTATAAAGGGTTAGGATAACGTCTTTGGATTTATGCTCAAATGACCTGCCTATAAAGCCAATTATTTTGGTTGCCTTCTTAACAACTTCTGAACATTGATGACTCGGTTTTAGGTTACTCGATATTGTTACTCCCAGATCGGTTTCTCTGTTTACATTCTTAAGCTGAGTGCCATTCATCAAATAGTTTGCTTTCTCATTTTGGTATCTGATATGTAGTACTCCATTGAGATGGAGAGACTGTGTAAGAAAGGCTTTGGATGATAGAGGAATGACTATAGATCAGGCAGGGAAAGTGGTGGTGGACAGGAGTGAATGGTGAATGCTTGTGAATAGTTGAGTGAACACGTGGTCATTTGGAGTAAGGGGTCGGGCGCAAGTTGGACTAGATAATAGTCCATCAGGCGCCTGGCCCGGGGAGACGATTACTATGAAGGGTGCGCCTGGAAGTGTAGTGGGAAGGCTTGTGGCTTTAGCTTCGCTGCATGTCTGCCTGCCGAGATCGGAACCTCTCCAGGTGGTCAGGGGCCGGGGGAGTGTTGGAGCAACCTGGGTGACCCTGGTCTCTGGGTCTTCTCCTGGGTGACCTAGATGTGTGTGAATTTGTGTTTTTTATCGGTGTTAATTTGTTGTTTTATGTTGTTTTTGTGTTTTCCCCTGTTCTTACTCTGTCTTGAGTCGGCTACCCCCATAATGGGGATAGGGCCTGAGCATATAGATAGATAGATAGACATTTATCCGCATTGAAACTCATTTGCCAAATTTGGGCCCAACATGACAACTTATCTAGATTGTGTTACATATCGTCAACTTGTTCTTTTGAGAGTACGCTATTTGCAATTTTTGTATCGTCAGCAAATTTTGAGATTGTACAGGTGAGACCCTCATCTATGTCGTTAATGTAAATTAGAAAGAGAATTGGTCCTAGTACCGATCCCTGGGGTACCCCGCTACTTACATTGGTCCATTTAGATGCCTTACCGTTTATAACTACTCTTTGCTTTCTGTCGCTGAGCCAATTTTCTATCCATTTCAACACACCATCTTGTATTCCATGCGCTTTTAGTTTTAGCAGTAAACGTTTGTGGGGAACTTTGTCAAAGGCCTTTTGAAAATCAAGGTATATAATATCTACAGCTTTACTCTCATCGTAGAGGTTGAGGATATCGTGGAAGAAGTCTAAGAGGTTTGTTAAACAGGAACGTTTTTTTACGAAAGCCGTGTTGAGTATCTTTAAGTATGTTATTTTCCTCTAATTGATTTACGAGTCTGTCTCTTATAAGTGTTTCTAGCATTTTAAATACAACTGAGGTTAAGCTAATTGGACGATAGTTACTGGGTAAGGATTTGCTGCCTTTTTTGAATATCGTGTTACGTTGGCTAGCTTCCACTGATCAGGCATAGTTCCAGACTGCAAGGATTTATTGAATAGCAATGGCAGTGGTTTAGAGAGCTCATCCTTAGCTTCTTTTAGGACTCTAGGTGAGATTGTATCAGGTCCCGGCGTTTTATTTACCTTGAGTTTATCTAAACAATTCAATACTTCTCTCTCGTTAACGGTGATATTGCTTCGAACATCTGAATTATCAATCTGAATCGGCGATGGTGTAGGGATATCACTGAGGTCTTCCGTTGTAAAAACTGATGCAAAGAAGGTATTGAGGGAATTACTCATTTGTACTTCATCTTTGGTGTATTCTCCATTTTCATCGACTAACGGTCCACCAGTTGAAGTAACTACTTTTTTCTTTCTGATATAACTATAGAATTCTTTCAGGTTTGTTTTACTTTGATTCGCAACATGTAACTCCAGGGTCTTTTTACTTTGCTTAACTTTTTGGCTTTGCGTCGTAGCTCTACAAATTTCACCCGTTCTTCGTCATTTTGTAAGGATTTTAATCTATCATTAGCAAACTTTTTAGCAAGCAGACAGTTTGAAATATCTTTATTTCACCATTTGGGCTTATTATTATGGCCTGTACGCCGTATTTTCGATGGCATGCAGTCCTGCACTGCTTTTAGGTAAGTGGTTTCGAATAATTCCCAAGATGTATTTATGTCGTTATTGTTAATTAAAAAGCTCCAGTCAGTTTCTTTAAACATAGCTCTAACTTTATGAAAGTTTGCTTTCTTGAAATTAGGGACTTTTTCGATGTTGCTATTTGGTTCGTTACTATTAAACTTTAAAGTGAAAGTTATTGTACTATGGTCGCTGTTACTGAATTCATCACCAACATTCAAATCCTCTATTAATTCTTCTTTTGTTGCAAGTACAAGGTCAAGAACGTTATTACCACGGGTCGGCGATCGAACAAATTGATAGAGTGAACTCTCTTGCAAGTTCGCATACAAGTCATGTCCGGAGTGTGAAGTAAGAGTATCGCCCCACTTGGTCACATGTAAATTAAAGTCGCCAAAAAATATGGTATCTTGTGAGTTACTTACATCTGCAATTTGTTCATAAATTTCTCGGTCAGTTTGCACTGATTGAGCTGGAGGTCTGTATATTAATGCAAGTATTATTTTTGTACCCTTATTATTCTTTATTAGCACAAACGATGTGTCGACGTTCACAATTTGAGGTTTTGACAAGAGGGTCGGGTCAAGACTTTCTTTGATATAAAATAAAACGCCACCTCCATTTTTATTTATTCGGCTGTTCTCAAACATTACATAACCGGGAAGTGAATACTCTGCTAACAAGTCTCTATCTTCTGTATTGAGCCAAGATTCTGTTATGCCAATCACATCATAATTTTCTGTAAACACTAGTTCCTCTAAATCTGAAAATGTATTGCGTATGCTAAGAGCGTTTGCATAGAAAACCTTTAAAGTTGTGGTTTTAGAACTCACAGAACGTTCTTTAATAGAATTTTTTGGTTCTGGTCGGATCTACATTTACAATCATGGCTGTCCTCGGTCCTCGGTCGTTATCCCTGGCGGTTTTGAATTTGGGTGGTGTTGGTGGAGCTTTATCCAAAATTGCGTTTCTTGACGGATTAGCATTAAATTAATAAAGGACTTAGACTATGAACTCGTTGGCAAATCGGTGGTAGATGCTAGGCAAACAGTGATATGAGTAAGGATCAATTACGGAATATTCTGCGACTTCAACTCACGAATAATAAATTATAATACATGTAGTTAGTAAATCTGCGAGCGTGTGGTCTTTATATAAATGATTAACACAGGTATGTAACGTATGCGTAATCGTATAAAAGGCAAACAGGGTTTTAACACAGATCAAAGATGAATGTCAAGCTTAACACAGAGTAATCACAATTTCTGAAGGATGAATGTATTACGCACATACAGGATCTCGGGCACAGATCACAATTAAATAAGCACACAGCACGTTTCACAT
Source organism: Paralithodes platypus (assembly GCA_032716605.1). NCBI lineage: Eukaryota > Metazoa > Arthropoda > Malacostraca > Decapoda > Lithodidae > Paralithodes > Paralithodes platypus. The sequence continues at coordinate 42,878,198 of CM064548.1, read as the reverse complement.
ATTTACCTAATCAATACCTCACAACAATAACCAACAAAAGATGCATAGAGACACTTAAGTATTTGGAAGGCAGGGGTTGAGAGTACAGCACTTCAGGGCTGTTAACGCCACTTGAGCAGGGATCCTAGGTCCAGGGTGTCAAGTAGCAGGTCCTAGGGTCAGGCAGCAGACAGGTAGCTCTTCAGGGGTACTACAGGAGGTTCTTCCGAAGTACTCTCGAGGGGGTAAGGGGAGGCTGAGGCAAAGCCAGACACTTTTACTTGAAGTCCGAGCCCGAAGGTGGAAGCCTATTAGTGAGGTGTAGTTTTGCATACTCTATTCAGATTTGCCTGAAGTCCTATTCTAATTTATTCTTGACTCTTGTGGCTAGGTTTTCGGGGTTATAGGGTTATGGAGAAAAAGGTAAATTGGCTGTTGCGAGGTACATATTAATCCTAGCCTTGGAAATAAGGTATAACTACATGAGCCTATTTCCAAGTTACAATCTTATAACTAAAAGGTTCATTCTCTAGGTCTTAGGTTACCATAAACTTATATAACTCTTTTAGGTCCTTATTCATAAATCTGTTTTCCGGGGGTTATAATTATTGGATGGTGAGCATATAGGGAATCCCCCTTGTATACCCTCTAGTAGGATCCTACAGGGTATACTTTAATTCCACTTATATCTATAATGCTCGGGCCGTTGATGATGCAATTGCATAAACAGCTGCTCGTTGTAATCCAAGTTGGGCTGGACTGTAGGTGATGGCTTCTGACTGGTGGAGGCCATGTAGAAGCTGCTTTGTAATTGGCTGTCCCAGGTTGCCTGTGGTTGGTTGTGGTGTCCCTCCGTTCTACCAGAAGGAGGTAGGTGTTGTAGAGCATGGCTTGGTATGACTAACTGAGGTAAATGTGACTGCAGGGATGACTCATGTATTTTGGTGGTCCTCCCTCATTTCTTCTGGCTTTTAGGTTTCGGTGTTGGTGTCCGGATACTGGCTACTTGATGCACTTCTACCTCTGGTATAGGTTTGAGACCGGTCATCTCACCACATTCTTCATGAACAAAATTGCGACCCCGCGATCTAATGGTATAGGTTCTGGTGGTTGGAGATGTTGCCAGTGGAGTTATGCCTTGTAGGGTGAGCAACCATAGGGCAGTGGGAACATCAGTAGGTTTTTTCGGGTCCATCGTGATGTAGATTAGCCACTGTAGCCAGTCTTCCTTTTTATCTCTGGCCATCTGCAGTAATTCCCCTGTGGAATTTATTTATATACTTGAATTCGGCACCCTCCACGAAGGTAATTTTGTTGATTTTCATCTTGGCCCTCTGTGGTAGAGGAGGCAGAGGTGAAGGTGCAGGAGGACTGGGACCTGGTGTCCTTGGCAGTTGTAGGAGGACTAGGTAGGCTGAGAGTGGCAGGAGTGTTGTTGGGACCTGACCTGTTGTCTCTGGCTGTAGAATGAGAACTACTTCTCTCAGTGGTAGTTGGTTGCTGGAGAGGGTTGATCGCACTGACTGTAGGAGGCGTGGCTGGGGTGTTTGGCGGCTGCTTTGGAAGTTGATCCCTTCGTAGGTAGGTAGGCTGGAAGTTTGGAGCCCATCTTTGAGGTGGAATCACACGTCGGCCGGTTCTGGTACATATAGGGTGAGACCGAGTAGGGATTAGAGAAGGCTTATTTGCATGAGATTTAGGGGAGGGGAAGGAGGCTGAGCTTTGAGAACGAGGAGGCCGATTAGATTTGTGTGGAATCGGTCTAATTAAAGGAGAAGAATGAGTACTAGTAGTAGGTGGAGGATGAGATTTGAGTAGAGTAGGGACAGGTCGAGACGTGGAAGGGAATGCAATAGGTCTATTTGTAGGTTTTGGAGATTTAAGTTTAGCAGCGTATGTTGGTTTAGGTGTTATATGTGAGACAAGAGGAACAGGTAAAAGTGATGGAGGAAGACTGTTAGTAGTAGGTTGAGATGGTGATGGAGTAGGAGAGGAAGTACTAGAATGAGACTGAGAAGTGGAAGGAAGGTTGGTAAGGACAGGTGTTGTAGGCTGAGTACCGGAAGATTGAGAGTAGAAAGGTAAAGTTACATATGGAGATGGTTGAAAAGGGGGTGTTGGAAGAGGTAACGTTGGAGGTAGAACAGTGGGCTGAGTAGGGAGAGTAGGAGGTGCAGAAACAGTGCGAGTGGGAATGGGAGTGTGCAGGGTTGGAGAAGGTACAGCGGTTGGAGTATGAGATAAAGTTCTAGGGATAGATGAGTGAGGCTTAAGTAAGTTGGTTAAGTCAACAGGAGGTTTTGGTCGACGTGAAGGAGAGGCAGGAGGAAGTAGCTCAGGAAGGGTGGGCTCTGTGGATCCTAAGCTGGAATTATTGTTATCAGGCAACATGTCATTTTGATTAGGATTAGCAAGCATTACATCATTGTCATTGATAGGCTGAAACCTACGTACATGCCTGTTACGATACATGCGTGATTCACCAAAATAGTTAATGGTAATTTGATAACAATTAGGCACAGTTAAAATTTCAAAAGGACCCTTGAATCTAGGTTTCAATTTTGATGGGACTGGTAAATGTGCAACCATGACCAGATCACCACCGCAATGTGGGCTGGCTTTGGGGGTCTCATCTGGTTGGAGGTCTTGAACATATTGGATCTGGCGTAGTAAGTTTTTGAGGTATACTAGAGACTGGTCGAAATTTGAAGAGGCCTCATACGTGGCAGCTAGATGACGGAGGGGAAGTAGCAGGGGGGTCACTCCGAAAACTCGCTCGTGGGGTGAAATTCAATCTTCGGTTGGGCAGGTGTTTATTCCCCATTGCACAATTTTCACCTGGCTGGACCAATCTTTCGAGTCCATTTGTTGCAGCCGGGTCCAGATTTGATTGGCAATGGTTTGATGACTCCTTTCACATATGGAGTTGCCTTGTGGCCAATATGGAGAGGAATGACTTATTCGGAACCCACACATGAGTGATAATTGTGACCAGATGTGGCTAGTAAACTCGGGGGTGTTGTCAGAGTGAATGGCTTCAGGTAAGCCAAAGTATGGGAAAACATGCTGGATGAGAGCTTCTGCAACAGCAATGGCTGAGTGTTCTTTGGCTGGGCAGGCGATGACACATTTGGAGTAAGTGTCGACAAAGGTGATTATATACTTATGGCCATGGCTATTTTCAACAGGGCCCATGACGTCGCCTGCAAGGAGTTGCCATGGCTTGGATGCAATTAATTTTCCTGATGGGCCAGCTGTCCGGGTTCTGTCTTTACCCAACGCGCAGGCTTTGCATGATTCTGTAATTTTCTTAGCTGTCACATAGGGAGATGGTGTCCAGTATACTTGTTGAAAGGTGGTGATGAGGCGTCGTTGTGCAAGATGGATGCCATTATCCATGTGTATCGACTGCATTGTTGGTAAGGTATTTTGAGGGGTGATCACAATTTTTCTGTCTAGGGTGAATGGATTGTCGCCTCGCCTGGAGAGTTGATTAAAAAAAAATCTTCGTATCCAGTCTGGTTTCTGTTGTCGTTGATATCTCCTTAATAATTGCTTCTGGCTGTCGTCGAGTGAATCTTGATGGTGGTTGGCGTTGATGGTATGAGGAGGATCTTTCATCGTGGAATGTTGATTGTGCAATGGAAGGCGAGAGAGAGCATCAGCATTCGTATGTAATTTCCATGGACGATATACGATATCCTTATCAAACTCATCCAGGGATTCTCTCCAACGAACAGTCAAAGCGTTCTTTGTGTCAGATTTTCTGAGCCATTGCAAGGCGTGATGATCAGTAATGACAGTTACTTTGACTCCGGCTAAATATGCTTTAAAGTGTTGTAGGGCCCAAATCATGCCTAAACACTCACGTTTGGTGACTGGATAATTTACTTCTGCAGGGTTCAATTAAGGTTCTGCTTGCACATGCAATTATGTGCTCCTTGCCCTCACGAGTCTCGCCTAATATGGCGCCGATTCCGAATTGAGATACATCAGTATAGAGTCGGAAGGGCTTGGTGTAATCAGGGAAAGATACAACAAGGGAGACAACTAATTTATCTTTTAGACTATTGAAGGCTTGCAATCTGGCATCAGTCCACAGGAAAAGTTCTTCTTTTTTGGTTAAGTCATGAAGGGGTTTGGCAATGGTGGCAAAGTTTTTTACAAATCTGCGGTAATATGATGCAAGACCAAGAAATACACGTACACCTTTTACATTAGTGGGAGGGGTGATTTTACTGATAGCTTCTAATTTGGCTGGGTCGGGGGCAATACCTTCTTCTGAGACTACATGACCCAAAACATTTACTTGCTGTTTTCCTAGGGTGCACTTGGAGGGTTTGAGTTTTAAATTGGCATCTCTAATTCTCTGGAATACTTGTTTGAGGCATTGCAGATGTTCGGACCAGGTAGTGCCAAACACAATTACATCATCAAGATAGGCTAAACACGTTTCCCATGTCAAACCTTGTAGTACTGACTCCATGAGTCTGGAGAACGTGGCTTGGTCCATTGTAGAGTCCAAACGGAAGTACGGTGAATTCATACAGCCTCCCTTGACTGGTGGAGAAAGATGTTTTTTGTTGATGCTCTGGTAACACGGGTACTTGCCAATAACCAGCTTGTAGGTTGTGACGCATGTCCAGTGTGAGCATGCTGTACAGAACGCCTAGTCATTCTCCACTCTCGCTAGGATCGTCAGGGCAGGAACTTTGGCTGTAGTCTATGTAGAGTTTCCTAACTTAGTTCATGTGAGCCGTTGTACTATAAGTATTATGAATATGTATTTTGTTTTCATCTGAGTCAACGAGTTCTATTTGATATCATTAGTTATAAGTATTGTGTGTAAAACTTATTTGTAATGATGGGAAGAGAGACAGCCACAGTTGGGGGTCAGTGGGTGCGCCAGGCGGGAGGTGGGCCTAACTCACTACCACTCCCCCCCCCCCCCCCCCCCCAGTGCTAGGGGAGCCTTTGTCTATCCCAGAGGAGAGAGAGAAATTACGTAATGGTTGTCAGTGGGCGGTCCTTAGTAGTTCACGTTGGGCTCACTAGAGGGCCGGGTATAAAAAGGGAAGTCTAGCCATTTTTTCATCAGAACTCATTAGGCAGAGCGACTTCTCATTTCCCTTGCTAACTATATATATTCTTCTGACTGATGTGAACTTTCTCTACTACCTTACATTCTTATCTCCTCTTTTCCCTGCCTGTTTAACTTCCATGGTCCCGTTGGTGCAGAGCTAGTCAGCCAACGTATTATCGCTTGAGTTCTCACGAGATACTTGCCTATTAGATAGCCTATTTTGGAAGGGTTAACTTAGAATAGGATTGATTTATGTTTGTTGCACTTGTATATGCATTTCCCTGTGTGTTATTATTATTATTCCTGTTTTCTGCTGGTCTAGGTAATGCTAGACTGGGGTAAGACTTTTCTGTGTTACGAGTTGTTGTTTGATGCAGTGGTTAAGTGATAAACCTGCATACTCGTTTCGGTTCAGTGAAGCCTAGGTTGTCTTCGCGGCTGACTGTGTTGAGTTAATAATTTACAGTGCGTGAGGGCAAGAGCCTAACCACCCTGTATTTTATTAACAGTTTGTTTTTACTTTGTCAAGGAGCCGGGAGAAAACCAGATACAAGGGATCTGGATTTCTCAAAGTGCATTTGTTAGTTTTAACGTAATACTTTAAACAGTTGTGAGGACTTCGCTAGGCTACGAGCCGTTTTTGCTCAGTCACTGCTACCTTTTGCCCTCAGTACCCCAGCTAGACTTTACTCGATTAGTAGATACAGAATAGTACTGAAGCTTTCCTTATGTATGATATTGTTTATGCACTATTGATTTCATGTGTTGCAAGCTTGGCTACTTTAGTGATTAGTGGCCCACGAGCACAATCCGAGTAGGCTATTGCCGTTGCATTTGCGGAGTACTTCTTTTTAATGTTTGCCATTTACTATTGCATATTCTTTTAATTATTCTTATGCCAATTTAAACCTTTAATAGTATTTAATTGCCAGTGTTTTTGCTTATTGAATTACTGTTCAAAATCCGATACGTACTTCTTACGAGCATCCGAGAAGCATCTAACTTTTTTCAGAAGATTCCTTGCTCGATGCTTAAGGACTATTAATTAACGTAACGTAATAGTGCCGATCCGAAGTAGAGGGTGGAGGACTTCTTAAGTTCTTAGTCAAGGGTGGATTACTTCGGCTTCGGCCAACACTATTCTTTGGTGTTGTTGTTTCTTACTTCATTGTTTGATTGTTGACCAGACTAGATAATTCCTGTCTCTTTATTAGTCTGTTGTTGAACACTAGTACCGAGTTCTTGTATACCCCGTTATAGCAGATTGAATTCTGGAGGGTATTGGTGTTTTTTGTTCGGCTGGCAGTACTCAGGGGTTGGGATCGTGTGTTTCCGTTGTGGCAGCGAGCCGTATTCGAGTCCTGATTGAGAGCCCTTGTGTACCCGAGTGCCAGGTCGTAACAAATGGCGACCTTGCTTAGGATTTTGTGAACAGTATACATTTTTGCAGAGTTGTACAACATTTGTTTGTTTGTATTTTAGCGTGCATATTGAAGAATATTTTTTTTGTATGGCAATTAGTAAAGCATTTAAGAGACTCCAGTTAATTTAGTAATTAGTGCTTGCATAGGAAGTTTAACACTTTTGTCTCGAGAATTTTTTTGTGGACTTCAGTATGTCGTGCATTAGCACTGACGATGAGCGAGAGATGTCATTTGAAGGTGTGCCGTTAGTAACCAGTGAGGAGGATGCTAGAGTTTTTGTGAGTAAGCGGTACCACGTGACGGAGGAGAGGCTGACTGGGGTGGATGTTTGTGGCTTGCACCTGATAGCCAAGGTTTTGGGCATTTCCAATGTAGTAGGGATGTCCAAGGGGGAGCTGATTTCCTGGGTGTTGCGTGGGCGACATGGGGTTTCGGAGGAGAGGGCGTTTGGGGGGGTTCCTCCCCAGATCCCCTCTCACTCGACTCCCACAGTGCCGTCCACTCAGTTACCGGAGGTTAGCACTCTCCCACAGAGGGATGAGAATTGGCAGATTGGAGTGCCCTCGGGTGGTGCACGTGGTGGTTCCCCAGTTTTTGCCCCCCCACCTTCAGTAGTGGCAGCTCCCTCTTCCTGCCTGTCTCCAGATATGATATTTAGACTTGAGCTAGCTAAGATTGAGGCTAGGAAGCAGGAGATTGAGGCTAGGAAGCAGGAGAATGAGACTAGGAGGCATGAGATTGAGGTTAGGAGGCAAGAGGATGAGACCAGGAGGCATGAGGCTGAGCTTAGGTACGACTCAGAGAAATATTGTGCTAAATTAGATTTAGATAAGACTCGTGCAGAGTCGACAGGGACTCGGATGGGCCGTGAGGGCCAAGTAAGAGAACAGTCCTTGGCCCAATTAGTCAAATTGGTGCCGGTATTTAGTGAAACTGAAGGCACAAATATTTTGTAATCGTTTTGAGAAGAAGTGTAGGGAGCATAATTGGCCTGAAGAGAAGTGGGCAGCTCTAGTCTCCTGAAGACTTACGGGTAAGGGTCTGAAGGCTTATGATGCACTGCCTTTAGAGTCTTGCATTGACTACCCAGAATTGAAGAGAGCTGTCCTACGGGCATACGAGTTGCAACCGGAAACATATCGATTGAAGTTTCGGGGTGTTACAAAGACTAGGGAGGCGACCTTTCTTGAACATGCCCGGGACTTAAAAGATGCACTTAAAAACTGGACACGTTCTGAGAAAGCTGAGACGGCAGAACAGTTGACTGAGCTGTTTCTGCTCGAGCAGTTTTATAAGTGTACTGGTGCAGAAATAACTTTAACTATTAAAGAAAAGAACCCAAAAACTCTACATGAGGCAGCTGAGATGGCTGACCTCCGGCTATCACTAATTCGTGGGTGAGGGTCTGCCCAGCGTAGTGAGGCAGGTAACAAGGGGCGTGACGCCCCACCCCCCCGAGTTAGTGATATACCTTATGCAAACAAGTACAAGAGCCATGATACCAAGACTGACCACAAGACTAGCACCGTCCCATTTAAGAAGGGGCCGGGCCCTTCCCAGTACCAAGGGAAGCCCAAAGGGGAGTTGGAGTGTTATCATTGTCATAAAAAGGGGCACTTTGCAAGAGTCTGTCCTAGCAAACCACCTACAGCAGCTGTGTCTTTGGCCTGCAACATTGGTGTGTCTCCGAAGTCATCTGAGTTTGCCCGGGGCAGTTCGTCAGAGGCTGAGGCACAGCCAATGCAGAAGCACCTGGGAGGCTCGAACCCTGCTCAGGATGTTTTTTTGCGACCATAGAGGGCGGGGTTGCGTGATGTGGGCGGGGCGCAAGCATGGAGTAGAGGTCTTGCGTGATACAGGTGCTTCCCAGACTCTGATGAAAAACATGACTGGCTACCCTATAAACGTGGCTCGGGTGGTAGTGGTGCAGGGTATTAATGCAACTCGGTCATACCCGCTGGTGCGGTTGGAGTTGGAGGTGGATGGTGTGCCACGTGAATTGGATGTCGGGATTGTGGAGAAACTGCCAGTGGAGGGCGTCGACCTTCTTCTCGGCAACGACTTTGCAATGCCCGCTTCTGAGGTTCTACCCTTAGTCATTGCCGAGAGGCCGGCCGACGTGAGTAGGGAAGAGCAAGAGTGGGTCGAGCGGTGCCAGACACAACCCCTGGCGTGTGTTGTCACCCGAGCTCGGGCAGCTAAAGTGTCACAGCCTAGTCCTCCGTCTTCAGACCAGTGGAGGAACGATCAACAGGAGGAGGCTAAAGCTGGAGTTGGTTTTAAGAGTTTTGACTCGGCGGCTCTCCTGGGTGATTCAGTATTAGCACCATTACTTAATTCTGGAGTAGCCCCTGGGCCTGTCATCGAGAGTGACGAGGCTGGGCATGACGAGTCTCCACGACAGTAACGTTATGTACATCGAGAGAGACAGAGGGAGCAGCCCAGTATCGGGGAAGGTCATGCATTGCTCCGGGAGCAGTTAGATCGCTTGGCACCCTCAGATATACGTCGGTTGCAACTAGAGGACCCTGAGCTCCAAACGTGTGCTAATGGAGCTGTAGAGCTCGACGAGGACGGCAATGCACAGCCAGGAGATTTTTTTTGTTTAGAAGGCATCCTCTATAGGCGTTTTCAAGACCCTAAACGTAGTTGGCAAAAAGGGTCCGAAGTAGTGGACCAGTTGGTGGGCCACGGGAGTGCAGGGATAGCCTACTGAGGTTGGCGCATGACATACCACTGGCAGGACATCTAGGGGTGAGAAAAACGGTGGCGGCTTTGGGGAAATTGTTTTGGTGGCCGGGGATGAAGTCTCATGTGCAGTCATGGATAAACTCATGTGATATTTGTCAACGTGTCGGGAAACCGAACCAAGTTATTCCTAAGGCTCCGTTACACCCTATTCCTGTGATTGGGCCACCCTTTAGTAAAATTATTGTTGACATGGTTGGTCCACTTCCTCCCACTAAGGCTGGAAATAAATTTGTGTTAACCATAATGGATGTTGCCACTAGATACCCCGATGCATACCCTATGAAAAATGGAATGGTTAAGACGGTAGTCAGTAACTTGTTGTGGTACTTCTCAAGGTACGGGTACCCGGAGGAGATTCAGTCTGATCAGGGATCTAATTTCACCTCCAACATGTTCAAGCAAACAATGCAACAGCATGGGATACGAGCAGTAGTATCGTCAGCGTATCACCCTGAGAGTCAAGGGGTGCTTGAGCGGTGGCATGCTACACTTAAAAGCATGCTCAGGTGTTATTGTGCTGACAACGGTATGGATTGGGATCTTGGATTGCCTTATGTGCTGTTTGCTGCTCGGGAGGTACCTGGTGAGAGCCTGGGATTTAGTCCAAACGAGCTGATTTTTGGACACCATGTCAGGGGCCCCCTTAACATGCTGAAAGAAATTTGGGAGGGGACTGTGCAGCCTTGTCCATTATTAAAGTATGTGCTTGAAAGCCGTGAGCGCATGCTTAAGAGTCTGGAGATGGCAGGTAGAAATTTGACAGAATCACAAGCTTTGATGAAGGACAGGTATGATCGCAAAGTGAGGCTCCGGAAGTTCACTGTAGAACAAGAGGTATTAATTTTGTTGCCTTTGGTTGGTAACCCCCTCTCTGCGAAGTACACTGGACCTTATACAATTGTAGAAAAAATTTCAGACTTAGATTACCTTGTTGCCACTCCAGACAGGAGGAAAAAGAACCAGTTATGTCACGTGAACCTTATTAAAGAGTATGTGAGGCGCCCCTCTGAGCCTCTCACTGTCCCTGTGTTGGCTTGTTGCGGCCGTGGTGGAGAAGGAGAGGGGGACAGTCAAGCTTCAGAGGAGGATAGCTGGGATCAACATGTTTCAGCGGATCAGTGGGCGGGGAACTCGAGCCTAAGGGCTGACGAGGCTATAGCTCATTTGCCTGAGCCGCAGTTTGATGCTATCCGTCAGTTGTTCGGTTCATACCCCACTGTATTTGCTGAACACCCAGGCCTCACTACTCAGGCTATGCATGATGTTGACGTGGGGGACCATCTACCCTTTAAGTCAATCCCGTACCGTGTGCCCCCCATAAAACTACCAGCTCTGAGGGATGAGTTGGAGTATATGCTCGGTAGAGGGTTGATAGAGAAAGGCACAGTTAAGTGGACTTCCCCCGTAACACTGCAGCCTAAGCCAGATGGCAAGGTACGCTTTTGTATTGATTTCCGTAGGTTAAACGGTTTGACTCCAACTAACCCATATCCTCTTCCTCGAGTTGATGATAGTGTTGACAAAATTGGTAAAGCTCGTTTTTTGTCTAAAGTAGATTTAGTAAAAGGTTACTGGCAAGTACCTTTGTCCGAGCGTGCTAAAGAGGTATGTGGTTTTGTTGTGGACGGGAGTACCTACCGGTGCAATGTTATGCCCTATGGACTTAAGAATGCACCAGCAACGTTTCAGAACCTGATGAATGAAATTGTAAAGGACATTCCAAATTGCACCGTATATTTGGACGATGTATTCATTTATGATGACTTTGAGAGCCATTGTGAGCACCTTGAGACCTTGTTCCGGAAACTTAGTGAAGCAGGTCTGGTAGTAAATTTGGCAAAGTGTGACTTCGTAAAAGCCACTGTGCAGTACCTTGGGTTTGTAGTGGGAAGGGGACAGGTGTGTCCTCCTCAGAACAAGGTACAGGCTATCAATAAATTTCCGCACCCAACAACCAAGAAGCAGATTATGAGATTCTTGGGTATGATAGGCTACTACAGACGCTTCATAAAAGGTTACTCAACGGTGTTGGCACCTCTCACAGATTTGTTATCTAAAGACAAAAAGTTTTTGTGGGCACCTGAGTGTGAAAAGGCTTTCACTTTGGTGAAACATTTGCTATGTACTCACCCGATACTCAGGGCCCCAGACTTTAACAGGCCTTTTCAGCTGGCAACAGATGCTAGTGGTGTAGGGGCTGGTGCCATCTTGCTACAGACAGACAATGAAGGTGTGGAACACCCAGTAAGTTTTTTTTCTAAGAAGTTCAATGCTGCACAAAAGAACTATTCTACAATAGAAAAGGAATTACTGGCGATTGTGCTGTCGCTCAGGCACTTCGAGGTGTATGTTCCAGCCTATGGCCCAGTCGTGGTTATCTACACTGATCATCACCCTTTGAGATTCCTGAATCAATTTCACAATCCCAATATGAGACTGACCAGGTGGTCTTTGATGTTGCAGGAGTATAACCTGGACATCCGTCATATTGCTGGATGTGACAATGTGACCGCGGATTGTTTATCAAGGGTGGATGATCAGTCGTAGGCTATCACAGGTGTGTGGGTTTGAGTGGAGGAAAATAGGCTGCCCTTATAGTGCAGCCGGGAAAAACATATTAAAATATAAAAATCATATAAAAACTCTTTCTTTTGATATAGGTAATCGTATAAGTTTGTCATAGCCTATAGAGTTTGAGTAGTCCACGAACTATCAAACGGCTGAGCTGCTGTAAGCTCGCTCTGGGAGCATGATATTGTGTCTTTTTGCTATTGTTGGGAGGAGTTATAAAATTTGAATTTTGTTTTTAATAATAAGATGTGTTTTGGTGATAAACTCAGCTTTGTTTTGTTTAGGTCGCTGGGTGTGAGGGGCTTGATGGGGTTCTGTGTTTGTCAGATTTTAGCTCAGGGTTGAGCAAGTAAAATCTTGGGGGAGGTGTGATGCATGTCCAGTGTGAGCATGCTGTACAGAACGCCTAGTCATGCCCCACTCTCGCTAGGATCGTCAGGGCAGGAACTTTGGCTGTAGTCTATGTAGAGTTTCCTAACTTAGTTCATGTGAGCCGTTGTACTATAAGTATTATGAATATGTATTTTGTTTTCATCTGAGTCAACGAGTTCTATTTGATATCATTAGTTATAAGTATTGTGTGTAAAACTTATTTGTAATGATGGGAAGAGAGACAGCCACAGTTGGGGGTCAGTGGGTGCGCCAGGCGGGAGGTGGGCCTAACTCACTATCACCCCCCCCCCCCCCCCCCTCAGTGCTAGGGGAGCCTTTGTCTATCCCAGAGGAGAGAGAGAAATTACGTAATGGTTGTCAGTGGGCGGTCCTTAGTAGTTCACGTTGGGCTCACTAGAGGGCCGGGTATAAAAAGGGAAGTCTAGCCATTTTTTCATCAGAACTCATTAGGCAGAGCGACTTCTCATTTCCCTTGCTAACTATATATATTCTTCTGACTGATGTGAACTTTCTCTACTACCTTACATTCTTATCTCCTCTTTTCCCTGCCTGTTTAACTTCCATGGTCCCGTTGGTGCAGAGCTAGTCAGCCAACGTATTATCGCTTGAGTTCTCACGAGATACTTGCCTATTAGATAGCCTATTTTGGAAGGGTTAACTTAGAATAGGATTGATTTATGTTTGTTGCACTTGTATATGCATTTCCCTGTGTGTTATTATTATTATTCCTGTTTTCTGCTGGTCTAGGTAATGCTAAACTGGGGTAAGGCTTTTCTGTGTTTCGAGTTGTTGTTTGATGCAGTGGTTAAATGATAAACCTGCATACTCGTTTCGGTTCAGTGAAGCCTAGGTTGTCTTCGCGACTGACTGTGTTGAGTTAATAATTTACAGTGCGTGAGGGCAAGAGCCTAACCACCCTGTATTTTATTAACAGTTTGTTTTTACTTTGTCAAGGAGCCGGGAGAAAACCAGATACAAGGGATCTGGATTTCTCAAAGTGCACTTGTTAGTTTTAACGTAATACTTTAAACAGTTGTGAGGACTTCGCTAGGCTACGAGCCGTTTTTGCTCTCACTGCTACCTTTTGCCCACAGTACCCCAGCTAGACTTTACTCGATTAGTAGATACAGAATAGTATTGAAGCTTTCCTTATGTATGATATTGTTTATGCACTATTGATTTCATGTGTTGCAAGCTTGGCTACTTTAGTGATTAGTGGCCCACGAGCACAATCCGAGTAGGCTATTGCCGTTGCATTTGCGGAGTACTTCTTTTTAATGTTTGCCATTTACTATTGCATATTCTTTTAATTATTCTTATGCCAATTTAAACCTTTAATAGTATTTAATTGCCAGTGTTCAACTCGAGGGAAGTGAATTCCAAAGAGTAGTAGTTCTAGGGATAAATGAATTTTGATAAGCAGAAGTTCTGCATTGTGGAGGAGAAAGTGTAAATTCATGGGCGCTCTCAGCTGCCCTAGTTCTACGGGGAAAGATGTGGAGAGGCGGCACAATTGAAGCAAGTTCCTCGGAACAATTGCTGTGAAAATATCTGTAGAATAATGCAAGGGATGCAACGTTTCTTCGTATGAATAATGTAGGAAGATCCTGTGTGATTGCAGGGTTATTGATTAATCTAATAGCTTTATTTTGAATTTTGTCCAACTGCCTCAATGCAACCACTCCACTTCCACTCCACGAGGGTGAACAGTAATCCATCTGAGAACGCACATGACTTTTATATATTACGGCCAACTGCTCGTCAGTGAAGAAATTCTCGAACTCTGTACAGGAGTCCCAGTTTTTTAGAGGCATTCTTAGCAATGCCTCTAACATAATGTGTCCAGCTCAAGTTAGTAGTTAATGTTACACCGAGAATGTCAATACTAGGGGAAGTGGGAATATTTACATCATTAACACCTTACGAGCGGCCTATGCGGTTTATTTATGTGTACCGCACAGCGGGGTGTTTTTAGCCAAAATAGGGCTGTTTACGTGATCATTTTCATGCCTAAATAAGACCCAGAACGTAAAACAAGTACCTATCCCTGAAAGGGCATAAACAGAGCTTTCGAATGACACCATAACGATCCTTGTATGATGGATAGTTTTCTTGCAATAAACGTGCAACGCGAGTGCAAAAAGCAGGTAATTCGGTACTTTCAGTACATGATTGAGTATGTAGCGAGTGAGAGAGGGAGGAGGGAGCTGAGATTTGTGTCAGTAGGTTCGCCGCGGTGGTCTGGAGCAGTCATACGCTCGCTAGTCTCCTGCCACCACTTGTCTCTCTCTCTCAGCCACATTACGTGCTGAAATTGCCACTCGAGTTATGTCGAGCGCCGCCACATAGTCCAGCTTTATTTAACTCGACTTATGTTGCTCGCCGCTAATTAAGGGTTAAAAAATATATGGGAGTCAGTGAGATTCTGTCGGTTAGAAAATTGAATGTACTTGGTTTTCTGTGCATTAAAGGACACTAGATTCTTTTGTCCCCATTCATTAATTCTAGAAAGGTCCTGGTTCAGAGAAATTGCAGTGTTTATTTTTGAATTTATAAGATCGGGTTGGGTGAAAGAATTGGTAAATGTGAAGGAACTGTGGAGTGTTGAGTCATCTGCGTAGGAATGTATTGGATTATGAGTGGTAGATATGAGATCATTGATATGAATGAGGAACAGAGTTGGGGCCAAAACTGATCCCTGGGGAACCCCAGCATTTATTGAGTGAAATTGAGAATAAAGGCCATCTACCATTACACATATTTTTCTGTTATGAAGATAAGAAGAAATTAGTGGAACTAATGATGCAAGGCCGTAGTGTGACATCTTTGACAATAAGGATTGATGCCAGACTCTATCAAATGCCTTTGATATATCCAGTGCTATTGTATGTGTTTCACCATGTTGGTCTGTAGCTTGGTTGATTTGATGCGTAAGAAGGCAAAGAATGTCTGCAGTTGATCGACATCGTCTAAAACCATATTGCCTATCACTGATTAATTTATTATTCTCAAGATGCCTAATTATGTGATTATTTAATATAATTTCAAAGACTTTACCAAGAGTGGAAGTTATAGCTATTGGTCTGTAGTTTGATGGATCTGAAGAGGCACCTTTTTTAGGAACTGGATGGATGTTTGCTTCTTTCCAGGGTACTGGGTAGCATGAGGTATGAGTACACAGACGGACAAATTTTGCCAATACAAGAGCGAGCACTAAGGAGCAATTCTTAAGTACTATTGGAGGAATTTCATCTGGACCAGGAGCCTTATCTACTGAGAGATTCTGCAAAATAGTTTTGACATGTCTGGTGTGGATCTTAAGTGAGGGAATTTCAGGCGAATTAAAATTAAGTACAGGGATATCTTGATTTATTTCATCTAAGGTTGAGTTGGTGGAGAAAATATCCGCAAGAAGGTTAGCTTTACCTCGTGGGTCACTTAGAAGATTGCCAGTCGGAGATTTTAATGGTGGAATGGATGAAGCAGTAGTGAAGTTGGATTTGAATGAGTTAAGACCAAAACATTTTGTTATCATTTGGATTATTTAGAAGTTTATTTGCCTGCTTGTGGAGAAAGTTTGATTTAGTTACTTTAATACAGTTTTGGCATGATTTCTGATGTTTCTAAAGTAATTAAAGGCTTCATGTGTTTTTGATCTTGTGTATGCATTGTAGGCTATTGCTTTTTGTTCAGTTACTCTAGCACAATTATGGTCAAACCATTTAGGTGAATTAGATATTTTACTGTACTTTTGATGAGGAATAAAAGTTTCAATTCCAATTTTTACAAAATCTTGTATGTGGCTCTAGGTGGAGTGTGCAGCATTAGAAAAGAAAGAGGTCCAGGGAATATCAATACAGAAACCTTGAAGACCCTCCCAGTCTGGGTTCAGAGTGGGAAGGTGTGGTAGGTGATAGACAGGTGGCCTGTATCAGACAGTGATCAGAAGATCCAAGCGGGGACCTCACAGTAACATCATAATTTTCTGAATTGGTTGTTAAAATAAGTCCAGTATGTGGGAATTATGATTAGGATTATCTGGTACACGGGTGGGTAGGTTGACTAGTTGAGTGAGATTAAATGAGTCTGCAAATAGCTCACATTCAAGACCAGCATCATCAGTCCTGGCTGAATGAGTGAGCCATTCAACATTATGGACATTAAAATCACCCAACACAGTGATTTCAGAAGAAGCATGTAAGTTGAGGACATGAGTTGTGAGGACAGAGAATCAAAAAGACTTTGCTCTGGAGGAGTATTTGGGGAACGGTAGATGCAACATATGTATTTAAATTTACCAGCAGAAATTAATTTGTATATAGAATAATCAAAATAGGGACAATTGAAACTAGTAACCTCCTCCAGGGCAATTTCAGATTTTGTGAAGCAACATACACCTCCTTTAGGTCTGAAATTTTGGAGCAGTTGATAACCTGGAAAATTAAATCTAGACGTGTCAGATGTGGATGTTACTTGAGTCTCTGTCAAAAAAAAAGAGAGTACGGGATTCTGCTTGAAGAAATTGGTGTACAGAATTGATGTTAGAGTGAAGTCCCCTTATATTGCTAAAGAAAAAGCTGCACCGACGAGCAGCTTTGGGACGTTGCAATGCTCTTGACACAGTCGCATGTTAACGACCGGGAGGGCTCTGTGTCAATGACCCAACCCTGCCGGGGGTGGATATCCGAGGGACCACCAGGTTTGCTCTTAACAATTGTACTGCCATATTTATTAGGTAAAGGTGTATGGTGTTTCATGTATGATATGTAGTGGGAAGAGTAGTGTTTTATGGATAGAGGATAGCGATGTAGGGCAATGTCGTGAAGTTGGATGTGTATGTTATATAAAGAGGGTTTTCCTAATACCTCTGATGTGTGAGGCAGAAAGATATGTATCCAGCTACCAAGGCCTGGGAGAGAAAATGGAATTCAGGCTATTCCCTGAGTCTCCCGAAACCTTGGCGGTAGTACTTCCCTGGGCGGGGCTGCATACCTGGTGTTATGGCACGTCTCATCATTATATTCTCTATCTCGAGATCACGTACATAATGGTACATTAAAGGGTGTTTCCTGAATTATACTAATAATATTACTGTACTAGTATCAAGAAGCTTGGAGTCATGAGTACTAGAACAACTCAATGGTGAGTGTCTAGCATAAATTAAATCAAGACAGGAAAGTATACATAAAGCTAGTAACACACATAAATAAGTATTAGCCCTCAATACAATAATATATGAGGGTCGAGTATCTTCCGTGATTAATGAAAATATTTATTCAGATGCAGGATTATACCCAGCAAACGAAGATGAAGCGAGTTGATGTTTACAAATATTGACTCCCTGTACGGCAGGTGAGTCACACGGTGCGCTCGAGGTGAGACTTAAATATAGACCGCGTATAATTGACCTCAGGTAGGAGTCACCTGTCAGGTTACTAGCTGGACTGTGTTAGTGAGATATAAGTTTACACTTAATGCAACTATATTCTTAAAGCGAGTTCAAATAGAATATAAATGATAGGGTTGAATAGGGAATATTATTTGGAATAAAGGAGATATACTAAATCCCGGGAAAGATGAATTTATATTTTATCACGTATTTATATTAAGTGATCGTATGCTAAGATAACGAAATAAGCTTAGGAATTTGTATTAATATCTAGATATATAATCGAGTCAAGCGAGAACGTTTAAATGGTAGAGGTCAAAGTGGAGATAATTACTTCTCCTTTATATTATACAAATGAATAAGATCAACCATTCATAATACGATATTTACGTATAGAATGAGACAATATGGAGAGGGAGTGAATAATCACTGGGGCGCATATGACACAGCAATGCTTGAATTTGGTATCAATAAAGGAATCTTAACAAGGTAACAGATATAACGAAGTAAATCGTAGTTAAATAATAACTAGTGCGCGGGCGACGAAGTCCTGCTCATTAATACTTAAAATTCAGTATCAGTGATCGAATCTGAACAAGTTAACAGAACGACGGGAATAAAATACACGGGCACAATTAGTGTATGTTTGACGTAGGCGACGAAGTCCTACTCATTAATACTTATAAATCAGTATCAGTGATTGGATCTAAACAAGTTAACAGAAACAATGGAATTAAATACACAGGCACAATTAGTGTATGTTAAGGGGATGTATATAAATGCAATACAAAATTATGCGGAAGAATTCCTACGCATTGAACTCTAATATGACTATATCAATAATCAACAGAACAGAAATAAACGTTCATAAAATAACCTTCACGAAGGATGAGCGAAATGAATAGGGAAATTAATAAAGGACTTAGACTACGAACTCGTTGGCAAATCTGGCGTAGATGCCAGGCAAACAGTGATATGAGTAAGGATCAATTACAGAATATACTGCGACTTCAACTCACGAATAATAAATTATAATACATGTAGTTAGTAAATCTGCGAGCGTGTGGTCTTTATAGAAATGATTAACACAGGTATGTAACGTATGCGTAATCGTATAAAAGGCAAACAGGGTTTTAACACAGATCAAAGATGAATGTCAAGCTTAACACAGAGTACCGGTAATCACAATTTCAGAAGGATGAATGTATTACGCACATACGGGATCTCGGGCACAGATCACAATTAAATAAGCACACAGCACGTTTCACATATTTACCTAATCAATACCTCACAACAATAACCAACAAAAGATGCATAGAGACACTTAAGTATTTGGAAGGCAGGGGTAGAGAGTACAGCACTTCAGCACTTCAACGTCACTCGAGCAGGGGTCCTAGGTCCAGGGCGTCAAATAGCAGGTGGTCCTAGGGTCAGGCAGCAGACAGGTAGCACTCCAGGAGTACTACAGGAGGTACTTCAGGAGTACTCTCGAGGGGGAAAGAGGAGGCTGAGGCAAAGCCAGACAATTTTACTTGAAGTCCGAGCCCGAAGGTGGAAGACTATTAGTGAGGTGTAGTTTTGCATACTCTATTCAGATTTGCCTGAAGTCCTATTCTAATTTATTCTTGACTCTTGTGGCTAGGTTTTCGGGGTTATAGGGTTATGGAGAAAAAGGTAAATTGGCTGTTGCGAGGTACATATTAATCCTAGCCTTGGAAATGAGGTATAACTACATGGGCCTATTTCCAAGGTACAATCTTATAACTAAAAGGTTCATTCTCTAGGTCTTAGGTTACCATAAACTTATATAACTCGTTTAGGCCCTTATTCATAAATCTGTCTTCCGGGGGTTATAATTATTGGATGGTGAGCATATAGGGAATCCCCCTTGTATACCCTCTAGTAGGATCCTACAGGGTATACTTTAATTCCACTTATGTCTATAATGCTCGGGCCGTTGATGATGCAATTGCATAAAAAGCTGCTCGTTGTAATCCAAGTTGGGCTGGACTATAGGTGATGGCATCTGACTGGTGGGGGCCATGTAGAAGCTGCTTTGTAATTGGCTGTCCCAGGGCGCCTGTGGTTGGTTGTGGTGTCCCTCCGTTCTACCAGAAGGAGGTAGGTGTTGTAGAGCATGCCTTGGTATGACTAACTGAGGTAAATGTGACTGCAGGGATGACTCAGGTATTTTGGTGGTCCTCCCTCGTTTCTTCTGGCTTTTGGGTTTCGGTGTTGGTGTCCGGATACTGGCTACTTGATGCACTTCTACCTCTGGTATAGGTTTGAGACCGGTCATCTCAAAAGTATTACATATAGAACCAGTAAAACAAACAACCGTCTATTGAAAACAGAAGAAATATGAGCCGCCATCCAATATCATTAATGGAGGAAGCGAATATTTCTGGCTCATTTCACAGTGTAGGCCGCTGTCAGGGAAACATATGTTACGCTCTGGAGGTTCCACTATAAACTGGAAAATGCGTCAACGATAAAACAAACAAGAATAAAATAGTATCTCATCGGAATTTCGTTGGGTGGGAAACGGCAAAATTGTGTCGACGTCATTTTCCAAGCATGGGTGAATACATACACTTAATTTACCGCTACCAATTAACGAAAATGAATCGAGGAATTGTAATTGAAATAATAAATAGCACAACTATAGGTTAACTACTAGATGAGGTCACTCAAGATACTTAATCCTTTCAAGATACGAGGACTGGTTTCTTCCTTTTATGCCAGCTATTAGTAAACTGTGTACGAAGGAGTTGTTGGAGTCAGAGGGGTAACTCAAAAGGATTTTATGTATTTAATTTCTAGAGGGCCTTCCAAATGTGAGTTAAGTCGTCTAATATTAGCCATATTTATGTAAACATCCGTCCTTGAAGACTTAAAGGGTTAAGAATCTAAGCATGCTGCTCTATCAAAGAAGATATTTTGTAAAATAAATATATTTTCAGCTGTATAAATGCTGTTGATTATTTAGTTTGTGTGTATCCCACTAATGTTGACTTCAGCCACTTCATAGCTGTCTCCTCTATTGTCATATCAGTATGACAACGGTTGCCAGGGACCAGTGATCTAGCAACACTTATTGCTCCAGCTCTCAATACATTTTCTGAACCGGGATGAGTTTCTTCAATGTGTTCAAGAAAATAACTGAAGTATGTCAGTAATCGAGCATAGTTCTGCTGATTTGAACAGAAAAACAAGTTGGGCATAATGCTTATGGCACATCTATATCCATTGAAGTCATTCCTTTTGATGGCATTATTCAGTGACAGTACAATCCACACAAAAATTCATGTACTCAATCTAGAAACCCCATTTTCTTCTAACTCATCATTACTCACTGCTTGTCGGAAGGTCTGATATTTGGCTATGTGTTCACTTAGGCTATATCAGTTGAAGACAGTTAGACCAGTCAAAGTAGGGCTGGACTTAGAACAAATTGCAATAGAAGGTTTTTTGGCTTTAACTTGTTTATTAGGTCCCTCTGATGAACATATAAAGAGTCTCCAACTTTTGGACACCGGGAAAGTGGTTAATTTGCATAAATTCAAGATGGCCGCCGTCCAAAGCTTCAATTTACAGATAACTTTTTTCTGGTTGCTCCTAGACCCTATAAATGTATTACAAACAACGTTTTTTGGCTTTAACTTGTTTATTAGGTCCCTCTGATGAACATATAAAAAGTCTCCAACTTTTGGACACCTGGAAAGTGGTTAATTTACAGCCAAAAAACCTTACAGCCAAAAAACCTTCTATTGCAATTTGTTCTAGGTCAAGCCCTACCTTTACTGCACATTATTGTCTATTACATTTTGCCTAGGCCTATACTAATCCCATCATCTTGTTTCTTGTTTCAACAGATTGGTGCGACATCTACCGAAGCCATGGAAGAAGAGGTGGTGCATAATCCCTGCGGCATTTGCTCAAACACGTTAGACGAAGGAGAAACAGTCAAGCTGAGGGCGAAGGGAGCAGATACTATCAACAAGGCCAGTACTGAACGTGGAACGCCATCAATTACCGTGTCCGAGGGCCAAACGGTGCACATTGATTGCCGAAAGAAGCATGTCAATACGAAGCCAAATAGAATTCCTGGGAAGCAGAAGAAACGTCCTGAAAAACCTGCTCTTCGTTCTCAGACACCAGACTTTTGTTTTACAGAGAACTGCTTTTTTTGTGGTACAAAAATCTATTTGGACACAAAGCATGATTCAGAAGAAGTGTATCCAGTACGCACCTTCAACTTTCAAAGGACAATACTTTCTACATGTGATGCCAGGGCTGATGAGTGGGCTGACACTGTTAGAGGCCGAATTAACTTTGCACGCGATCTTCCAGCAGCTGACGCAATATATCACAAGCAGTGCAGCTCAAATTTCCAGACACATAGGCAGATCCCCTCCAAATATCGTGATTCCGCAGACAGTGAGCCTCCTCGCAAGGGTCGCAAAGTAGATGCCTCACGAGAGGAAGCATTTCTACTCGCAATCGAGGACCTAGTCAGTGGCAATGATGATGAACAGACTACAGTGGTTGATCTCGTTGATAGAATGTCCCAGTTGTGCCCTGATGTTGAAGCGTATAGTGTAAAATACATGAAACAGAAACTTATTTCATATTTTGGGGATGAACTGGTTATTAGTAACGTGCATGGACGCAGCGATGTTGTAACTGTCAAAGAAAGTGCTGCAAAGATTTTGCAACAATTCAAAGACTCACCACAGACTGATGATGAGGAAGCAGAACAAAGAAAGATAGTCAGGGCTGCGGCACGGTTGATCAAAGCAGATATAAAGAACATTGATACTTGTAGAGATTTCTATCCAGATCCTTCTGAACTCCGGTCGCTGGAAAAGAATGTGGCGTACGTTCCGCAGTCCCTTCGTATATTGCTGCAAGAGACGTTCAGTGGCAAGTCATGTGATCTTGAAGTTGCATCAATTGGACAAAGTATCGTGCAACTTACCAGACCAAGGGCCATTGTAGCACCCATTCAGTATGGATTGGCGGTTCAAATGCACCAGCACTTTGGTTCCCGCTTTCTTGTGGACAGTTTACACAGCCACGGCTTCTGTCTGCCTTACGCAGAAGTTTTGAGGTTTTCGAAGTGTGCTGCCAATTTCAGGGGCACCAACATATCCACTGCAGGCAGGTTTGGACAGTTCGTTGCAGACAATGTTGATCACAACTTGCGTACGCTTGATGGGCGAGGAACATACCATGGTATGGGTATAATTGTTGCTGTGACCCCTGAAGTAAGAGACACAACATCAATACCAAGATTGCAGTCACCTGAAAACAACTTCACGGCAGCTCAAATTGAAATCAAATACTACCGCAGTGTTCGCAAGAAGGGTGGGCCTCTCGAATTTAGAAAGCTTGACCCCATTTCAGCATCTGACAAGCTTGAAAATCTGGACATACTGTGGAAAACGTCATGGTTGCTTCGACCAAAACGACCAGGCTGGTCCGGCTTAATGCAGAGTGTGTGCCATGGACCACACCCAGGGAAATCATCCGTCCATTTCTTGCCCATGATTGACATGGACCCTACGGACATGAGTTGTATTTACTCAACACTTCACTTCGTTGCTGCGGAAAGCCATCGCCAGGGAACGACGCCAATGCTGACATTCGACCAACCGCTTTATTGGAAAGCGAAGACGATCATTGTTCATGAGAAGGAAGGAAGCGAACTGAAACCCATTGTTTTGAACCTTGGTGGCTTTCACTCTGTGATGAGCTTTTTGGGATGCATGGGCCATGTTATGGAAGCATCTGGGCTTAAGGAGGTTTTGGAACTTATATACGCTGAAAATGCTGTGACCCAAATGCTGAGTGGGAAAGCCTATGCACGAGCAATCAGAGGCCACTTCTTGGTTGACACAGCCTTGAGTTCGATTGTGTTAGGCAGGGCATACGGTGTCAACCTCTCAATGGTAGATGAGGAAAGTGACGCATGCAAGGACTTCCAGGAGGCTGCAGATCTTTTGGATAAGCTGTTGCGTGAAGACGTTTCACCGGATGAAGTCTGCAGTAAAGACGTTTTCAACAGAATTTCTGAAAAACTTAAAGCTGAGAAGAGCTCCTTAGCAGAGCATAAGATGGGAAAGCTATGGATTCAATACATGGACATGATTGACCTGCTGCGTCGCTTCCTGAGGGCACTGAGAATGGGCGATTTCCTACTGTACCTCGGAACACTCCAGGAGATGTTGCCGTACTTTGCAGCGTGTGGTCATAACAATTATGCCAAGTCAGCCCATGTGTACATTCAAGACATGATTGAACTTGAGCAGCTCAACCCAGACATGTTCTGTCAATTGAACTCCGGTCAATTTGTGATCCGCCGAAGTGATCGGCTGTGGGCAGGACTGCCAAGCGACTTGGTTATAGAGCAGGTTTTGATGCGCTCTTTGAAAACGAATGGTGGATTGACACGTGGTAGGGGCATGGAGGAAACGCAACGCCTGCGCTGGTTACTTGCTATGCCAGCCTGCGCTGAGGTGAGTGAAGTTATGCAAGAACTGACAGGGAAGCATTTCCACACCTCTGAGCAGCACAAAGAAATGACTGAAGCAAGGCGTGAACGAGATAGGAAGGACACAGAGAAGGTTCTCGCATTCTTCAAGGATTATGATCCATTTCAAGAATCAAATGAACTCAGGAATATTGCCAACGGTGTGACAGGACCAGCCTCGGCCAATCCTCATTTACTGTATGAGGTTGGTATGAACATTGTGCAGAAGATGGAAGGTAGCAATGCTTTTGACTTTTCATTTAGGAAGAAAGATCAAGTTGAGTCGTTGGGTGCAAAGGTTACAATCAGTGCTGAAAAAGTACCAATCGACCCACAGCTCCTTTTCCAGAGGCTCCTCATCTTTGCTAATAACAGGGACTTAGGTGTTGAAGAGGTCTTTGCGTATGAGTTGTCTAGCTACCCTACTGCTCTGTTCGATAAGTGGGGGAGGCTCAGGGAAGCCAATAAACCACAGCTAGGAGATGAGATAGCTGCTGTTGTTCCCAAGTCGTCATTGGAATCATTTGAGGAAGAAAGGACTGTGACCCATGTTCTGGATGGTGGTTCCTTATTGCAAAGGATTCCATGGAAGAAGGGTGACACATTTGAGGACATTGCAAGCATGTACATGAAGCATGTTTCCAAAAACTTTCTCAACCCGGTGGTTGTATTCGACGGTTATAAATCAGGACCTACTACCAAGGACATGACACACAATCGACGATCAAAAGGAGTCTTTGGTCAAAAGGTGATGTTCACTCCAACCATGCCCCTTCGGTCAAAAAAGGAAAACTTCTTGTCAAACTCGGACAATAAGCAAAACTTCATTGACTTATTGTGTGAAACATTCAAGGCAAATGGAATTGACTGTGTCAATGCGCCAGCAGATGCAGATGTCATGATTGCGAAGAAGGGAATTGAGCATGCAAGGGAAACCGTGACATATGTGATAGGTGAGGACACAGACTTGTTGGTGCTGTTGTGTCATTATGCGGAACGAGGGATGAATGATTTGTACTTCAAGTCGAGCAAGGAAGGTGGGAAATGTTGGCATATTAACTCAGTAGCAGAAGCTCTCGGTGAAAGCATCTGTCGTGTCCTGCCAGTTGTCCATGCACTCTGTGGATGTGACACAACCTCACGACTGTATGGTATTGGTAAAGGGGCTGCCTTGAGGAAAGTGAGGGAAGACAACGGTTTCTTGAAATGTATAGAAGCATTCTGTTGCCAAAGTGGAAGTAAAGACGCGATATCATCAGCTGGTGAAAAGGCCTTGGTTTATTTGTACGGGGGAAAAGGAAATGACACCCTTGACGGACTGCGAAAGACAAAGTTTTGCAACAAGGTGGCAAAAAGTTCAACTACCGTTGAAGTTCACAGCCTTCCCCCAACAACCGATGCAGCCAAATACCACTCGTTCCGAGTTTATTGTCAGGTCCAGGAATGGATGGGGAACTGTGTGGACCCCGAGAAATGGGGCTGGTGTCTGCGGAAGGGACAGCTTGAACCGAAGACGATGGATTCGCCAGTGGCTCCTGATTCACTACTGAAATTGGTCAGATGTCAGTGTAAGGGCAACTGTGACACTCAACGCTGTAGTTGCAAACGGAATGAGCTTGAATGTTCCAGTGCATGTGGTCAATGTAAAGGACTCTGTCAAAATAGCAACTTTGATGCAAGCACCGATGATCCAAGTGAATACGAACTCCTATCATGAATTACATAATTGGCTCTGAATGACGTCATACTACGTCATGGGTTTTTTTTTTTTTTTTTTATAAAAAAGAGGGACAACAGGTCAAAAAACCCATACAAGCACAAAGTGCCTGTGTCACCCCTTGTGAAAGAGACAGTTCAGCCTGTCTGTAAGGTTTTTCGGCTGTAAATTAACCACTTTCCAGGTGTCCAAAAGTTGGAGACTTTTTATATGTTCATCAGAGGGACCTAATAAACAAGTTAAAGCCAAAAAACGTTGTTTGTAATACATTTATAGGGCCTAGGAGCAACCAGAAAAAAGTTATCTGTAAATTGAAGCTTTGGACGGTGGCCATCTTGAATTTATGCAAATTAACCACTTTCCCAGTGTCCAAAAGTTGGAGACTTTTTATATGTTCATCAGAGGGACCTAATAAACAAGTTAAAGCCAAAAAACCTTCTATTTCAATTTGTTCTAGGTCCAGTTAAATGATTGCTAGATTTACTGGACTAAGTGTTTCACTCGCATTAAGGGAAAGATAAGACCAATCAAACTTACAAGCCAAAATTCAAAGTTCATAGACATATTTGCTTCAGTAGGAAAGAAGTGGGTTCTTGAGGATGAGAATGTAATCAAGGGTATTGCAGAGTTCACCTGTCGACTCTATGGATTTGGTCACCGAGTAAAACAAGTTAATGAAGCCAGAGATATAAAGGTTAAACAAATCTGTGGTTCGAGTCTTGACCTACGGCCTGATGTCACTTTTGATCTTACTAATTTCCCACCTTGCAAAAGGGTCCTTCTGCAGCATTTAAAGAGAGTTAATTATCAAGTGTGCATCTGGAGGAGGGCTCACGAACACTATCCAGAAATACCATCACCTCAGGAGTTTGGATTTCATATAAATACTGAGACAAGTAAACTTGAACCATTATGGTTTGAAGGAGATATCATTCCCAAAGATCTCATCAATGTATTAGTAGATGAAGAGGATGATGAAGATAACTTTGATGAGATACATATTAATGTTGAAGAGGATGAATATGATGGGGATGAAAATGATTAATATGATAGTGAATAAGGTGTGCAGATCGAAAAGCTAAAAATAAAGCTGTTATGCTATGTTTTGTTTGTTATATGTACATAATCTTTATCACAGCAAGCGAATATATTTTTTGTTTAAAGTTGCTTTACTTAGTTTCATAATGGCAAATAAGGAAAATGATAGAGTAAATTTATGTTATGCAATGGATGTTTCCATAAACATTTGCCACAAGCATTCTTTATAATATTTAAGATATTTTTTACTATAAGATTTCCCAAGTTCCAATCAGGGGCAAAATAACCAAATATTAGGTTTAATGTTAGTGAATTACATTTTAGTAATGTAAATAACATTAGTAAATCAATATATCATTATAAATAATGTATGAAATATAATATGACCTATCACAAATCTTCTTGGATATTATCGGTATTTTATAAGTATTTAAGAAAAAAATGTATTATTGCCCATAGTAAGCAGAAATTACTACTTATAAATGTAAATGAGGGTTCAAGTCAGCCTTTGTAATCTGAGGTTTTATAATTGCAATATAAAGCTTTATATTATGTTTTACTTACCTAAATAAATTGGTTTTGCAAAGACAATTGTGCAAAAACAGACATTTGTTTGCCTTTATGCGAGTGTGTTGCCTTATTTGAGAAATACAAGTGTCAATATTATAATTATTATGCTTTCAATCTCTTCCTGCATGTGTAACAAGAGTGCATGCCAAATTTAATGACAATCTGGTCATTTATTGATGTCCAAATAAGTCATTTTCCATACTTATATAGTCCAGAGTTGAGCGCACCCAGAAACTAAGGGTTTTAGCCCCCGGTGAGAGAACGGCCCCGAGTTGGGGGTGGTCAGTATGTTCTTGCCATAACCCAAGACATAGTTTATCAGGAAATATAGGTTAAAAAAAGGTAGCAAAAAACATCCTGAGGGGTGGTCCTGGCTCCCGGCCTATGTGTCCCTGCCAATCAAGTACAACATAACATGTAATACCAATAATAGAAAGGTCCAAAACAGTTTAAGTACACTCGGATACCATAGTCTCTAGCCCACTCCTCTCTGGCAAGAGGTGAGGCCAGGACTCTTACTGGACGGCGGCCCACAGTGATGGTTAGGGGTGGGGCTGGGGGGAGAGGGCAACGCACACACGAACACACTGTGAAGCAATCCAAGAAGCTATCTTTGTTTGTTACTTTCTTGTTGTTATTTGATATTTGTTCGCATAATTTCGCATTATTTAAAATCCTTTATTCCATACTATTGAGAACAAACATATGCAATATTGTCTTTAGCATGAGTAAGTATAACTACCGATGAGAACCATTAGTTATTAGGTAGTGCAGTTCCTATTATTAGCAAAATTGAAGTTCCGGGAAAGCTCCAAAATAGATCAGTATAGATATGGCAGACTGGAACACACACACACTCACACAGTGAGAGAGAGAGAGAGAGAAGGATAATATGTGTGAGTGTGTGTGTGTGTGTGTGGGGAGGGGGGGGGGGGGGGTAACAGACTGGGAGGCAGAGAAACAGGGAAAGGGAGTACAATGGAGTACAATGGAGTACAATGGAAGTCAAGCAACAACAGTCCTAGTGACCCTTCTAGGTTGCTTGTCCTCCAAAACACTGAGGATCAAGTGTCCAAACAGTGGTTTAGAGTGGGTAAGGGAACATTGGAAAGGGAACTACTGCCCTGGAACTAATGTCCGTGGCAGGATTAGGAAGTTAGTAGAGGACAGATGGGTTAGTAACTGAGAGGGGGATAAAATAAAGTTATTCATTTACAAACGCAGTCAGTCGCGGGTTTGATGCGAGATATTTGTCTAGGCGGAGTTTAAATGAATCAACGGTGATGCAGTCTATAACGTTTCGGGGAAGCCCATTCCACAAGTTGACAACTCGATTGAAGAAGAAATTCTTAGATTCGTGCGAGTTAAAAGATTTACCAATAATTTTGTAACCGTTTCCCCGTGTGTAATTAGATTGGTCGATAGTGAAGTACTTACTACAGTTCATATTGTCGATGCCTTTGATGATTTTGAACACTTGAATTAAGTCACCTCTTAATCTGCGCTGGGTTAAAGGAAATAGATTTAATTCTCTAAGACGCTCTTCGTATGGTTTGTTCTTTAGGCTAGGTATCATTTTGGTAACTCTACGTTGAACTCGTTCTAGATTGTTTATATCTTTTTGGTAATAAGGGCACCAGGATTGAACACAGTATTCCAGAAGAGGGCGGACTAAGGAATTGAAAAGGGTGAGGATAACTTCTTTGGATTTATGCTCAAATGACCTGCCTATAAAGCCAATTATTTTGTTTGCCTTCTTAACAACTTCTGAACATTGTTGACTCGGTTTTTGGTTACTCGATATTGTTACTCCCAGATCGGTTTCTCTGTTTACATTCTTAAGCTGAGTGCCATTCATCGAATAGTTTGCTTTCTCATTTAGGTATCCGATATGTAGTACTTTACATTTATCCGCATTGAAACTCATTTGCCAAATTTGGGCCCAGCATGACAATTTATCTAGATTGTGTTGCATATCGTCAACTTGTTCTTTTGAGAGTACGCTATTTGCAATTTTTGTATCGTCAGCAAATTTTGAGATTGTACAGGTGAGGCCCTCATCTATGTCGTTGATGTAAATTAGAAAGAGAATTGGTCCTAGTACCGATCCCTGGGGTACCCCGCTACTTACATTGGTCCATTTAGATGCCTTACCGTTTATGACTACTCTTTGCTTTCTGTTGCTGAGCCAATTTTCTATCCATTTCAACACACCGTCTTGTATTCCATGCGCTTTTAGTTTTAGCAGTAAACGTTTGTCGGGAACTTTGTCAAAGGCCTTTTGAAAATCAAGGTATATAATATCTACAGCTTTACTCTCATCGTAGAGGTTGAGGATATCGTGGAAGAAGTCTAAGAGGTTTGTTAAACAGGAACGTTTTTTACGAAAGCCGTGTTGAGTATCTTTAAGTATGTTGTTTTCCTCTAAGTGATTTACGAGTCTGTCTCGTATGACCGTTTCTAGCATTTTACATACAACTGAGGTTAAGCTAATTGGACGATAGTTACTGGGTAGGGATTTGCTGCCTTTTTTAATATCGGTGTTACGTTGGCTAGCTTCCACTGATCAGGCATAGTTCCAGACTGCAAGGATTTATTGAATAGTAATGTCAGTGGTTTGGAGAGCTCATCCTTAGCTTCCTTTAGAACTCTAGGTGAGATTGTATCAGGTCCAGGCGTTTTATTTACCTTGAGTTTATCTAAACAATTCAATACTTTTCTCTCTGTAACGGTGATATTGCTTAGAACATCTGAATTATCAATCTGAATCGGCGATGGTGTAGGGATATCACTGAGGTCTTCTGTTGTAAACACTGATGCAAAGAAGGTATTGAGGGCATTACTCATTTGTACTTCGTCTTTGGTGTATTCTCCATTTTCATCGACTAACGGTCCAACAGTTGAAGTAACTACTTTTTTCTTTCTGATATAACTATAAAATTCTTTCGGGTTTGTTTTACTTTGATTCGCAATATGTAACTCTAAGGTCTTTTTACTTTGCTTAATTAAATTTTTGGCTTTGCGTCGTAGCTCTACAAATTTCACCCGTTCTTCGTCATTTTGTGAGGATTTTAATCTATCATTTGCAATTTTTTTAGCAAGCAGGCAGTTTGAAATATCTTTATTCCACCATTTGGGCTTATTATTATGGCCTGGACGCCGTATTTTCGATGGTATGCAGTCTTGCACTGCTTTTAGGTAAGTAGTTTCGAAAAACTTCCAAGATGTATTTATGTCGTTATTGTTAATTAAAAAGCTCCAGTCAGTTTTTTTAAACATAGCTCTAAGTTTATGGAAGTTTGCTTTCTTGAAATTAGGGACTTTTTCGATGCTACTATTTGGTTCGTTACTAGTAAACTTTAAAGTGAAAGTTATCGTACGATGGTCGCTGTTACTGAATTCATCACCAACATTCAAATTCTCTATCAATTCTTCTTTTGTTGCAAGTACAATGTCAAGAACGTTATTACCACGGGTCGGCGTTCGAACAAATTGATAAAGCGAACTCTCTTGCAAGTTCGTATACAAGTCATGTCCGGAGTGTGAAGTAAGAGTATCGCCCCACTTGGTCACAGGTAAATTAAAGTCGCCAAAAATTACGGTATCTTGTGAGTTACTTACATCTGCAATTTGTTCGTAAATTTCTCGGTCAGTTTGTACTGATTGAGCTGGAGGTCTGTATATTAACGCAAGTATTATTTTTGTACCTTTATTATTCTTAATTAGCACAAAAGATGTGTCGACGTTCACAATTTGAGGTTTTGACAAGAGGGTAGGGTTAAGACTTTCTTTGATATAAAGTAAAACACCACCTCCATTTCGATGTATTCGGCTTTTCTCAAACATTACATAACCGGGAAGTGAATACTCTGCTAAAAAGTCTCTATCTTCTTTATTGAGCCAAGATTCTGTTATGCCAATCACATCATAATTTTCTGTAAACACTAGCTCCTCTAAATCTGAAAATTTATTGCGAATGCTACGAGCGTTTGCATAGAAAACCTTTAAATTTGTTAATTTAGAACTGACGGAACGCTCTTTAATAATATTTTTGGTTCTTGTCGGATCTACATTTATGTTCATGGCTGTCCTCGGTCCTTGCTGCCTTCGGTCCTTATCACTGATGGTCCTCGGTTGCCTCTGTTTTTTGCTTGGCGTTGGATGATTTATGTCACTGCTGCTTCTTCTCGGATGGCGTTTTTTGATCCATGGTCCATTTGATCCATCCAGAGATGTGGTTGTGGTGGTGAGAGGCAAAGAGGGAGTGAGATAGAGTGAAAGGGAGGTGTTGGAAAGGAAATATGGAATAGGAATACGATAGAACTTCATTAGAAACATTTGTGTGTGTGTGTGTGTGTGTGTGTGTGTGTGAACAACTAATCATAGTCATATATGTTATTGGTAACTTTCTGAATTATATCTTTCATATAGGGTAATTAGTATAGCAATTTAAAGATTTTCATTATCCTTACTGTTAGAGAAGATTCATTCCTACCAGAGATTGTGTATAGGAGATAGGAGTCTTCCTATGTATTCTATTAATAAAAAGGTGCCTCTAAACGTTGCCAGTTACCCTTTTTCGAGAGAAGAAAATCAGCACCCTCTATTGCAGGTTCCAGAACTACTCAATGCGAATAAATCTACGGATGTACCCTCCATTTTTTTTTTTTTTGTATTATATGTACCGGTACACTACTTTTTGTTTTTCCTCTCTCTCTCTCCATCTCTCTCTCTATATATATATATATATATATATATATATATATATATTCTGACATACGGAGCCCTGTATGTTAATTTAAGAGTTAGAATTAGAGTTGAAGGAGGTTCAAACTACCCAAACGGCGAAGCAAACTAGCGAGCGAACTAGCGAGTGGGGAAACCAGCTCGCCGCATACCAGCAAACAAGCCTTCACACCTGCGTGCGTCATAGGGGACCCTGCAAACTACCCGACGCTATGACGTATGATCGACGCCAGGAGCTGTTACCAGGCACCTGTTATGCAACTCGAGGAGCTGTGATTGGAGCGGGCACCACCCCCCGCCTCCTGATTCGTTCCTACACCATCATTGTTTAGTATATAAGACCCGAGTTGTGGGCATTCAAATCAGTCTCATTTGGAGTTGGGGAAGGTGAATTTGCAGCTGGAGGAAGACGGGGTGAAGTATTATAATGGGATTGTGACTGTCAGTCAGATTATATAAATGTGTGTTAAGTGTGTTCGGTGTAAACACTTACGTTATGTTGGTTAGTGAGATATGTGATTGGGACGTTAACGCTACTATTATGTGTTTAACTATTTGATTGCGAATTAACGTTAACGCTACTATTATGTGCTTAACTATTTGATTGCGAATTAACGTTAACGCTACTATTATGTGTTTAACTATTTGATTGCGAATTAACGTTAACGCTACTATTTATGTACTTAACTATTTGATTGCGAATTAACGTTAACGCTACTATTTATGTACTTAACTATTTGATTGCGAATTAACGTTAACGCTACTATTAGGTGCTTAACTATTTGATTGGGAATTAACGTTAACGCTACTATTATGTGCTTAACTATTTTAGTTGACTAACTTGTGGACTAAAGCAACTCTTTAAGTAATTGGGTTATGATGAAAGTAATACTATTGTTTTATATTAATACTTACGAGTTCTTTCATTTTCTTTTAATTAAGCTTACATTGCTTAACGGTGCGTAGTACGGTGATGCTATTGTCTCATATTAGTAATATCGCCTTAGACTAACATGGCTGTGTTAATATTACTTATAGTGATTTCCTAAGCTGAAGAAAATTCTTTTAGCTTCAAAATATTATTTTTGCTTTTCATATTATTTGAGTGAGACCTGAATCGAATCGATGAAACGATCCTGTAACTTAATTTACTCATAATCAAACCTCAATGTTACGTGGTTAAGAAATACATTTAACTAATTATTAAATATATATCTAACTTTTTATGTGACTTTGATATTACTCCTGATGATAATAATAATATAATACTATTAACGTAAGACAAGAACCAAGAATAATTACATTAAATATAAATAAAAGGACATATAAGAAAACTATCTATTCATTTCCAAAAAGGGTAAGAGACAGAAATATTCTTACTTTAATATTTATCTTTCAAGACTTTTTATAGAATTAATAGTCCTTCTTTAGCTATAACTTATTCGGTTCATAACCATAGCCTACTAAGCTTCGGTTAAATAATAATTCTTTATAAATACTACATGACTTTAATTAGTTTCAGTATTTTCATAATTAAAGAGTATCAGTCAATAAAGGATACTAAGTCCTAAGATCCAAAAGGAAAGGAAGCAACAACAGGAAATTATTTTATTAGATTTTACTTTTGTTTTGCCTTCAGCTGACTGATACCTTAATATATATCTCTGTGCTATCTAGATTCATCAAGTTAACCACTTGAGGATCAAGATACGTAACAGAAGAGTGGCGACCTTGCCAGGATTCGTTTCATACAGTTTCACTCAGTTTCATTAACGTTTCACTACTTAAAAATCAAATATTAATCATGCCTCAACTAATTAATGACGAAGATGCTCGAGTTTTCATAGAATCAGAACCTACAACCCCTGATATTGACTGTCTGTCAAAATCCGAACTGAAAGTGCTTGCCTCACATCTCCAATTAACTGTCTCAAACATGTCTAAAGTAGAGGTGGCTCAGACCATAAAAACCCACCTGTTCCCTGTAGAAGGCGGGGAGGGTGACGGAACAGTTGGTGGGATCCCGAGTAGACCTAGCCAGCTTGATGAACAAGTGCCACCTGGTTTGACCGGTGATCAAGTACTGGAACTAGCCAGAATAAAGACCGAACAAACCAGACTAAATGCCGAAGCAAATGCCGAACAAGCCAGACTAAAAATAGAACTAGCCAGAATAAATACCGAAGAAGCTAGCATAAAAGCCAGAGCAACGAACGAACAATATGAATATCAATATCGTACGGCTCAACTAAATGTCAATACAAATGCTCCCTTAATTGCTCCCCCTCTGGGATTGACTATGACTAGTGTCATTCCACCTTTCACTGAGGATAATGTGCAGGATTTCTTTGTTTTGTTTGAGGAAGTTGCTGGAGGTATGAAGTGGACAAGAGATCAATGGCCTTTTATGTTACAAACCGTTTTGACAGGGCAGGCTCGAGCCACATATTTGTCAGAAGTAGCAGAAGTTAGGCAGGATTATGACAATCTCAAAGAAGCTATCCTAAAAACCTATCAATTGCAGCCTGAGGCTTACAGGCAATCTTTCCGTAAAAAACAGAAGAAAGTAGAAGAAACCCATAAGGTATTTGCCAGGACCATGACTAAAACTTTCAATCATTGGGTCAAGAGTAAGAAAGTCACAAGCTACAACGATCTGAAGGAGTTGGTCCTGTTAGAAAATTTCCTATGGAAAATTGATTCTTCTGTATCCTATCATTTAAAGGGGAAAAAGGTAGATTGTCTTGCTGACGCCGCTGACATGGCTGACACATATGTGCTCAACAACAAATTTCGTGGAAAGAAGCCCTACGATAATTCTAGCTCTAATTTTAAGTATCCCAATCACAAATCTGACAGACCCATTCACAGGCCTATAACGTCTTCCCCAGCTAGCCAAAATAGAATTGTTCCCCCAACTAAAAATGCGACTCAGGGCAATGGTAACAGAGGTGGGCCCCAAACTAATAGTAATGCTCAAAGAGGGAACGTTCCCGTATCCCCTAAAGTATGTACTTTTTGTGGCAAGAGAGGCCACCTAGCTTATCAGTGCTGGGCCAAGGAGAGAACCGAGAGATCGGGGCAGACAGTTGCCGCCGTATCTCAAACTCCATATGTGCCTGTAATGCAGAACTCCCGACAGAAGGAGTACCTAGCACCAAAAGTTCCTTTAATGCAGGACTCCCGACAGAAGGAGTACCTAGCAGCTAACGTAAATCATCTAGACAGGGGTGTAGTAGCATGTGTGGTGCAACCCACCAGGGTTAAGCCAATAATAATTTCACCATCAGTGCAGGACAGTTACCGTCCCTTTATTTCATCTGGCAACGTGAGATTAAATGGTTGTATGCATGAGGTAAAAATTCTGAGAGACACAGGTTCTACTAGCACCCTCATGGTGAATCCTTACACTGAGTGCCCACCTGGCGAACCAGTTGTAATGAGAGGTGCTGGAGGCCAGTTTTATGCATACTTGGTAAAAGGCGAAATTGAATGTGAGTTACTACAGGGTGAGGCCACCATAGCTTTGTGTAGGTCCCAAAATATCCCTGTGCCTGGGGTAACACTCCTTTTGGGGAATGATGTAGCAGGTGAGAAGGTCCGACCAGACCCAATTTTGTCACTTTCCCCTGTTAACGAGCCACTAACCGGTGAGCTCGAAAAGGAGATGCCAACAGTTTTCCCTGTGTGTGCTGTCACACGTTCAATGTCTCAAGTAGCAGTTCCCTCCGACAGAAATGTACCGAATGTAAGAGTTGATGAAAGGGATGATGAGAGTGTGAATGACGCTCCAACTGTGCCTGATGATGTGACTGAGGTGGATTTATCTGACACCTTTATGGCTCATCTTGACCCTAACGATGACCATGAAACCCCTCCAAATTGTCCTAGTGGCCTGGTAGAGCTACAGAGAGATGATAGTGAATGCAAGGAGTTAGCTGCCAGGGCCATGAGTGAAGAGGAATGTGAGAAGGAGGGTGGTGAATGTTTCTACCTCAAAGGAGGAGTATTGTGGCGAAGATGGAGACCGCCACACAGACCAATCGATGACGGGGCTTGGGACGTCCATCAAGTAGTAGTCCCCAAACCTTGTCGTAGAGATATCATGGAAATGGCACATTGGCAGGACACCTAGGTGTGAGAAAAACTCTAGACAGAATCAGAGCCCACTTTTACTGGCCAGGAATGCGTGCAGATGTAGTGGAGTTTTGTAGAGTGTGTCACACTTGCCAGATGACAGGAAAACCCAATCAGAAGGTGCCTGTACATCCTCTGGTGCCCTTGCCCGTTTTCGAGAATCCTTTTACTCGGGTGGTAGTGGACATTGTAGGCCCATTGCCTAAGACTTCCCAAGGTAACATTTATTTATTAACTATCATGGACATGGCAACTCGCTACCCAGAGGCTATACCCTTAAGGACTACCTCTGCTCCAACTGTCATCAAGGAACTGCTCAAATTCTTCACCAGAATGGGTTTCCCCCATGAGGTGCAAAGTGATCAAGGAACTAATTTTACCTCTAACATTTTCCAGCAGTCCCTGAAGGAGTTGGGTATCGAGCATGTTAAGTCTAGCACCTACCACCCAGAGAGTCAAGGGGTTCTCGAACGATATCATCAGACATTAAAGGGAATGTTACGTAAGTATTGTACAGAGACCGGAGTTGAGTGGGATAAGGGGGTACCTTTTCTTTTATTTGCTACCCGTGAGGTTCCAACTGAATCCCTGGGTTTTTCCCCTAATGCGCTAGTTTTCGGTCACCAGGTAAGAGGTCCTTTGCAACTATTGCAGGATAGCCTAGTTGGCCAGGAGGGGAACCAAAACCTCCTCAAGTATGTTTCAGATTTCAAAACCCGGCTGAGATCCTCATGTGAGTTTGCCGCTCAAAACTTGACCGTGGCTAAAAGCTCCATGAAGAAATGGTATGACAGAAAAGCCCGTGAGAGGGAGTTTAAGCCCGGTGATGAGGTTTTGGTCCTGCTCCCCCTTTTTGGCCAACCTTTATCTGCCAAGTTCAGGGGCCCATATAAGATCATTCGGAGGGTGAGCATTACCGATTATCTAGTAACTACCCCAGACAGGAGAAAGCCCACGCAAGTATTCCATATAAATATGTTGAAACCCTACCATAGGTCCCCTGATTCCTCTCTTCCAGATTCTCACACTGTGGCAGTGAATGTCAGGACCTGTGGACAGCCTGGTGCGGACGAAGTCTGCAAGACTGTAAGAAATACATTTAACTAATTATTAAATATATATCCAACTTTTTATGTGACTTTGATATTACTCCTGATGATAATAATAATATAATACTATTAACGTAAGACAAGAACCAAGAATAATTACATTAAATATAAATAAAAGGACATATAAGAAAACTATCTATTCATTTCCAAAAAGGGTAAGAGACAGAAATATTCTTACTTTAATATTTATCTTTCAAGACTTTTTATAGAATTAATAGTCCTTCTTTAGCTATAACTTATTCGGTTCATAACCATAGCCTACTAAGCTTCGGTTAAATAATAATTCTTTATAAATACTACATGACTTTAATTAGTTTCAGTATTTTTCATAATTAAAGAGTATCAGTCAATAAAGGATACTAAGTCCTAAGATCCAAAAGGAAAGGAAGCAACAACAGGAAATTATTTTATTAGATTTTACTTTTGTTTTGCCTTCAGCTGACTGATACCTTAATATATATCTCTGCTATCTAGATTCATCAAGTTAACCACTTGAGGATCAAGATACGTAACAATATATATATATATAGGCCTATTATTTATGTTTGACCAAAGTTTGAGTGTGGCTGTGTACTTACAAATTAGCCTAGTATCTTATATTACAATGTAAATACTTGTCTTCAATTGAGATTACTTTTTCATATAGGCTACATTCATTGTTAATAAATTTACAGTCAATATCAAATAATCATCAACAGCCTTTATGATCCATTGCAAACCATATCCTTATTCTCAAGGTCAACCACAGCCTCCTTACATCATCACGGAGGCTGGGTTCAGCTTGGTAAGCTATGTAATTAACCCCTTCTATACCGACGACGTCTTTTGATTTTATTCTGGCTCCTACTAATCGATTGTATTCACTTTAGGAAGGATATTTAGCAATTATAAGGCTTCGAACTATCTCAATCAACCCTTTTAACTACCACAGATCCTTTCTAAGCTGTATAAAATCGTCTACATATTGCTAGAATCAAATATAATATACGACGATGGTACAGAAGGGGCTAATGGAGTATTGCTCACATTTCAGTGTAGGCAATACTTTGGGGTGCTTTTGCATATCAGTGTAGGATACTCTTAAATCATTGTATTCATACTGACTATGGCTGATATGGTGATAGCAAACAAAAGTTACATGAGTTTCTACAGACTCTACACGAGACACATGTACACCATTGCAGCAAGGGAGAGGAACTGTCAATAAACAGACGACAGAAGTATTTTCCCGCGATAGGGAGGAGCTATGCGCTATCGCCATCTAGTGCAGGGTTCCAGCCAAATCTGTAAATAATGGCCAACTACTATTAACACGGCTTATTTTCCAAAAACACCCCTCTTAGGTATTCTTACTCTATGATTCCTACGCAGGTAAAACAATACCCATGAATACAACTTCAGTCTGAAGCATGTTGTGTGATTTGTAGGGTTCACTTTAAACCTACAGTACACGCATGGATTGTGTACTGATAGAAGCATATGTTTCCTCTATACATAATAATGTTCACATAATTGTGAAATGAAAAAGTAAAGTAATAAATACCAAGACAATATATATTAACATACATTTATATGAATATAAATAGTAAGATGTTAATATGAACTCAGAGAGAAAGAAAGTGAGAGAGATGCATGGAAAAATGAGAATATCAGTTAATCCTTGGCTATGGCAATTATATCTAAGTAATAGTAATAATAATAATGATAATTGCAATAATAATAATCTTATATAAATGTCATACTTATTTGTGAGTTTAAGGCAGGATTCAAAGACCTCAAATGCTTCACAGTGTGTTCGTGTGTGCGTTGCTCTCTCCCCTCAACCCCACCCCTAACCATCACTTTGGGCGGCCGTCCAGTAAGGGTCCTGGCCTCACCTCTTGCCAGAGAGGAGTGGGCTAGAGACTATGGTATCCGCGTGTACATTTGTTATGAATTTATCATCAACAAATTACACAACTATGGGCAGCGATACGGACAATATGATACATCTGTGTGTCCTTTATTTTATCTTTTAAGTGAAGAAACAATATAATAATGATAATTTTAATGCAATAGTTAATCAAGAAAAAATACGAGGATATTGAACCAAACTATGTAAATCCACACACGGTAATATAAAAAAAAAAAAAATTATAGCGTTAGATAAAGATAAAGACGATACAAACATAAATGTACTGACATTGGAAATTAGGTCAGGTCAGGTGAAGAGGTCATGTGAAGATATCGAGGGATATGCCTTTACACCGGCACCTCGTAGCTACTTTCTACTTTTCCTATTTTCTAAAGTGTGTAGAGAGGGCAGAAGGGTGTTGAAGTGAAAATAAGCTGTTGGAGTGGCTTTGTAATGTATTATTAGTCTGTAATCGTTGTGGAGGTGGCCCCTGACTGGGTGCGAGCATGTGAAACACGCTAGGACGTACTACCACACCCACTAAATGTCCGCCTTGGCTGGGATCGAACACAGGTCAAGCAGTTTCACACGTAAGCGTGCTCTCCACTCGACCGTCGCTTGGAGAAAGAGAGATTTAGTGTGTATGTTTTTTTCATAAAACACATAAAATACATATACATCATATACAATAGACTATATTATTCATTATGTATACAGTAAATTATTAATATACCTTTGATGAATTA
Source organism: Paralithodes platypus (assembly GCA_032716605.1). Taxonomy (NCBI): domain Eukaryota; kingdom Metazoa; phylum Arthropoda; class Malacostraca; order Decapoda; family Lithodidae; genus Paralithodes; species Paralithodes platypus. The sequence goes on along the minus strand of CM064548.1, from coordinate 42,838,116 downwards.
TGATAGCAAAATACAAATACATCTTGCATAAAGTTAAATGTAGGTCACAAGGAGGTGGGAAAAGAGCACTACCAAATAGCTTCACGAGATGGAAAGTCAAGAGTAAAGGAGAGACGAGACAAACAGGAAGGACGAATTATTTACTTGTGACGGTTATGCTTTGAGCATAGCAGCACAAATCAAGGGTAACATATATATTTTGTAAATCATTATGGATGTTTATGGTGATTTAGGTGTATATCCTTATGTTAAATGTGTTTAATATTACCAATTAAACTTAATAAGAGAATGTCATTATGAGAGAGAAATAGAGTGTGTGAGTGTGTGTGTGTGTAGGTAATGGAAAGTTGCGTTATTGACCCACCTTCTCCTGCCTCTTAGCTGCGAACTAAATACTGATGCAAACACCAGTAGACAAGTGTGGTGGTGGTAGTAGGTGGGTGAGGAAAATATACAGTATATGGTTAGTCGAAAATATTACAAACATGTATATCTCAGTTTAATACAAACAGAATACTTGCAATATTGTCTTAATATAGTGGAAAAAAAGCATTATCTATGCATATATACAAATCTTAGATAGCAGATAATACTTAATTTGTATCAATATGCATCGCATATATTTCACTCCCAAAATGGGCATAAGCTCCAGTAACAAAATATAGCCATTTATTTGGTATTCAATAATTAATTTTAAAGATAAACTATTCCAATCTATTCCAGGTTCTGGCATTAGGAATAATAGAACAACGTAAATGTGAAGACATAGTAAGGGGCGAGGGAATGCGAAAGTGGTCCCAGACTCAAAGAATTGGAACATTATATGTTGTTCCTGTTTGGGTTCTGTCTGGAGTCGGCCCCTCCCAGCTATGGGGTATGTGCCTTAGTATATACATACACATTACTTATGCAGGGAACGTTCAATACACAACCATTAATCTTGCTGGCCCACGACCTAATGACGTGTGGTGCTTCCAAAGCATATAATTCGTGAACATTAAGATCAATTTAGCAATGTTCATTCAGTTGTGTTCATAATGTACAGTAATTGTGTTACATGATAGACTGTTTTCAACAATAATAAGCTACAATATCCAAGTGTCATTTGAAGTTAGTTATAAATTTGAAATTATTGTTTATATATATATATATATATATATATATATATATATATATATATATATATACTGTATATATTATTATTTTCCCTCCACCAACTGACTTTACTTCTAAACTCAATTAATTAAATCAACAAATACATGTGGCAGTCCAGGGATTCGAACCTAAGATGCTCACACCGAAATTCAGTGCATTTATCCATTGCGCTACGAAGACAGTTAAAGAATGGTGGACAAGCCTACGATTTATTATGCAGTTTCGAATCCTGCATATCAATCTAAACATGTACACAATTCCAATTGCGCTATCATAGGCTATGGATAGATGGATGGAAGGAGTAATTAATGGGGCCTTAACCCTAAGGAAGGCCTCTCTAGATACTACCCCTGAACCTGAATGAATTATTATGTTCCCTCCACCAACCGACTTTGCTTCTAAACTCAATTAATGAAATCAACAAATACATGTGGCAGTCCAGGGATTCGAACCTAGGCTGCTCACACCAAAATTCAGTGCATTTATCCATTGCGCTACGAAGACAGCTAAAGAATGGTGGACAAGCCTACGATGTATTATGCAGTTTCGAATCCTGCATATCAATCTAAGCATGTACACAATTCCAACTGCGCTATCATAGGCTATGGATAGATGGATGGAAGGAGTAATTAATGGGGCCTTAACTGTATATATATACTGTAGGCCTATATATATATATTTATATATATTTGTTTTTCTTTCTATGTGAGTGAGGGAGGCAAAAGGCAGAACTGCCTATAGCGAGTGCCTCCCCCAAAGTTGAAAGAGTGACAGGGCCAAATTCAAGGGACGTTCGAGCCAAAATGTCTGGACACACGGAGTTTGAAGCAACTTAAGTCATAAAAAGAGGGAAAGACTGATTCTGGGAGAGAGTTCCAGATCTCAGCTGTTGAATAGAAGAACGACTGAGAGTAACGTTTCACTCTTGGGTTGGAGAGTTGCACAGAGTAGGGGTGGGATTGTGTTGCAAGACGGGTACCACGTGCCCTACGTAAAGGAGGTTGTATACACTGGGAAAGCTCTGAGGAACACTGATTATTATAGTAGCGATAGAATAGCGAGAGAGATGCAATATTGCGGCAAAGAGAGAGAGATTGCAGAGAGTTGGTGAGTGGACGGGAGTTAATGATACGAAAGGCCTTCCTTTCAATTTTGTCTAGGAGAGCGGTGTGAGAGGAGCCTCCCCACAGATGTGAACAATACGCAATACAAGGACGCACTATGCCCCAGTAAAGAGCAAGAAGCTGTGCAGCGGTAAAGAACCCCCTAAGGTGGTTGAGCACACCCAGCTTCTGGGAGGCTGCCTTAGCAAGACTGGTAATATGGTCCTTCCAACTGAGAGCAGAAGAAAAAGAGACACCAAGAATATTGATAGAAGATGAAGGATTGATTTTTGTATTGTTGAAGAATAAGGGATAGTCCGCAGGGAGTTCCTGACGGGTAGATACATAGAGAAATTGGGTTTTGGAAGCATTAAAGGTAACAAGGTTTTCTCTGCCCCAATTGGAGATAGTAGTTAGATCAGAATTTAAGTGTTCTATGGCTTCATTCCGTTTGTCTTTGAGGAATTACTGGCTTGGGCGTTCTGAAAAAGTAATGGAGTAGTGTAAGGTTGAGTCGTCTGCGTATGAATGGATGGGAGTTGAGGTACAGTTGAGAAGGTCATTTATAAAAATTAGAATGAGAATAGGAGATATGACAAAGCCCTGAGGAACACCGGAGTTTATAGGGTGAGGAAGTGAGCGATGGCCGTACACAACCACAGTTATGGAACGGCCGGAGAGGAAATTAGAACCAAAGGCACAGATGGAGGGATAGAAACCGAAGGAGGGTAGTTTAGAAATTAAAGATTTGTGCCAGACTCAGACTCTATCGAAGGCTTTCGATATGTCTAGGGCAATAGAAAAAGTCTCACCGAAGTCCCGAAAAGAGGATGACCAAGAGTTAGTAAGATATGAAAGAAGATCATCAGTAGAGCGACCCTTAAGGAAGCCATACTGGCGATCTGAGAGCAGATTATGAGAAAAGAAATGCTTAAGAAATTTGGAAGCAAGAATAGTTTCAAAAACTTTAGAAATACAAGAGATGAGAGCAATTGGACGATAGTTGGAGGGTTGAGAGCGGTCACCCTTATTTGGGATAGGTTGAATGAGAGCAAACTTCCAGCATGAAGGGAAGACGTTAGAGGATAGACAGAGACAAAATAGTTTGCCTAGGCAGGAATTCAGCACGGAAGCACAGTTTTTTAGTATAACAGGAGGAACACCGTCCGGACCGTACGCCTTATTAGTATTAACCCGTAAACGGCTGCAAAGCTCTTAAGAGGTTTTACTGGGCGACGGCGGAAAAGCTCTTAAGAGGGAGGCCTAAAAAAAACATTTATACAGCCCCAGTAGCACTAAACAATTTGTTTTATTTTTTTATTTATTTTTTATTTTTTTTCCCTATACCTCATATCACTCCTCCACATCCCCTCCTTCCTCCCTTTCCCGTCCCCCTTCAATTATCACCTATTTTCCCTGTTATTCCCTAATTCGTTGGTATATTTTTGTGCTAACATTAGCAAACTGTGTGAAGGATGTGCTTACGTGCCTAGCGGGTGTGTTACATGACCGAGTGTGTGTATGCATAGGCTCAGTGTGGCTTGAGGCCTCGTGGAGGGAGGGGTTGCCTCAATTTTCTCCATAATTCATGAATCGGCTGGTCCATCTATATTCGCGATTTTGACCAGAAAAATTATATTTTCACTTGTTTTATTGTTGTTACAGGTTACTATCTTCATAGTGAAGGTAAAATAGGCTCATATAAATAAGTAATAACGATATTTGTCGTAAAATGACGATTATAGGCCTGAATGGAGCCAATATGCTCACCCATGGGGAGCTAGTTCAATACCCCCCCCTCACCATTTTCGGGTTAAGCCCAGAGAGGGTAGAAAGTAAATCTTTAGAAGAGATTAGGATATTAGGCATAAGTAAGAGAGAGGAGGGTGAAGAGGGAGGTATAGCACCGGAATCATCCAAGGTGGAGTTTCTAGCAAATGTTTGAATGAAGAGTTTAGCTTTGTCAGAGGAAGAAGTAATGGTTGTGCCATCAGAGTGGGAAAGGGGAGGGAAAGACAAGGAAGAAAAATTGATGGAGAGGTTTTTGGCTAGATGCCAGAAACCTTGGGAAGAGCTAGAGTTGGATAGTTCAGTGCATTTATTACATACATACATACATAACATTTTAAGACTGAGTGTTCCACACATAAGTGCAGTTTCAGTCTCTTGTCCTAATGGCGGCATTCCAGGCAACCCTGTTAAGGGCTGCTTCACTTGTCAAGTTCTTCGATTTGAGATCGGCGCGTATAGTCCGATCCCAGGTGTTCCTCGGTCCACCCCTTGGTGCAGCTCCCTCCACAATCACAGACTTGCATTTTTTCACCAATTTTGTTCATCCATTCTCTCCACATGTCCATACCATCCCAGTCTACTTGTATGCATCACCTCGCTAATACTCTTTATACCTAAACGTCTCCTCAGCTCAACATTTGTTATTCAATCTTGTAGCCTGGCCCCACACATCCATCTCACCATTCTCATATCATTACGCTCCATTCTGTTAACATCCTCTACTTTAACGGCCCATGTTTCTGAGGCATACGTCATTTCACTTCTAACACATGAGGCATACACCTTTCCCTTCAGGGGGAGAGGCATTCTTTTCATGGTCAGGATTGGCATCAATTCTATGAACTTCCCCCAGCCACACCTAATTCTAGCAACAGTGGCAGCCTCGGCCCCACCACCGGCAGAGATGGTATCTCCTAGGTAACAAAACTTGTTCACCAGCTCCAAAGACTCATTTCCAAAATTCACAGCCACAGGATCATCACTTAACACAAGCTCGCCTTTGCACACTACGCACTCAAATTTCTCTATTTCTGACTTATCCTTCGGCAGGGGCCCCTTTATTCTACTACAGCGCTTACTCCCATGGTGTACCCAACATCGACAGATGCTACATTGAATTGAGTTAACGCCCACTCCCTTTCCACACACTGCACATGGGTATGCACCGCTCTTTTCAACATTGCCTCGTCTCAATCTACAATGCATAACCTTAGGTTTGTTAATATTGACTCTTAAACCCTTGCTCGCCATGCCCTCTCTCCACTCTCTGAATTTGGCCTGAGCATCCTGCATACTGTCAGCTATTAGGACTAAATCGTCTGCATAAAACAGTTCCAACGGGAGTCCACCTCTAAAAACTCTAGACAGTGCCTCCAAGACCATAATAAAGAGGAGGGGGCTTAACACTGAACCCTGATGGACTCCAACACGGACTGCGAACTCATCACTCAGTACACCCTTCACCCTCACCGCACTTCGCGAATCCTCATACATCTTCATTATCACACGCACCAGCCACTCTTCCACACCAAGTTTCCTCATAGCCCACTGCACAACATCTCTAGGCACCCTATCAAAGGCCTTCTCCAGGTCTACAAACACAAAGTAAAGATCCCTGCCTTTTAGTAAGTATCTTTCCTGTATCTGCCTGACTATGAAGATAGCATCGGTTGTACCACATCCTGGCATAAAACCAAACTGCATATCATCAATAGAGATGCTTTGCCTGATCAAACCCTCAAGGACTCTCTCACAGACCTTCATGATTTGGTCAAGCATTTTCAGGCCCCTATAATTTCCTCTATCTAGCGCATCCCCTTTTCCTTTGTATATATTTACTATTACACTTTTGAGCCAATCCTCTGGGATTTTCTCATCTTTAATAATGGTGTTTATCAACTCAGTGACTAAGTTTCCACCAATCTCCCCTGAGGCTGTTATTGATGAAAGAGTGCTTCGCAAGTCGAAGAACAGATTTGGCTTGATTCCGTGTAGAAACATAGGAAGAATGAGAGTCTTGAGTTTTAAGGCGTCGGTACCGTTTGAATGCTTCCTCCTTATTGCGGACAGTAGTAGAACAGGCGTGAGTAAACCAAGATTTTTTACCATTAGTCTGAGAGAAAGTGAATGGAATGTATGCTTCCATGCCCGATAGGATTACCTCGGTAATGCATTCAGCACTCTCCGAGGGTCCCCGGCCACGGAAGCAGAAGTCATTCCATGGGAAATCAAAGAAGTACTGCCGGAGAGCCTCCCAGTCGGCAGCGCCAAAGTGCCACATGCGCCGCCGGCTAGGAGGATCGGGTGGCCGTACTGGAGAGATAGGACAGGTGACAGAGATAAGTTTATGGTCAGAGGAGCCCAAAGGTCGAGAGAAAAGATCGACAGTATAAAAAGAAGGGTTAGAAGTTAGAAACAAGTCAAGAATGTTGGGCCGATCTCCGAGGCGATCCGGGATACGGGTGGGTTGCTGAACTAACTGCTCTAGGTAATTTAGGATAGAAAAGACGTAGGCTTGTTCACCAGGTGGGTCAGTAGTGTGAGAGGAGAGCCATTGCCGGTGGTGAACGTTGAAATCTCCTAAGATGGAGATTTCTGAAAAAGGAGAAATGGATAGAATATGTTCCATTGTAGTGTTTAGATAGTCAAAGAATTTGGGAAAGTTGGTAGAGTTAGGGGAAAGATACACAGCACCGAAATATTTAGTAAGAGAATGACAGGAAAGTTTGAGCCATAAAGTTGAGAATTCAGAGGAGTCGAAATTGGGAACACGAGAGCAAGTGAGTTTGTTGTGCACATATGCACAACATCCGCCTTTGGCTTTGAAACTAGGATAGAGAAAGTAGGAGGTTACAGAGAAGGGGCTGTTGGATGTTGCATCAGACACCTCAGTTCCGGTGAAAAAAAGAAGATCAGGTTTGTAGGAGGAGAGATGGTGTTCAACAGTGAAAATTAGAGGAAAGTCTGTGAATGTTGCAGAAATTAATAGAAAGAATAACAGGCCGAGGTCCAGGTAATTTTGTGGGGTATATATATATTATATATATTATATATATATAATATATATATATATATATATATATATATATATATATACTGTATATATATATATATATAATTATATATACTGTATATATATATATACATATATATATATATATATATATATATATTTATGTATATATATATATATATTGTTATATTTTTGACGAGGTGAAATGACAAACAATAGGCTAACTTTAAATTCAAGACTAATGTCAACTTACACCTCAAAATATCCAGGTTCAAGGCAACTAGAATAAAAATGCTTAGTTTAATTAAATTAGGTATTATAATGTAACAATAAAATCAAAGTATCTTCAAGATGAGCAATAAGAATATATAATACGCTAAGATTTGGCTTACAACAAAAACAATAATTATCAGGAAATATGCAAATGAAAAATAAATAAGTATATGTCTTTACTGAAGCAATGCAAGGTATAAATAGCTATATCACACACAAATTAATATGCTCTCAAGATCACTGGAAATTATTTATATATGTTTAGTAACTCAAGGAAATGTACAATACGTTAATAGAAGCAATTCAAGTAGTTAATGCAATTATTTAAATTTGAAACAAGCACTAATATATCACTTGAGAAGATACTCCTTCTGAAAATACAGTAAAGGTGTAACTAATTTAAACTGCTCAAATTCACAAACTTGGAAACTAATCACAAATAAATTCAATGCTTTCCAATAATGATTAAAGCACTCAAAGGGAAATCAAGAATGTTTTTTAATTATTATGTTCCCTCCACAAACCGACTTTACTCCTAAACTCAATTAATTAAATCAACAAAACATGTGGCAGTCCAGGGATTCAAACCTTGGATGCTCATACCGAAATACAGTGCATTTATCCACTGCGCTACGAAGACAGTTAAAGAATGGTGGACAAGCCTACGATTTATTATGCAGTTTCGAATCCTGCATATCAGAGACTCAATGATAATTAATTATTAACTTATAACTAGTACACAAAATGTCACAGAATAATAAGTAGGGTATATATAATGTGACACACTTATATACTCAACTCCTCGATTACAGGGAAGGATTTGCAGACTGTTTTATCTTAAGATGGTAGCCAGGAGATATATGTCACTTCAATAGGTATAATGGTAAACTATGTACAGGCAGGAGAGAGAGGGGCAGACGAGATGCTCTACGGTCAGCTGGTCGAGAGTCCTAGAGACAGGGAGCGTCGCATATATACTCGCAAGGAAAGTGAGAACCTTCCCCAGACCTCGAGACTGTGCTAGAATAATCTGGTACCGCCTACATACGGGAAGCAGACACGTGAATGATGACGCAATCTCTACTCACACTTACGAATTAAGTTACTTTCTCTAAAATGCTTATATTAACCCTATCACTATTGCACTTATTAATTTATATATTATTTCAGTTCACATTACATAACACCTCCCCCCTAAAGAAAAACATTTACAGGGGAAATTTCTATTATCTTTAAACAATTAGGCTACAATCTAGACAAGCAACCTGCAATCACATTTTCCTTCCCTTTAACATGTTTTATATATAAAGGATATTCTTGAAGAAGCAGACTCTACCTGGTCAATCTCTGATTTTTATCTTTAAATTTACTAAGAAACTTTAGTGGGTTATGATCAGTATAAATAACAATAGGATCTGGGCCTGAACACAAATATAAAGACAAATGTTGCAATCCCAAAATCGGAGCCAAAAGTTCCTTTTCAATAGTTGAATAATTCCTTTGGGGTGGAGTGAACTTCTTGCTGTAATAACATACAGGATGTTCAATACCTTGGTCATTCTCCTGCAACAAAACTGCCCCACCTCCTGTATCACTAGCATCCACGGCCATTTTAAAAGATTTAGCAAAGTTAGGGGTGGAAAGCAATGACTGACTCAACAGGATAGCTTTGAGTTTGTTGAAAGAGGATTCACATGCTTCATTCCACTCAAATTTAACTCCCTTTTTCAGAAGATCTGTGAGTGGTGACACAAGAATTGATAAATTTAGAACAAACCGGCGGTAGTATCCTACCATACCGAGAACTCTTTGCAATTCTTTCCTATTCTTAGGTCTGGAAAAATCACTTATCACCTGAACTTTAGCCCCTGGTGGCACAACTTGTCCATTACCAATCACATAACCAAGATATTGGACTTAAGCTTAACCAAATTCACATTTTGATAAATTTGCAACAAAATTAGCTTGAACCAAATGATCAAGAAAGTTACTGACATGGTATAGATGATCTTTCCAGGTGTCACTAAAAATAAATACATCATCAATATACACATCCTTCCAAACCCTTGGATACAATGCTCATGAGTTGTTGAAATGTTGCAGGTGCATTTTTCATACCATACGGCATCACAGAACATGCAAAAGTCTTACCAAGAGTTACAAAACATGAGATATCCCTAGCACGCTGAGTCATAGGTACTTGCCAATATCCCTTTAACAATCGTCTTGTAGGTGAGTAGGTAGTCAATCTCCTTCTGGATCAGGGGAACCTTCAAGGGACTCACACGGTAGGCTGGCAGCTTAATTGGCTTCACATCTCCAACATCAACATCGTGCATCAAAATGGTTGTCCTTCCTGGAGTTTCTCGGAACACTTGATGGTAGTTCTGGAGTAGAGACATGAATTCCTGCCTCTCCTCAGGGGTTAGATGAAATAACTTTGTCTCCAGATCACTCATGATAGCAACATTCTGCCCTAGGCTATCGCTCAAGTTCATACTGCATGGGAGCGCCTCACTTTCGGGATCTTAAAGAACAGCTACAGTGCAGACGGGTTTATCAGGGTCTCTCCTGTGGTACAATTTTAGCATGTTGACGTGACAAAGTTGTTTGCTCCTTCTACGATCTGGCATGGCAATAACGTAGTTTACATCACTGGCTTTCTTCTCCACTGTGTACGGTCCACTAAACTTGGCTTGAAGAGGTTGTCCGTGTACTGGCAGCAGAACTAGCACTTGATCACCTGGCTGAAACTGGCGTACTCTTGAATTTTTGTCATACCACGTTTTCATCTTCTCCTGTGCAGTTCCCAAATTCTCTCGAGCTAGCTGGAACGCTGTTGATAACCGTTCCTTGAAGTTCGCCAAATATTCCAGCAGGTTGACGTCCGACTCCGACAGCCAAAACTCCTTCAACAACTTCATAGGACCTCTAACTTCATGCCAGAAGAGTAGGTCAAAAGGTGAGAAGCCTAGTGATTCATTTGGAGACTCTCTTGAAGCAAACAGCACAAGAGGAAGACCTTTGTCCCAATCTTTCTGGTGTTCCAAGCAACACTTCATCAGTATAGATTTGAGTGTCTGATGATATCTCTCCAGAGCTCCCTGTGTTTGAGGATGATATGCAGAAGACGTGATCTGCGTGATGCCCAACTCTTTCAAAGACTGCTTGAAAACATTAGACATAAAATTGCTCCCTTGATCTGACTGTATTTCCTTAGGCCATCCAAATCTGGTGAAGAACCCAAGCATTTCTTTCACTACATTCTTTGCCGAAATATTTCTGAGAGGGATTGCTTCAGGGTAACAAGTAGCCATATCAATAAGTGTCAGCAAATAGGAAAGCCTGAAGAAGTCTTGGGAAGAGGTCCTACAATATCAACTAACACCAGAGTGAATGGCGACTCAAAGGGAGGAATCGGAACGAGTGGTTCAACTTTCTCCTTTTGATTACACTTCCCCACTATTTGACAGGTGTGACACGAATTGCAATACCAGGAAACATCCTTGAAAATACCTGGCCAGTAAAAATGCTTCAGAATACGGGCTGCAGTCTTCCTCACTCCCATGTGTCCTGCCAAACTGGAGTCATGAGCCACCCTAATGATATCCTGCCTACAAACTAGAGGGATGACAATTTGATGCACAACCTCCCATTCACAGTCTGCTGATGATATTGGGTCTCCATTTTATCATTAACCCCCTCCGACTCATATGACGCGATAGCGTCATATGACGGTTTTGCCAAAAAACTCATATGACGCTAGTGTGTCATATGAACCTATCTTAATATCTCTCTCATAAGTTATATGACGCTCTAGCGTCATTTAGGCCTCAGTAAGTTAGATTAGAATCTGTCAAATGGTGGCAACCCCAAGTTCCTCCGACTTCTAACGTTCCCTCAGTGAGATTTTGACTGTTGTGGGGATAATACCGTGCGGTCCGCCTCCTCGTCAGTAAGTTAACTATTTCAGACTGAGGGGGTTAATACTCCTGACTTAAAATAGTAACAAGTAGAAGCACTGACTGATTCTTCCACACTACAAGCAGAACTAGCTAAACCTCCCAACTCTGGGTCAGCCTGCTGCAACTCTACCAACTCACGAGGTGACAAATTATCCACACTGCGGGGAACTGCCTCATCCTCTGAATGGTTTAAATTAGCAAGGAAAGTATCAGCCAAGAGAATATCATCATCATCATCACCCTCTAGGTGACGTCACCAGTAACTTGCAGTAACATGCAGGAAACACATCAGAGGAGCCGTCCTCAACTCCAGCCACCGGCTCACTAGACAATCGAGGAGCTGGACAAACCCGACCCCCAGTAATGTCGCTGTCAAGGAGAAAAGTCACACCAGACATAGGAAGTGTCTCAACCAATCCTACCATAACTGGACCTTGAACAAAATCAGTCTCCCTCATTCACATAGAAAAAAAAAAAAAATTTACAACAGAATTACTGCTCAAAAGAGGAGCTTTATCAATAGAGCTTACGTTACTCTCCAAAACACTCAAAGCAGGTGAAACAGTCGTTTATAAAACATTGGGAACTCTCAGGAGTGGACACCAGACCAACTGACTGAACATTTGCAAGTTTATTATTAGCATCACGCTGTTTCTTGAAACATTTCTCAGCAACATGACCTAGTCTACCACAATAATTACATTTCTTCTTAGAAAAGTTAGAAGTGGAACTAGTATATCCTTCCTGAGAAACATTATCTTTACTGTCCTTCTTTACACCTGTACTCTGAGAAGAGGCAACATATTTACTCTCATATCTCTTTATTTGATTACCTGTATAATGTTTGTGAGTGAGAACATACTCATCAGCTAAGATTACAGCTTGGTGTGCCTGTGCTTTAACTTGAGCTTCAACTTGTGCTAACTGTAACTAAATCTTTGCAAGTTCCAATTGGGCATTTATATTCTGGTCAACTGAAGGAGTTATATTAAATAGTTTTATATTAATCATGTAAACAATTTAATCTTTAGTTGCACTAGGAGAATGAGCAATGTGCAGGTATCGTGCAACAACTTTGAGTTCATTTTTCTTCCTACTTTCTACCTCAAAAAGTGTCTTAACACTCTACAAAATCTTTAGCTTTATCTAAGGTAAAAATAGTTGAAGAAGACATTATGAAAATGTAAATATCACAATCACAATCAAGTAAATAATAGCCTTTATTCTTAATACGTCCTGAAAATCCTGAGCCAAGGTCGCCAATGTTATGTTTTGACGAGGTGAAATGACACAAACAATAGGTTAAATTTAAATTCAAGACTAATGTCAACTTACACCTCAAAATATCCAGGTTCAAAGAAACTAGAATACAAATTCTTAGTTTAATTAAATTAAGTATTATAATGTAACAATAAAATTAAAATCTCTTCAGGACGAGCAATAAGAATATATAATGCACTAAGATTTGGCTTAACAATAGAAAGAATAATTATCAGAAAATCACACTATATCACACAAGAATTAATATTTTCTCAAGATCACTGGAAATGGTTAATATATGTTTAATAACTTAAGGAAATGCACAATACGTTAATAGAAGCAATTCAAGTAGTTAATGCAATTATTTAAATGTGAAACAAGCACTAAAATATAATTTGAGAAGATACTCCTTCTGAAAATACAATAAAGGTGTAACTAATTTAAACTGCTCAAATTCACAAACTTGGAAACTAATCACAAATTAATTAAATGCTTTCCAATAACAATTAAAGCACTCAAAAGGAAATAAAGAAATAACCTTAATTGTCAGAGACTCAATGATAATTAATTATTAACTTATAACTAGTAGACAAAATGTCACAGAATAATAAGTAGGCTATATATAATGTGACACACTAATATACTCAACTCCTCGATTACAGGCAAGGATTTGCAGACTGCTTTATCTTAAGATGGTAGCCAGGAGATATATGTCACTTCACTAGGTACAATGGTAAATTATATACAGGCAGGAGAGAGAGGGGCAGACGAGATGCTGCGGTCAGCTGGTCGAGAGTCCTAGTGATGGAGCGTCGCGTATATATTCTCGCAAAGAAAACGAGAACCTTCCCCAGACCTCGAGACTGTGCTAGACAGTCTGGCACCGCCTACAAACGGGAAGCAGACACGTGAATGATGACGCAAACTCTACTCACACTTACGAATTAAGTTACTTTCTCTAAAATGCGTGTATTAACCCTATCACTATTGCACTTATTAATTTATATATTATTTCAGTTCACATTACATAACAATCTATATATATATATACAGTATATATCTATATAATTATATATATATATATATATATATTGAAATTACGGGGCTGAAAGGGGAGGGCAACCCAGATACTGCAGAGGTCCTGTTGATGTCAGAAGAAAAATTATGAACCATTGCGAAGCTAGCTGCAGTGAAGGAAAGCCGGGGATTGAAAAGGAAGACTCAAAATAGGAGGAAACCAGAAATAGAATTCCTCCAGGTTTCCCATGCTCTACAGCCTGCCACAACAACACAGTCTACCCCACAAAGATGATCTACCCATGCTCTAATTCTGGCCGGATTAGCACAGTCTACCAATAAAAGGTCCCCCCATCCGGGACCCCACAGGAGTTCAAGCCCGGACCAATCCAGAGAATGCATGCCCAGCCAATGGCAGACCCCGGCACATGTACCAAAGGCAGGGAACCAACAACCGCTGCAGGTGTTGTATTGCGAACAGGAGTTTATGCAAATGCAGCACCAAGAACCAGGACAATACCTCTACCGATGAAACCAAGAGAATCATATCTACAGTACCTCACATGAGGAATGGTAATAACCAACACAGACGAGAAAGGGACAGCATTATAACATGTAATACAGGAAATTCCAGACAAGTCCAATATCATCAACACAATTATTACACAGCCATATCTGCCTTGTAAATAAAGAATAGAGTTATAAGATGTAAAACAATACCATTATGTATGCAATTGTAGGTTAGCTATATTTTTAGAATAAATATTACCTTCGCAAAATGTAACAAATGGAAGGAATGTGTAAGAGAGTATGGGTCTGTGGGTTCAAGGATTGTGTGGTTGAGAATGTAAGTAGGAATACAAACGTGGGTGATTGTGTGTGTGTGTATGCCCTGACAGAGGATTAACTTGAAAGAAAGAAAGAGGAGTTCTGGATGAATGTGGAGGCATGCCTGGAGAAGTTTGACAAGAACGAAAGAATATTTCTGATTGGGGATATGAATGGTAAGGTGGGTGATAGGAAAGTTGAGGGAGTGGTGGGAGGGTGGGGGGTACCATCAGAGGTGAATGGGAATGGTAGTGCACTTGTGGACGTATGTGTGGGGAGGAGGCTGTGGATAGCCAACACCTTCTTCCAACACAGAATGATCCACAGGTACACGTGGAAACGGGTGTGGACGATGAAGGATAAGACAGTGGTGGAACGAAAGTCATTGATTGATTATGTATGTGTGGATGAACGTATGAAGAAATCTGTGATGGATGCTAGGGTGTATAGGGGTATTGGAGGGGGTCTGTCTGATCATTATGTAGTAGTAGCTAAGGTTAGGATACAAAATAAGTGGGTGAGGAGAGCTGGAGGGAGGCGAGAGGAAGGTGGAATGGTGAGGAGGGTGGAGAGGTTACAGGAGGAGGACATCAGGGAAGAGTACAGGAGAGCAGTAGAAAAATGACTAGGTGGGTTCGACCTGGAAGTTATGGAGGAAGTGGAGGAGATGAGCAAGGTGTTTTAGGATGAGATCTGTGCAGCATGTGAGGAGGTGTGTGGAGTGAGGAGAAGAGGGAGGGGAGTGAAAGGTACAGCATGGTGGACAGAAGAGGTAAAAATAGCTGTGGAAGAAAAGAAGAAAGCATATAGAGAGTGGTTGGGTAGTAGAGGGAATGAAGATTTTGAGAGACAGAAACGAGCGAGGTACGTGGAGAGTAAGAGGGTGGTGAAGAGAGTAGTGAAGGAAAGTAAGAAAAGAGTAGATGAGGAATTTGGAAGGAATCTGAGTGTAAAATGGAGGGAGAGTAAGAAACTGTTCTGGAAAGAAGTCTAGAAAGTTAGGGAAGGTAGCAAGGGAAACAGTAAGGGTGTGAAAGATACGAATGGGAGGATGCTAGCCGAGAAGCAAGAGAGAGTCGAAAGATGGAGGGAGTACTTCAATGAGTTGCTAAATTTAAGGAATGAAGAGCCAGCAAACAGTTGGATATGGTATGGGAGGAAGAAGTAGTGGAGGAGGAGTGGGGATCAGGATGTCAGAAGTGTGCGAAGCCATGAAAAGAGTGAAGTTGGGGAAAGCACCAGGAACAGATGGAGTGTGTGGGGAAATGTTGAGGTATGGTGGTGAGATAGTGATCGAATGGGTATGGAAAATGTGCAAACTAGCATGGGAGAAGGGGAGTGCACCTGATGACTGGAAGACTGGCATAATAGTCCCCCTATATAAGGGCAAAGGGGAAAGAGGAGTGTGTGGTAACCACCGAGGAATATGTCTGCTAAGCGTAATATAGAAGGTATACAGTAGGGTAGTGATTGAGAGAGTGAGAGTGAGAACGGAGAAATGGATAGGCGACGAACAGGGAGGTTTTAGGAAGGGCAGAGGATGTGTAGATCAGATTTTTACCCTGAATTGTGTTGTGGAGAAATATCTGGAGAAGAAACAAAAGGTGTATGTTGCCTTTATGGACTTGGAGAAGGCCTATGACAGAGTGGATAGAGAAGGTTTGTGGAAAGTACTTAGAATATACGGAGTAGATGGCAAGTTGCTGAAAGCAGTGAAGAGCATGTATGAGGGTGCAAAGGTGGCAGTACGTGTGGAGAGTGAGCAGAGCGAGTTCTTTGACCTGAATGTTGGTTTGAAACAGGAGTGTGTGATGTCCCCGTGGTTGTTTACTGTATATATGGATGGAGTCATGAAATAAATACTATCAAGAGCAGTGGATGTTGGTGTATCGCTGAAAAGGGAGGGAAATGAGTGGAAGCTACCTATACTGCTGTTTGCAGATGATACAGTTCTGATGAGTGATAATGAATGGGAGTTGCAGGCTCTGGTAAATGAGTTTGGAACAGTGTGCGAAAAACGGAATTTGAAGGTAAATGCGGGGAAGAGCAAGGTTATGGTCTTCGAAAGGGGTGAAATCACAGAGTGTGAAGTGAAGCTGAACGGTCAGGCTATGGATATCGTCAACTCTTTTTAGTATCTTGGCAGTGTGTTGAGTAAAGATGGGACTATGGATGAAGAAGTGCGGGAGAGGGTACAACAGAGGAAGAGGGTTGTAGGAACGCTGAAAGCAGTAACAAGAAATAGGGTGGTCAGTATGGAAGTGAAGAAGTCCTTGCATGACAGTGTGGTAATCCCAACACTGACTTACGGAAGCGAAGCATGGACGTTGGTTGAGAGACTCAGACCAAGAGTGAGAGCAGTGGAAATGAATTACTTAACCCGTGGAGCCCCGGCTAGCTTTGTAATGTTTGTTCACCAGAACCCGGCCGGTTTTCAAAAAATGGTTTTATTCCAGAAACAAAAGCGAATGGGTTAGGAATGAAGGAAAAACCACGAAAAACCGCTCAAAAATCTTAAAGAATGGTCCTACAGAGCCCCCGAAAACGTATTTTACAAGAGTACAAAATTGAAGGCAATTACCCCAAAAAAACAGGTTATTGCGTGCTCACGCGCACGCAAGTGGACTTTGAAAGTTTTCAACCATCGGCACGGTTGCGTGGGATACGTACACAGTTTCCATACAAATCTGAGCCCTCTTGAGTGGCTACACCTGAGGTTACGGTCGGCGCAATTAGGGTGACGCGCCAGACGCGTCTCAGGGGCTGTGCGTTACAAACATCGCCGACGCGTCAGACGCGTCGCTGGAGCTGTACGGGTTAAGAAGTGCGTGCAGAGTTAAATGGAGGGATAGACAGACTAATGAAGAAGTAAGAAGGAGGTGTGGTGTGGAGGTAGATGTGCTGGAAAGTGTGAAAAGGAATAACTTGAGATGGTTCGGTCATATGGAACGTATGGAAAGCGAGAGAATGACTAAGAGGGTGTACGAGAGTGAGGTGGAGAGACAGAGAGGGAGATCTAGACCGAAGGAGAGGTGGAAGGATGGAGTGAGGAAGTAAATGAACGAAGGCGGTGCTGGTTGGGGGGAGGGGCATCGACTGACTGGGGACAGAGGTGCATGGGGGCGGTTCGTTCGTTGCCACCCCTTCGGGGACCACGGCGTCAGGCAATAGATAGATAGATAGATAGAGAATAAAGAAAAGAATGAAAACACCATGATCTTATGATATCGAAATAGCCCAAATCTAGTTCAAATTATAACCAAAATATAGCCTAACTGAAACTGAGAGTAGGTATGCAAGTACTGGTTACAGTCCTCTGTTAGCTTTCATAGCTATATACTGTATATACAGTATATATATATTAGTAGGGTCATTTGCTTGGAATCCGTGACCATTTTGTTCCTACCTTTTTCTCTTGATGGATTTGACAACCTCAACCATTTTAAAGGAAAATTAGCTCCTATGCCCCTCTGAAAAATGACGGCTAACTCTGCTTGAGCCCAATATTCAAAATGGCCGCCAACGCCATCTAGAAAAACATGAAATGTAATATCTCTGGCATCAGATGAGCTACAAGGACAAATGAGGTGTCCTTTTTCACTAATTCTGGCATTACAAATCCACTGGAATGGTTATTGTATTGTATTGTATTGTATATTGTATTGTTATTGTATTGTATTATACTAATTATACATACTAATCTGCCACTTCACTGTCACTACATGATTCACTGTATGTGCCACTATCAGAATCACTGTCCTCACTTTCGCTGATATCATCACTGTTGTTCTCTGCCTGCGGTGTATATATAATATTACTTTTTTACTGTTTCAGATGGATCGCATGCCCATCTGATGAAAATCGCCGACTTGTGAAGTGACCGAAATAATGGATAATAGAAGAGAGAGTGAAGAGTTACCAGACAAGACATTAAATGAATACGAGTGCATTTTACTCTGTGGTAAGCGATGTACCGCAGATGATCGTTTGGAAAACATTACACCTGAGAAGTGGGAATCCATCCGGGAAAAGTCTTTACAATGGAAAGAACTTGATAAGTTTCAACATATACATGAAAATGTGGATTGGGAGAAGGGACCAAAGGGTCACCACATGCATAGCACTTGTTACGCATCATTATCCAGCAAGCGCAAGCTCCCTCAAGCCGAAAAATGCAAACACAAATCCGAGGAACGTCTTGAAAGAGATGAAGCATCAGATCAACAAGACCCTTCCCCAGAGGCCAGTGCACCTAAAAGGCTCCGCTCCAGTATGGGTGTCCTTCACGATAAGACTCTATGTGTGTGGTGCATGAAAGGGGCATACAAGAGTAGTGATCGTGACAAGCAGATTTTACTCCTATCAACAGTAGATGCCTGGACTAAATTCAAGTTACATACTGTCCGTCTGGAAGATGAGGTCATGAGATTGAGACTTGACACTCTGATTGCATCCATCCCAGATAGTCAAACAGCATTTGGGTTGGAAATCTGCTACCATCGTGTGTGCTGGCGCAAATATGTAAGCGACCACAAGCCCCTTTCAGATGAAAGCACTCAACATCTGCAGCGTGTAAACCTCCGAGAGGCCCAAGCTCTCTTCTTTCATCATATTCGTCAAGTCATCTTCAATGACCATGAAATTCGCACACTGCAAGGCCTGCTGCAGGACTATAAGCGCATTATCTCAAATCACGGACATAACTCAGTAGTAAAATCCAGCTACTTAAAGGAAATTCTCGTCAATGAATTTGGGGAAGACATCGGATTTCATGAACGCATTCAAAAGAATGTGAGTGAACTGGTATATAACACAACAGCAGCAGGTACATACATCGAGGCGGCAATATCTTCATTGGGTGTCAGCAATGATCAGTTGGTGATGAATGTTGTGGCACGACTCAAAGAGCAAGTCATCAGGACAAATACTATTCCCTGGCTCCCATATATACACAAGTTGGAGAGAGAAGAAGACCTCAGTGAGTTCCTGCTGAAGCTGCTCACATGGCTGAAACACCCAAATAAGTCTGCAATTGATGACAGTCCATCCGTCCGATCGATTGCATCTATCCTCACAAGCTACATCACTGGAAAACGCACTGCATTTGAGATAAATATCTCTGTCTTGCTACATGGACTGACCAAGAGTAGGGAGATAGTCGACATAATGCACAAAGATGGACTGGGCATCAGTTACAATGACGTACTTATGCTGCGAGATTTTTGGGTGGTCAATGACCTCAAGTGCTCATCTGATTGCCCCTTCGAACTAGCTGAGGGTAAGCCTGCTATCGCTATAGTCGACAACGATGACTTCAAGAGCGACACACTGACCGGTGCTGGCCAGTCACACCGCACTAATGTCATGTTTGTGCAGCCAGAATCATTTGATACAGAACTTCCTTCCGAGAATCACGAGGATAGACCAGTTCCCGGTGCCAACTTTGCATCAAACCTCTCGACAACTCTCAAAGAGCTCGGAAGTGAAATGCAAAAAGTCAACCCATACAAGACAGCGAAGCGTGGGGAACCACCTCTCAGGAAGCCACCAGCTGATCAAAGTATTCCTCCTCCTGACACATCGGTGCAAAGAATTCGTGGTGTGATCCATGCATTGGCCAGGGCGCAAGATGACCGAACGAGACCTAAGCCAGAAGAACAGACTGTGCCTGGGTTTTCAGGGTTTCACACCAGCATGTCAAATGCAGATGAGAAGAGTCGAGCAATATACCACATGACCTATCCCAACCCACCCAGTAAGACAATTCTCAATGATGTGATGTGTAAGCTTGCAAAATCAATCGAAGAAAAAAATATGCCTTTTGCAATAATTGTTGGTGATCATCCTGTCTACGTGCTCATGCTAGAGTTGAAAAGTGAGAATGCTGAGCTGTTCAGCAAAATCTTACCATTCATGGCACCCTTCCACATCCAAATGTCGTTCATCTACACTATATACAAGAGGTTTAAGGGATCTGGCATCTCAGATGTGTTGGTGGCAGCTGGTGTTATAGCAGACGGGTCTGTTGATCAGGCCCTTCGTGGAAAACATGTTAAGCGTGGGGTTCGCTGCTTGCGACTATTCTACGAGACTCTGGTCCACCATGTCATAGACAAACGTTTGGAAGATTCTCCTCTATCTGAAGAAGTAAAGGCATCCTTTGCCAAGCTTCGACATCCGATTGATGCACAGGAACTTGCAGATGAACATGCAGAGCTAGAGAGAAATGCTGAGCTGAAGGACCTCATTGATGCTCTCTTCAAGGACTTTGAGGGTGCCCCACAAGCAGAATACTGGATGTCATTCATGGAAATGGTTGAGGTTCTAACTCAAAATATCCATGCAATCAGAACAAGCAACTGGACTGAGTTCAAGTCCTCACTTAAGCTCATGCTTCCTTTGATGCAAATCTATGATAATGACAAGTATGGTCGGCATCTCCCCGATTTCACCGCAGTGCTTGATACCCTTCCTGTCGATCAGGCTGCATTCATGGAGAGTGGTATGTTTGTACAGTCAATGACAAGAAAACCATATTCGTGTGTCGCCCTCGACATATTGATAGAGTCAACAATGAATAAGGGCTCTAAGCTGAAGTCTGGTTGGTTGGCCATTCTGAACAATGAAAAGCAGCTCCTTTCAAACACTCGGAATGTGAATAACATCAATCGGGTGAGAACAAAGGTCCATCGCCATGCTAATCGCATGAAACAAGGAAAAGGGAAGCATGCTGATTGCTCGTAGTGTAAAATGAAGAAGGATGAACAAGCTGTACAGGATATAAGCACATGTCTCACTGAATTCAAGTGTGATCCATTTGACCATACAAACAAGACACTTCGATCCCTACAGTCAGGAATCCCAGCCTCAGACGCTCTCGCTGCCGACTTGAAATCGGCAAAGGAGGATGGCACAAGCAAACTGAAGCAGTTCTTGAATGAGAGAGTGTATGCCAAGACCAAGTCTCTCAACGACAGAGTTCTCCGTAGCAAGCGTTTGAACTTTTCAACTCAGGAATTGAAGAAAGCAGATGGTGAGAACCTGAAGGGAAAGACTGAGGATATGGAGCGTAATGCCTTGGCCTCTGTTCTCGGACTGGTTGAAACGAGTGGTGCCCTCAAACTTCAAGAAGTCCTGCAGCATCGTGTTACAGCCGAGTGCCTTTCCATCTTCAACGTCAATGGAACCATCCGTAAGGTACAGAAAAGCAAGCTTCAACAAAAACTAACTATGACTGTCATTCCAGAGCCTGATGTATACACGTCTATTATTGATATGGGCCTCATCTGGCGCCTAACAACTCCTACCATTGAAGACAGAGAGAAGGGAGACGGTACCAAGTATACCTGGGGAGATTATGCAGAGGAGTTGGTGCACTTCGTTCTAACGAGACACAAGCATGCTGAGCGCATCATTTGCGTCAATGATTCATATGATCAGAATTACACGATCAAGGACAGTGAGAGAATACTGCGCCAAAAAACCTGCCAATCAGCAATGTCTTCATGAAGACAGAATATAAATTTCCTTCTAGTAAAGTGTTCCATGCTCTCCTGGGTAAACCTGAGAGCAAAATCCGCCTTCAGGCATTTCTTCAAATGGAATTCCAGAGAACAGCAGCAACAACTAGCACCGAGATCATCTACTGTGTAGTTGGCAGCACTGCAAAGAATCTCACCACAGGCAAGCTTGTGCAGAGCTCACATGCTCCCATGCAGAGGCAGATACGGCAATGCTCACCATATATAGTGTGCTCCGGTCAGACAGCTACACAGCAGCTGTCGTTCTTGACACAGAGGACACAGACAACTACGTGCAAGCGGCATATGTTGCTCAGAAGGCAACAGGAATCCTGTGTGTGAAATGCAAACGTCAGCTTATCGATGCCCGATGTTTGTGCAGTGAGGCAATGGCTGCATCCATCATACCACTTCATGTCCTCACTGGGTGTGACCACAACTCTGGCTTCTATGGAGAAAGCAAGAAGCTCATCGCAGATCGTCTGGAGAAGTCTAAAGAGGCACCTGGTAGCAGCATGTGGTACACAGCTCCTAGTCACAGAACAGGTCATCAGTGGTTTGGAGCGGTTTGTCATTCGATATGTCTATGGTGATACCAAAAGCAAGACCCTGGGAGATGCGAGGGCAGCGAAGTGGCAGCTCAGAAGAAAAAAAGCACTATCCGACTTGTGCGTGACTTGGACAGTCTCCATCCACACATGGAGCGTTCAAACTATCTTGTATATTTGCAAAAGCATTACCAGCTCCAAAGTCACCCCTCACCGATCGGCCATTGATGGCATCTTGTAAATGGCCAATGTCTGCCTGTCCGTTCAACCCAGCCTCCACTTCCCCCATCCATACCACTACCTACAAATCCGCAGGCAGAGAACAACAGTGATGATAGCAGCGAAAGTGAGGACAGTGATTCTGATAGTGGCTCATACAGTGAATCATGTAGTGACAGTGAAGTGTGTTACGACCGGCACTACGAAATAAACAAGGGCACTTAATAATTAACCCTGGGGGTTAGGGAATAGAATATGTCCCACGTGCCTTCTGCATGTCGTAAGAGGCGACTAAAGAGGTTGGGTCGGTGGGCTTGCGACCCCCACCCGGAAAAAATATCTAAGCAAAGAAAAACGAACGAACAGCCTCGGATGCGGACGGAACCAACGTTGACGAACCATGACCGACTAAGGACATGCCTTCGGATATTCTGAGAATGGCTACGTGGAATGTTAGTGGCATGAATGATGGCACAAAAGAGAGAGAGGTTCTGGAAGTGTTAGTGAATGCCAGGCTGGATGTATGTGGAATGACAGAGACCAAATGGAAAGGTTCAGATGTGAGAGAATGGGAATGTGGAATGGGTGTGTGTGCTGGAGTGAGTGAAGGAACAGCGAGAGAAGGTGCATGTTTGTTTGTAAGTAGCAAATGGAAGGAATGTGTAAGAGAGTAAGGGTCTGTGGGTTCAAGGATTGTGTGGGTGAGAATGAAAGTAGGAATACAAACGTGGGTGATTGTATGCGTGTATGCCCCGACAGAGGATATACTTGAAAGAAAGAAAGAGGAGTTCTGGATGAATGTGGAGGCGTGCCTGGAGAAGTTTGACAAGAACGAAAGAATATTTCTGATTGGCGATATGAATGGTAAGGTGGGTGATAGGAAAGTTAAGGGAGTGGTGGGAGGGTGGGGGGTACCATCAGAGGTGAATGGGAATGGTAGTGCACTTGTGGACGTATGTGGGGAGGAGGCTGTGGATAGCCAACACCTTCTTCCGACACAGAATGATCCTCAGGTACACGTGGAAACGGATGTTGACGATGAAAGATAAGACAGTGGTGGAACGAAAGTCATTGATTGATTATGTATGTGTGGATGAACGAATGAAGAAATCTGTGATGGATGCTAGGGTGTATAGGGGTATTGGAGGGGGTCTGTCTGATCATTATGTAGTGGTAGCTAAGGTTAGGATACAAAAGAAGTGGGTGAGGAGAGCGGGAGGGAGGCGAGAGGAGGGTGGAATGGTGAGGAGGGTGGAAAGGTTGCAGGAGGAGGAAGTCAGGGAGGAGTACAGGAGAGCAGTGGAAAGACGACTAGGTGGGTTCGACCTGGAAGTTATGGAGGAAGTGGAGGAGATGAGCAAGGTGTTTAAGGATGAGATCTGTGCAGCATGTGAGGAGGTTTGTGGAGTGAGGAGAAGAGGGAGGGGAGTGAAAGGTACAGCATGGTGGACAGAAGAGGTAAGAATAGCTGTGGAAGAAAAGAAGAAAGCATATAAAGAGTGGTTGGGTAGTAGAGGGAATGAAGATTCCGAGAGACAGAAACGAGCGAGGTACGTGGAGAGTAAGAGGGTGGTGAAGAGAGTAGTGAAGGAAAGTAAGAGAAGAGTAGATGAGGAATTTGGAAGGAATCTGAGTGTAAAATGGAGGGAGAGTAAGAAACTGTTCAGGAAAGAAGTCAAGAAAGTTAGGGAAGGTAGCAAGGGAAACAGTAAGGGTGTGAAAGATAAGAATGGGAGAATGCTAGCCGAGAAGCAAGAGAGAGTCGATAGATGGAGGGAGTACTTCAGTGAGTTGCTAAATGAAAGGAATGAAGAGCCAGCAAACATAGCTGGATATGGTATGGGAGGGAGAAGAAGAGAAGTAGTAGAGGAGGAGGTGGGGATCAGGAGGTCAGAAGTGTGGGAAGCCATGAAAAGAGTGAAGTTGGGGAAAGCACCAGGAACAGATGGAGTGTGTGGGGAAATGGTGAGGTATGGTGGTGAGATAGTGATAGAATGGGTATGGAAAATGTGCAAACTAGCATGAGAGAAGTGGAGTGCACCCGATGACTGGAAGACTGGCATAATAGTCCCCCTATATAAGGGCAAAGGGGAAAGAGGAGTGTGTGGTAACCACCGAGGAATATGTCTTCTAAGCGTAGTAGGGAAGGTATACAGTAGGGTAGTGATTGAGAGAGTGAGAGTGAGAACGGAGAAATGGATAGGCGACGAGCAGGGAGGTTTTAGGAAGGGAAGAGGATGTGTAGATCAGATTTTTACCCTGAATTGTGTTGTGGAGAAGTATCTGGAGAAGAAACAAAAGGTGTATGTTGCCTTTATGGACTTGGAGAAGGCCTATGACAGAGTGGATAGAGAAGGTTTGTGGAAAGTACTTAGAATATACGGAGTAGAGGGCAAGTTGCTGAAAGCAGTGAAGAGCATGTATAAGGGTGCAAAGGCGGCAATACGTGTGGAGAGTGAGCAGAGCGAGTTCTTTGACCTGAATGTTGGTTTGAAACAGGGGTGTGTGATGTCCCCGTGGTTGTTTACTGTATATATGGATGGAGTCATGAAAGAAATACTATCAAGAGCAGTGGATGTTGGTGTATCGCTGAAAAGGGAGGGAATTGAGTGGAAGCTACCTATACTGCTGTTTGCAGATGATACAGTTCTGATGAGTGATAATGAATGGGAGTTGCAGGGTCTGGTAAATGAGTTTGGAACAGTGTGCGAAAAACGGAATTTGAAGGTAAATACGGGGAAGAGCAAGGTTATGGTCTTCGAAAGGGTGAAGTCACAGAGTGTGAGGTGAAGCTGAACGGTCAGGCTATGGAGATCGTCAACTCTTTTAAGTATCTGGGCAGTGTGTTGAGTAAAGATGGGACTATGGATGAAGAGGTGCGGGAGAGGGTACAACAGGGGAAGAGGGTTGTAGGAACGCTAAAAGCAGTAACAAGAAATAGGGTGGTCAGTATGGAAGTGAAGAAGTCCTTGCATGACAGTGTGGTAATCCCGACACTGACTTACGGAAGCGAAGCATGGACGTTGGTTGAGAGACTCAGACCAAGAGTGAGAGCAGTGGAAATGAATTACTTAAGGAGTGCGTGCGGAGTTACATGGAGGGATAGACAGACTAATGAGGAAGTAAGAAGGAGGTGTGGTGTGGAGGTAGATGTGCTGGAAAGTGTGAAAAGGAACAACTTGAGATGGTTCGGCCATATGGAACGTATGGAAAGCGAGAGAATGACTAAGAGGGTGTACGAGAGCGAGGTGGAGGGACAGAGGGGGAGAGGTAGACCGAATATGAGGTGGAAGGATGGAGTGAGGAACTACATGAACGAAGGCGGTGCTGGTTGGGGGGAGGGGCGTCGACTGACTGGGGACAGAGGTGCATAGGGGTGGTTCGTTCGTGGCCACCCCTTCGGGGATCACGGCGTCAGGCAATAGATTGATAGATAGACTTAATAATGGACTAGATGATAGGCTATATCTGCAACAACGGTACGCTAATTCCAAACACTCGAACTATTACGCCGTTGAACAAAACACTTAAACCCTCCAGAGTTTATCTACTGTATAACGGGGTATCAATTAACTGGGTTTTAGTGCACTTCTACAAATGCTTACCGGTGACGGCAAAGCCTACTCACAACAGGAGTACTTTACGTTAATAAAATGCTCTTAAGTAATAACAATGCTTGAATAAACTATAACAAGATTTAATAAAGGAGTATATGCTTACGTTAACTTTAGTGTGAGTCTGTACTCAACACTAAACTCTTCAATGCTCTATGAAAACACTGGAAGTCTAGTCCTACGGCAAACAGATATGGAATCTTCTGAAACCGTCTGATGCTCTAAGATGCTCGTCAAATATAGAACATAAATAATGCAGGGGCAGGACACCGAAGCGTGTATCTTAAATACACCAACAAGTAGGATACATATATATAAAATAAGGGAGTGCAACAACTCTGTGACAGCACTAATAATAGCCACTCAAAAACAGTACTTCCTTAGCCAAAGTACCAGCCATACTGGGTTGTGCACCAAGCATCAACCTAGGCTAAAATAATACGTGAATAATTCCTAAAGCATACACAGTTAAAGTTAATAAACACAATGCTGTCTTTATTACTAATAAAGTCTAGCAGCGGCATAAAAGGTACCAGGAGGCTAGGCAGAGCGCAAGCATGCTCGTAGCCTACTGTCTCCCCTTGAACAGATTTCCCTTATGTTACGTTAAGTGACTAGGAGGCTCTCTTGGTAAGTCCAGATCTCAAGTATCTGGTCTTACCCTGGCGCTCCACAAAGGTCAACACAATGAGGTAGCGAGCATACAAGTAAGTGTAGGCAAAAGCCCTTCGCTTGTATACTGCTACACTCGCAAAGGAAAAATATGCACAAGGGTTACAGGCACCTAGCTCCGTCGAAGTCGTACAGGCTCTGACTTGCCATGTACATAACTCAGACAACGACTAAAGATACCCTCCACTGTCTAGCATTAAATAGCAACAAAGAACAACTCAATAATTAGAAGCACCCAACGATAATATGACTCATGTGACTATGACTAATAATCCCTAAAGCTAGTGCAAAACATATGTGAGAACTGGTGCTGGTAATACGACTGGCCGACTATGGAAGTCGTATGCAGAACCAGAAGGGATAAGTAATTGAATAAAGAGGAGAAGTAATGGAAAAGAAGAAGTTCAGAGAGAGAAACAGTAGTACAGGGGGTTAGATTGGGGACAGATTGCAAGGGACGTCTAGGACCAAGCACACCATGCCAAGCTCTAAGGAGACACGCAGGCAGGAGCCCCCCAGCACCAACACTAGGACAGCGGCACCCAATCACAGACCACTATGTCATGAAGAGCAAACGTCCTATGATGTAGCCAGGCCCGCCGGCCAATCAAGAGCGTGGGAACCTCCGCCCGAGCGAGGAAGGCACACGTACATACACACGCACATAATACAACCTCGCTGCCTCCTTCGTTCTCTCTCTCCTTAAATTCACACTACACATCTTATACTCTATCACTGATATAAAATACTTCCAAGTGCCACAGACAAGAATAAAGACCACCACTGATCTGTCTGTGACAACATGAATACTAAGAAAGAAAGAACATCGTTCTATGATTATTATAGCCCATTTCACTGCCCTGGCGAGCGCTAGCGAGTACGAGCACATTCTGTCAAGCTGGCCAGCGTAACAAGTGGCAGATTAGTATGTACAATTAGTATAATACAATACAATAACAATACAATATACAATAGAGTACAATACAATAACCATTCCAGTGGATTTGTAATGCCAGAATTAGTGAAAAAGGACACCTCATTCGTCCTTGTAGCCCATCTGATGCCAGAGATATTACATTTCATGTTTTTCAAGATGGCGTTGGCAGCCATTTTGAATATTGGGCTCTAGCAGAGTTAGCCGTCATTTTTCAGAGGGGCATAGGAGCTAATTTTCCTTTAAAATGGTTCAGGTTGTCAAATCCATCGAGAGAAAAAGGTAGGAACAAAATGGTCACGGATTCCAAGCAAATGACCCTACTATATATATATACTGTATATGCAAACAAATGACCCTACTATATATATATACTGTATATGCAAACAAATGACCCTACTATATATATATACTGTATATGCAAACAAATGACCCTACTATATATATATACTGTATATGCAAACAAATGACCCTACTATATATATATATACTGTATATGCAAACAAATGACCCTACTATATATATATACTGTATATGCAAACAAATGACCCTACTATATATATATACTGTATATGCAAACAAATGACCCTACTATATATATATACTGTATATGCAAACAAATGACCCTACTATATATATATACTGTATATGCAAACAAATGACCCTACTATATATATATACTGTATATGCAAACAAATGACCCTACTATATATATATACTGTATATGCAAACAAATGACCCTACTATATATATATACTGTATATGCAAACAAATGACCCTACTATATATATATACTGTATATGCAAACAAATGACCCTACTATATATATATACTGTATATGCAAACAAATGACCCTACTATATATATATACTGTATATGCAAACAAATGACCCTACTATATATATATATACTGTATATGCAAACAAATGACCCTACTATATATATATACTGTATATGCAAACAAATGACCCTACTATATATATATACTGTATATGCAAACAAATGACCCTACTATATATATATACTGTATATGCAAACAAATGACCCTACTATATATATATACTGTATATGCAAACAAATGACCCTACTATATATATATACTGTATATGCAAACAAATGACCCTACTATATATATATACTGTATATGCAAACAAATGACCCTACTATATACTGTATATATACTGTATATGCAAACAAATGACCCTACTATATATATATACTGTATATGCAAACAAATGACCCTACTATATATATATACTGTATATGCAAACAAATGACCCTACTATATATATATACTGTATATGCAAGCAAATGACCCTACTATATATATATACTGTATATGCAAACAAAATTCCGCGGGGAGTATTATTTAAGGGGAGATTTCCACTTGAGGGATTTTTTTCTGGACTCCTTTCTCCCTCATGTTTAGCCCCATTGTTTTTCTAATTTTAAGATGTTTGCCCCATTATTTTAACGATTTTAAGAACTTTCAACCCCTTTCTGCCAATTTTAAGACCTTTCGTGCCATTTAGGTGTCGATTTTATCCTGGCGAGCGATAGCGAGCCTGTAATTTAAGAGGAACCGGCTTTCAGCCGGTACATTTTTGTACCGAAAATTGTACAAATTTATCTTGAAAGGGGCTCAAGGGGGTGTAATCTTAAGCTTGAAGGATATCTAGGGACCAAACTAAAAACCTCCCCTTAACTGTACTCAAGTTTCCACTTTCTACTTTATATATTGTGCCATCCATTCTTCTTCCCTACATTATATGTACAATGTTTTGCTTTGTATACTGTTTGTGGTCTTTTTATTACGTATCACGAAACAATGTTTGTTTCTTACTAATACACCGTAGATATTATTATGTTCTATCTAACAACCAACCTTACTCCTAAAATCGATCAATGAAATATTACAAACACATGTGGCAGTCCGTGGATTCGAACCCAGGACGCTCACACCGAAAATCAACACCTTATGCATTACGCCACGAAGACAGTTAAAGAATGGTGGACACTGCCTACGATTTATTATGCAACTTCGAATCCTGCATATCAATCTAAGCATGTACACACATCCCAACTGCAACTCACGTAGGCTATGCATATGTGAATGGAAATATAGAAAATATAGAAAACATAGAAATAAAATAAAATAGAAATAAATAGTAAATAGTAAATAATAATAAATAATAGTAAATAATAGTAAATAGTAAATAAATAGTAAATAGTAAATAGTAGAAATAAATAAATAACAATAAAATAGAAATAAAAAATAGAAATATAGAAAACATAGTATGTCTTAGTCATTCTCATTACTGATATGGTTTGTTGTCTTTGTGTCAAGTAACTGTTTTTGATGACATAAGTGTCTGCTCTGTACAACCTTGAACAACCACAATCATTACCCGCCAGCAACCAAACACTGTAGGGAAGGTAGATGATAGTCAGGACACAAAGAACCTTGGAACGTCGTTCACTCGATCGGTATATCAGAAAAGACGCACCTTTGATGTTTTGTGTGATGCGCCTGAGGACTCCAAGCTCCCAGGAAATAATGAGTAGCGGGCTGATGAGTACCACGGAGAGGAAGGAAAGGTTGGAAAAAAGCCAAATGCTTTGCAGTAGTACATAATTATGCGCTAGTGCCATTGGAGAGTTAAGAACAGAAACACATATATGGGAAAAACTGTAAATTATGAAGGGGATTAACATTATAAGAGCTAGTAAAGAAAACAAAACCATAATATGATCTTTGGTTTAATGTTATATATATATATATATATATATATATATATATATATATATATATATATATACATATATATATATATATATATATATATATATATATACATATATATATATATATATATATATATATATATATATATATATATATATATATATATATATATATATAACATTACCACTTACGGAAATTAAGTGTTTATAAACACATTTGTGTTGTTTGTTGTCAAGTACATTATCATACTAAATGTTTCCCTCCATTCTTATGTGTCCCTTCTGTATACTTCCATCACTCTACACTCTTTTTCTTTGGCTGATTCCCATTTTACTCCATCGACGGCTTGACTTTGTGTCTGCAGACGTTGCCTGGTTTACTTTGTTTAATAGTTCCTCGATGTATTTTGTACGTATACAACATGTTCGGGTACAATAATATATTATGAAGAATCTTCGTAACATTATTGTTGCAGCATAAACTTCTTTATAATAATGGAACTTCATAATTGGCAGCACATAATTAACTAAATATATTCATTACTCCGCCGACTCTCTCCACGTCCAGTTCCCTGGTGGTGGTGGTGATGTTGGTGATGAGGGTGATAGGGGATGGTGGTGATAGTACCTGTAAATGGTGTTGAGTGTGATAGACAGTGTTGTAAACTGTAAAGTTACCAGTTCAGTAGTCAGACCACTTGACAACATTGAATAGTTATGTGTGTGAGCGTCAGTGCATATTTGTCTGTATGTGTAGACGTAAATTCATCATCCCTAGACGAAATATATGGCTATTGTTACTCGAATAACATATGTGTATGTTGACTAGACATATGTATTAATGGGAAATCGGGAACACATCTGTGCAAACGAATGGTTATTGCATAGGGGCTAGGCTGGTAGGATAAGGAACGGTGGTGGTATAGAAAGAAAACAGAAAGTGCAAATACAGTGACTGACCAAGATGCTAGGACATATTTTAGTTATAAAGCAAGTTGTGAAAGGGACAAACATACATGTGATAAGACAAAGATAAATAACAACTCTATGTGTGTATATATTTAAAAGGTAAAGGAAAGTTACCTACAATTAAATTAGGTAAAGCTAGTATATCCACGAAAGTCTGTGTTGTAGACTGAAATTATAATTTTAACTATGAGATTACAAGTTTGCAGGTAACTCCTCCAAACGGAGCCCCCTCTGACGGTTGTGTGAGAATACCTGGTCAACGATCTCGTACTGTATGCATTTATTTTCACAAACTGTAAGGCTAATTTGTTACTGCTTAACCTAATAAGTCTAACTTAACTGCTTATAGGTTAGTATAGAGTATGATGGGGTAAGTTAGGTTAGTCAAGTTATGTTATATAATTATATTATATAATGAGCTAAAGGTAAATTACACCTTTAATCAATAATTAACCAGAGAGAAGAAAGGGAGTTGCTGGTAGAATTGTCATTGATATAAAGAAAGCCATTAGGGGAGCTAAGCGCCACCGAGGGGACAATATACAGGAGATGTGGTCATTGGTTTGGAACAAAGGGGGAGAAAGGTGAAGTAAAACACAACACTGTACACTCTAAGGTAAAATTCATGGTCCAAATAACACTCAAACAATATTTCTAAATATACATAATGAGTCAAGAATAAATTATACAATTTGATTCAGTTCAGGATAGCTTGGAATACTTAAGACTACTGTATATCTTTAAGGGTGAACAGTAACGTGTACCATTTGTGATTCCCCGAGATTATTCTCAATCTAGTTGACTGTGTTAGGTACTTGAGTACTTTCAATTAAGTAGCCTATACCTTTGACATCATGTAGTGGGTAAATAAATATTGATATTTAATGATAACTCAATTATTATTTTTTTTTTTTTGTTTTTTTTTTTTAAGAGACAATGAATTATGACAATGAATTAAGAGAAATGAATTAAGAGACACACACACAGCCCGTAGCCTAGTAGGTAGAGCTCTCGTCTCACATACGAGGGGTCGGGGGTTCAATCCCCGGCCGGGCGGAGACAAATTGGGCTTGTCTCCTTTCATGTGTTAGCCTCAGTTCACCTAGCTGTAAATAGGTACCTGGAATAAGTGGACGACGTTGTGACGTCCCATCTGGGGTTGGCAAAAATGGTACAACGCGAGATGGGTATCATATGGTTCACCTAAGCTGATGGCTACCTAAGCCTTCGGGCGAGACGGTACCGTCTATAGTGAGAATGGTACCATACAGATCCACCCTAAGCCTTCGTTTCCGATGTCGCCAATTGGCTAAAAATACAGACTACACACACATCCACAGCCATTCCAACGATACATATAACACCTACACATATAGGAGGCGGGAAATAACGAGCATGCTCACTCCCGCAATACAACTAGAGTAAGTACAACTAGAGTAAGTACACACACAGGGAGTAGGAATAACGATTTGAATTTGAAAGCTGCTATGTTTAAGGGGTCTAGAATTGCTATTCTACTGATGATCTTCTTGGTTTTACATAATTATGTTTACCATAGACACGCAGACAAGTTATGCTCATGTTATGTCTGCTTCTATTATAATACACTAACGTCGTCCACTTATTCCAGGTACCTATTTACAGCTAGGTGAACTGAGGCTAACACATGAAAGGAGACAAGCCCAATTTGTCTCCGCCCGGCCGGGGATTGAACCCCCGACCCCTCGTATGTGAGACGAGAGCTCTACCTACTAGGCTACGGGCTGTGTGTGTGTGTGTGTGTGTGTGTGTGTGTGTCTGTGTGTGTGTGGATTATAATACTATATCATGTGTTCCTATTTTTTGCTAGTGGAAGCATGAATAGTTTCAATATTTCTATTCCGGTATGTTATTTTAGAAGAGTTCAGTATCTTATATGTTCTTACCGTTTTTCATTTTTCACGAAATATCATAACACATTTAATTCGACTACCTTGCCTGCGGCTATACCGTTGTGGAGTGATTGGCTAACTATTCAGACAATGTATATGATATTCAGAGCTGCGCTTGGTCTACTTTATAATGATTATGTTGTAAAGTTTGGGAAGTTATAGGCTGTTCCCCAATGAGATTTCAGGGAGTTTGGGAAACATATATTCGGCAATATCAGATGGGATGATGGTGTGTGTACAGTAAGTATTATACAGGCATATAACTGACATATTGGATTGCGAGGGATATAGACATACAGTGGGATGAACTAAATTAACTAGTACTAAGCTTAACAATTTAAAATGGTCTGAACAGTGCTGGTGTGGGGATATATAAGATAAATATGTTACTTATATAGATTACGAGAACACATTTGTCCACTTCCTAAATCTGAATGTTATTTGAATAATTAAATGAGAGCATACATATGATTGCAATCTTGCTATTAATAAATACATACAAGTCGAATGCAATGACAGAGTACCGGTTGAAGTATAATTTAAGGTATGCATTGTTTAAACCTACTACAATGCGAATATTAAAGTGGAGTAGAAATATTAAGAGCTATGGGGTGGGAGGAAGGGAGCCAGCTCGCGGACGATAGAGAAGTAGGGAGGTGACTCATTAGTGGCCACCCCCTCGGGAGTTGAGGTGTCCGGCAATAGATAGGTAGATATATAGAAACATCATTTGAAGACTCCACGTTATTCAATACATCTTAATTTTGTTAAACATAAAACAATAGCCTATATATAAGGAATAACCTGTAATACTCGATTGAAAGAAAACAACAAAAACTCTCTCTAAGGCGATTTTCTGATTATACTTGAGTGATCTTTTGGTGATTATGTTCTGCTGAAAAAATAACCGATGACCTAAACAAAGAAGTATTATCCTTCATATTATACAATATAGAACTAAATGTATAGGATAATAATTAACACTACCACATACACTAACTTGTAAATGTCAGGACAGAGGCTGTCCAATAGTTTCCAAGAGTATTCATAATATCACTGGGGTACCGGTGAATAACAAACAAAACATTGTATTCACTGTAATCCATACATATACTTGTAACCACTTTTTCCGTCTCCTTCATTGAAAAAGGAGGATAGAAAGAATTGTATATATTAGTTGGATAGTCAGCGTCATGTAAGTTTCATATACGACGAGCGGAGCAAAACAACGGCAAGATATTGTGACATTGTGTGGATTTGTTCTAGGTTGAAGGTGTAAGTATGAATAATTATGTAGATAGTGTAAGCTGTGACTTTGATGATTCAATACCAAATCTGTTAGTGCTATATAGTGATGAACGGTAACTAAATACGCACTGGAATTGACAGCGGGAAAAACAAATGTAATGATTCTGTTTGTAGTATAAGTGTCTGAATGAAAATCATCAAAGTTATTTACATAAACATGACCAGAGTGACATGATCATTGTGATAATAGAATAACAGTAATAAATACCTGTACATATCAGTATAATAGGAAGTGTGTTGTGATAAGAGAATAACAGTAATAAAGACCTGTACAAATAATTATAATAGGAAGTGTGTTGTGATAAGAGAATGACAGCGATAAAGACCTGTACAGATCATGACAATAGGAAGTGTGTTGTAATACAAGAATGGCAGTGATAAAGACCTGTACAGATCATTATAATAGGAAGTGTGTTGTGATAAGAGAATGACAGTGATAAAGACCTGTACAGATCATTATAATAGGAAGTGTGTTGTGATAAGAGAATGACAGTGATAAAGACCTGTACAGATCATTATAATAGGAAGTGTGTTGTGATAAGAGAATGACAGTGATAAAGACCTGTACAGATCATTATAATAGGAAGTGTGTTGTGATAAGAGAATGACAGTGATAAAGACCTGTACAGATCATTATAATAGGAAGTGTGTTGTGATAAGAGAATGACAGTGATAAAGACCTGTACAGATCATTATAATAGGAAGTGTGTTGTGATAAGAGAATGACAGTGATAAAGACCTGTACAGATCATTATAATAGGAATGTGTTGTGATAAGAGAATGACAGTGATAAAGACCTGTACAGATCATTATAATAGGAAGTGTGTTGTGCTAAGAGAATGACAGTGATAAAGACCTGTACAGATCATTATAATAGGAAGTGTGTTGTGATAAGAGAATGACAGTGATAAAGACCTGTACAGATCATTATAATAGGAAGTGTGTTGTGATAAGAGAATGACAGTGATAAAGACCTGTACAGATCATTATAATAGGAGGTGTTTTGTGATAAGAGAATGACAGTGTTAAAGACCTGTACAGATCATTATAATAGGAAGTGTGTTGTGATAAGAGAATGACAGTGATAAAGACCTGTACAGATCATTATAATAGGAAGTGTGTTGTGATAAGAGAATGACAGTGATAAAGACCTGTACAGATCATTATAATAGGAAGTGTGTTGTGATAAGAGAATGACAGTGATAAAGACCTGTACAGATCATTATAATAGGAAGTGTGTTGTGATAATAGAATGACAGTGATAAAGACCTGTACAGATCATTATAATAGGAAGTGTGTTGTGATAAGAGAATGACAGTGATA
This sequence comes from Paralithodes platypus, assembly GCA_032716605.1. Taxonomy (NCBI): domain Eukaryota; kingdom Metazoa; phylum Arthropoda; class Malacostraca; order Decapoda; family Lithodidae; genus Paralithodes; species Paralithodes platypus. The sequence goes on along the minus strand of CM064548.1, from coordinate 42,801,928 downwards.
AAGACCTGTACAGATCATTATAATAGGAAGTGTGTTGTGATAAGGGAATGACAGTGATAAAGACCTGACCAGATCATTATAATAGGAAGTGTGTTGTGATAAGAGAATGACAGTGATAAAGACCTGTACAGATCATTATAATAGGAAGTGTGTTGTGATAAGAGAATGACAGTGATAAAGACCTGTACAGATCATTATAATAGGAAGTGTGTTGTGATAAGAGAATGACAGTGATAAAGACCTGTACAGATCATTATAATAGGAAGTGTGTTGTGATAAGAGAATGACAGTGATAAAGACCTGTACAGATCATTATAATAGGAAGTGTGTTGTGATAATAGAATGACAGTGATAAAGACCTGTACAGATCATTATAATAGGAAGTGTGTTGTGATAAGAGAATGACAGTGATAAAGACCTGTACAGATCATTATAATAGGAAGTGTGTTGTGATAAGAGAATGACAGTGATAAAGACCTGTACAGATCATTATAATAGGAAGTGTGTTGTGATAAGAGAATGACAGTGATAAAGACCTGTACAGATCATTATAATAGGAAGTGTGTTGTGATAAGAGAATGACAGTGATAAAGACCTGTACAGATCATTATAATAGGAAGTGTGTTGTGATAAGAGAATGACAGTGATAAAGACCTGTACAGATCATTATAATAGGAAGTGTGTTGTGATAAGAGAATGACAGTGATAAAGACCTGTACAGATCATTATAATAGGAAGTGTGTTGTGATAAGAGAATGACAGTGATAAAGACCTGTACAGATCATTATAATAGGAAGTGTGTTGTGATAAGAGAATGACAGTGATAAAGACCTGACCAGATCATTATAATAGGAAGTGTGTTGTGATAAGAGAATGACAGTGATAAAGACCTGTACAGATCATTATAATAGGAAGTGCGTTGTGATAATAGAATGACAGTGATAAAGACCTGTACAGATCATTATAATAGGAAGTGTTTTGTGATAAGAGAATGACAGTGATAAAGACCTGTACAGATCATTATAATAGGAAGTGTGTTGTGATAAGAGAATGACAGTGATAAAGACCTGTACAGATCATTATAATAGGACGTGTGTTGTACTAAGAGAATGACAGTGATAAAGACCTGTACAGATCATTATAATAGGAAGTGTGTTGTGATAAGAGAATGACAGTGATAAAGACCTGTACAGATCATTATAATAGGAAGTGTGTTGTGATAAGAGAATGACAGTGATAAAGACCTGTACAGATCATTATAATAGGAAGTGTGTTGTGATAAGAGAATGACAGTGATAAAGACCTGTACAGATCATTATAATAGGAAGTGTGTTGTGATAAGAGAATGACAGTGATAAAGACCTGTACAGATCATTATAATAGGAAGTGTGTTGTGATAAGGGAATGACAGTGATAAAGACCTGACCAGATCATTATAATAGGAAGTGTGTTGTGATAAGAGAATGACAGTGATAAAGACCTGTACAGATCATTATAATAGGAAGTGTGTTGTGATAAGAGAATGACAGTGATAAAGACCTGTACAGATCATTATAATAGGAAGTGTGTTGTGATAAGAGAATGACAGTGATAAAGACCTGTACAGATCATTATAATAGGAAGTGTGTTGCGATAAGAGAATGACAGTGGTAAAGATCTGTACAGATCATTATAATAGGAAATGTGTTGTGATAAGAGAATGACAGTGATAAAGACCTGTACAGATTATTATAATAGGAAGTGTGTTGTGATAAGAGAATGACAGTGATAAAGACCTGTACAGATCATTATAACAGGAAGTGTGTTGTGATAAGAGAATGACAGTGATAAAGACCTGTACAGATCATTATAATAGGAAGTGTGTTGTGATAAGAGAATGACAGTGATAACGACCTGTACAGATCATTATAATAGGAAGTGTTTTGTGATAAGAAAATGACAGTGATAAAGACCTGTACAGATCATTATAATATCAAGTGCGTTGTGATAAGAGAATGACAGTGATAAGGACCTGTACAGATCATTATAATAGGAGGTGTGTTGTGATAAGAGAATGACAGTGATAAAGACCTGTACAGATCATTATAATAGGAAGTGCGTTGTGATAAGAGAATGACAGTGATAAAAACCTGTATAGATCATTATAATAGGAAGTGTTGTGATAAGAGAATGACAGTGATAAAAACCTGTATAGATCATTATAATAGGAAGTGTGTTGTGATAAGAGAATGACAGTGATAAAAACCTGTACAGATCATTATAATAGGAAGTGTGTTGTGATAAGAGAATGACAGTGATAAAGACCTGTACAGATCATTATAATAGGAAGTGTGTTGTGATAAGAGAATGACAGTGATAAAGACCTGTACAGATCATTATAATAGGAAGTGTGTTGTGATAAGAGAATGACAGTGATAAAGACCTGTACAGATCATTATAATAGGAAGTGTGTTGTGATAAGAGAATGACAGTGATAAAGACCTGTACAGATCATTATAATAGGAAGTGTGTTGTGATAAGAGAATGACAGTGATAAAGACCTGTACAGATCATTATAATAGGAAGTGTGTTGTGCTAAGAGAATGACAGTGATAAAGACCTGTACAGATCATTATAATAGGAAGTGTGTTGTGATAAGAGAATGACAGTGATAAAGACCTGTACAGATCATTATAATAGGAAGTGTGTTGTGATAATAGAATGTCAGTGATAAAGACCTGTACAGATCATTATAATAGGAAGTGTGTTGTGATAATAGAATGACAGTGATAAAGACCTGTACAGATCATTATAATAGGAAGTGTGTTGTGATAAGAGAATGCCAGTGATAAAGACCTGTACAGATCATTATAATAGGAAGTGTGTTGTGATAAGAGAATGACAGTGATAAAGACCTGTACAGATCATTATAATAGGAAGTGTGTTGTGATAAGAGAATGACAGTGATAAAGACCTGTACAGATCATTATAATAGGAAGTGTGTTGTGATAAGAGAATGACAGTGATAAAGACCTGTACATATCAGTATAATAGGAAGTGTGTTGTGATAAGAGAATGACAGTGATAAAGACCTGTACAGATCATTATAATAGGAAGTGTGTTGCGATAAGAGAATGACAGTGGTAAAGATCTGTACAGATCATTATAATAGGAAATGTGTTGTGATAAGAGAATGACAGTGATAAAGACCTGTACAGATCATTATAAGAGGAAGTGTGTTGTGATAAGAGAATGACAGTGATAAAGACCTGTACAGATCATTATAACAGGAAGAGTGTTGTGATAAGAGAATGACAGTGATAAAGACCTGTACAGATCATTATAATAGGAAGTGTGTTGTGATAAGAGAATGACAGTGATAACGACCTGTACAGATAATTATAATAGGAAGTGTTTTGTGATAAGAAAATGACAGTGATAAAGACCTGTACAGATCATTATAATATCAAGTGTGTTGTGATAAGAGAATGACAGTGATAAAGACCTGTACAGATCATTATAATAGGAGGTGTGTTGTGATAAGAGAATGACAGTGATAAAGACCTGTACAGATCATTATAATAGGAAGTGCGTTGTGATAAGAGAATGACAGTGATAAAAACCTGTATAGATCATTATAATAGGAAGTGTTGTGATAAGAGAATGACAGTGATAAAAACCTGTACAGATCATTATAATAGGAAGTGTGTTGTGATAAGAGAATGACAGTGATAAAGACCTGTACAGATCATTATAATAGGAAGTGTGTTGTGATAAGAGAATGACAGTGATAAAAACCTGTATAGATCATTATAATAGGAAGTGTTGTGATAAGAGAATGACAGTGATAAAAACCTGTACAGATCATTATAATAGGAAGTGTGTTGTGATAAGAGAATGACAGTGATAAAGACCTGTACAGATCATTATAATAGGAAGTGTGTTGTGATAAGAAAATGACAGTGATAAAGACCTGTACAGATCATTATAATAGGAAGTGTGTTGTGATAAGAGAATGACAGTGATAAAGACCTATATAGATCATTATAATAGGAAGTGTGTTGTGATAAGAGAATGACAGTGATAAAGACCTGTGCAGATCATTATAATATCAAGTGTGTTGTGATAGGATAATGATAGTGTTTAAGACTTGTACATATCATCAAGTGTGTTGTGATAAGAGAATGAGTGTTTAAGACTTGTAGAGATCATTATAATATTAAGTGTGTTGTGATAGGATAATGATAGTGTTTAAGACTTGTACATATCATCATAATATGAAGTGTCTCTTGCTAAATACTGAGGCTAGCCACGTTGCTCGCAATTGTGTCTTGAACTTGTTTATTGATGACTTGAAACATGCCATTATTACCATCCAAAATAGGCAGCCAAAATCCAAACCTTTTATACCAGTTAATATTGTAATGTTGTAATAGAAACTACATGGATTTATCATTACCAATATACCTGTGCAAGATATATTATTATGAACACTATAATTAGGCTATTTACACCAATAATAGTTTGCAGAGCATTGCAAAACCAAGTATATTTTAATAGGAGAACAAATGCACATGCATAATTGATCAAACTCTAGTTATCAAGTGCAATTGAATTTCACATGCTACTATATTTTCAAGCATTGCCAAATAACATGACTAACTTTCCAAATTGTGTTTCTAATTTACCTGAAAATGATATATATTCGAGCTAAGAACTGTGAATATAAAAATAATACCAACATTAAGTGAACATATAATTTACGTTATGATGTATTGAGGACAGTGGCGTGATTATACTAGTATCGTGAATATATAGATGTTCCCTCAATAATGGACTTATCAGGATGCTTCTAAAAAATTATCCCTCGTAACTTTTGTTTTGGGTCTGAGGTGGTCCATTGTTCGGTGGGGGGAAGGGTGACAGTGGGGGGGGGGGGCAGTTAGCTCTTATGACACAAAACTTGAACACAATGTTAGTTTTACAAATACTAAATGGGAGATCTTGCCAAGCTTATTTCGAAAGACTCGCAAGCATTTTGACTCATTAACTAACTTTCTCTTACTAGTTCCCTACAATATCTTTCTACACGCAGCAATGTTGCTTCTCTTTCTCTCTACTATCGCTATTACAACAATCAGTATTCTTCAGAGCTCTCTCAGTACATACCCCCTCCATTGCAGAAAGTGCGAGGCATCCACTTTTCAACACACTCCCACTCCTATGATGTAGCCTACAGTTCTCCAACCCAAAAGTTGACAAAGTTTCTCATACTTTCTTCTACTCAACAAGTGAACTCCGGAACTCTCTCCCCTAATCAGTCCTTCCTTCATCATATGATTTAAGCTGCATTACTTTGTCCGTGTTGGAGTTCATCAGGGTTCAGTGTTAAGCCCCCTCCTCTTTATTATGGTCCTGGAGGCACTGTCTAGAGTTTTTAGAGGCGGACTCCCATTGGAACTGTTTTATACAGACGATTTAGTCCTAATAGCTGACAATATGCAAGATGCTGGGACCAAATTCAAAAGATGGAGAGAGGGCATGGCGAGCAATGGTTTAAGAGTCAATATTAACAAAACCAAGGTTATACCTTGTAGATTGGGACGAGGCAATGTGGAAAAGAGCGGTGCATACGCATGTGCAGTGTGTGGAAAGGGTGTGGGCGCTAACTCGATTCGATATAGCATCTGTCGATGCTGGTTGCACCATGGATGTAAGCGCTGTAGTAGAATAAAGGGACCCCTGCCGAAGGATAAGTCAGAAATAGAGAAATTTGAGTGCGTAGTGTGCAAAGGCGAGCTTGTGTTAAGTGATGATCCTGTGGCTGTGAATTTTGGAAATGAGTCATTGGAGCTGGTGAACAAGTTTTGTTACCTAGGAGTGTGACGTTAACCACTCCGTTAGAACCGCATGGCTTGTCCTACAGTGACTCGCTAGGATCGCCAGGGCAGTGGATGTGGCTACAGTTGATGTATTGTTGTGTGCTTTATTTCATATGAAAGCTTGTGTCATGGGCTGTCCAGAAAGGCTCTTTGTTTTCACCCATGTCAAGGCTTTATATATTTAATTGCAAAGTATATGTTTTATCATTAAGTAGTAATGATAGGATTTGAGAGAGAGAGAGAGAGAGTAGAACAGAGTGTGGGGAGGCGCGCAGAGTTTTTTACCATGCTTGGTGACGTCATGTTTGGCTAGCTTCTTTAGCATTGGCTAGAGGACTTGTTACCGCTTTTCCTACGCGGTTCGATCTAGTGCTAGTCTATATACAGCTCTCTCGCTACTCTCTCCCTCAGATCTGGTTTCTAGAATGCATCCCTCTTATCCCTTTGATACCTGTCTCCCTCCCTCCACCTGAGAACGTATTCCTCTACCTATATCTCTCATTTTCCACATCTTTCACCACCTTTTATTAATATTATACCCCCTCTGGTTAACTCTGCAAAATCAGCTTAATGCTGGCCAGTTGTATTGTGCGTTAAGGTCTTATATAACCCATGTATGTTTAGTTGTTAAGATAAGTTGATCACGAAGCATTGGTTGGCATTCATATTGTTCAGTACTGCTTCCTGTAATTATTAGTGTTCTGCTGGATTAGATAATGCTTGACTAGGAGTCTGATACTATAAGGTATTGTTTCCGATGAGTGCTGGCTTTAGTTAAAAGCTGCACGACATACCTGAGAACTGGAGTTGATTGGGTAAATTCTAGTCTGTGTGCCATTGAGAGTAGAGCATGCACGAATGAGGGTTTTTTGCCTATACCATTCTGCACTGTTCTAGGCTCGGTTGTTTTGTCATTGAGGTACGCCAGGAGAACGCTTAATACTTCGGTATTAAGGTTTCTCAAGAGAGCTACCCTTCCCTATAACGTAATATTTGACGCACAGACTTGAGATTTGCACTAGGCTATGCGGCATGCCATGCGCACCAGTATCTCGTATCATTGACTCTAGCTAGACTTTATCAGTCATAGTAAACATTAAGTATATTAAACCAATTACTCTTATTATGCATACCCGTTTATGATTACACAAGCATTTCGCAGCCTAGTTTGATGTATTGAGACACAAACGACTTAGGCTCTTTTTGTTGATAGGAATACTGCATTGTCGTGGCGATTATTATTATTGTTGTAGCGTTTAGGATATTCTTGGCTCCGACGGCATTATATATCCTGTCTTTTTGTGTGCAAAGCCTGCACGAGCATTGATCCGCTGCCTGCCTTTTTGGGTTCCATTTCCGATTCGAGCATCTTGATAGCATCTAACATTTAACCCGGCAAGCGTGATAGGCCTAACGGAAGGCTTCCTATAGGGAACGCGATAGGCCTCACGGAAGCAAGACCATAAAAAAGCCTTCCAAAAAAAAAAGGGCCTATCAAAACAAAGGATTTTGTCTCTAGGTGAGATAATTCCCCTCTAGTATTCATCCATGTGTTTCTCACCCCTCCCCCTCCCATCCTTCCCCACCTTAATCCCCCTCCCCCCCTCCTGAATTATCACGTATTTTTCCTCTTATTATCATCATTTATCGGTTATTTTTCTCTCCCGCGATAATGTAGCACAAGTGGGTTGCATAAAAGATCGTTATGCAACAACCAGACACCAGCACACACCGCCCCGCTCGTCTCAGTTGACTCCCAGACAGCGAGAGGGGAGGGCTGCCTGTGGCTCTCTCTCGCCTGAGATTATGACCGGGTGGCCAATATCTTCGTTTTTCACCACCCAAATGCTTTTCCAACTTATTTTAGCACTCTTGAAGGTTCATATATACATCATATATGTAAAATAAAAGCATACCGAAAACAAATAATGCTTTATATTGTAAATATAACGAATTCTGTCAGAATCCAGGGCTAGAAATGCACAAATAACTACCCTAGCACCTAGGTCTATATCGCGCTTGACAGGTTAACCCTTAAAAAGCGGCTGACCACATAAGTCGAGTTGAAAAAACTGGCAAAAAACGGGTGAAAAAAGGGTGGAAATCGAGTGAAAATAGGTGGGATAGTAATGATCCATACGTCCGACATCTGTGGCCTCCCGGCCCACACTAACTCCAGTTCCCCCACCGCACGGGAGGATGACAGTGTAACCAATAGTTCGGTAAAAGTGAGCAAGGTAGCAAAATCAGCTAAACTTCCATCTTCGAGGTAACACTGTCAGTGCTCCACGAGTGCTACGTAGCTGTATGTGGCGTCATTGTGTAGCGATTTCCACCTAGTTTTTGGCGCAATACAGTTCCTTTCATACTGATGGTTGATATAGCAGTCAGAATGGCCTGAAAAGGCCCAAAACGGCCACAGAGGACCCGCTAGACTAGGGTTAAAGAAGATTCCTTGTTGGTGTTGAAGGACTTTAGTGCACTTTCTTTCATGCAGGAGTGCCTGACTTTTATTGATTAAAGTAACGTAAGCTGTAACTTCTCTTACCACCTTACTTTGCATACCATAACCAAGCACCTTCGGTTATAGGTAGTAATAGGCTGTTTTCACAAAACATTAAGCCTAGAGTAGACGCACATTTATTGAGAGTTTGATAACCTATTATTGCATATAGAACTCTGGAGAGTATTTGTGTTCTTTGTTCACTGGGAATATACATCAGAGGTTGGATCTAGCGCTTTCCGTTGTAGCATTTATGCCATTACTAGTCCAATGAATAAGAGCCCTGATATATTTGAACTTCAGTCGTAACAAATGGCGACCTTACCTAGGATTTGGTGAACCTACATTTATTAGCAGGGAACATTTGTTGTTTTGGGGAATATTTTGCGGGGATCATCAAGAATAATTTTGTTTTGCAACATAGTATAGCCCTTGAGTATTTCCGAGAATTTGTGTGTGTATATTGAGGTATAAGAGTTTGGGGTGCTTCTTTTCTGAATATTGAGGTGAGAAATTTTTGTGAGCATCATGTCTTATACCGGATCAGAGGAGAATGGACACACAGTACGTAATGTCGAAACTGAGGAACAGCAGTATGATGAAAGGGTTAATCAGGTGAACTGTGAGGAGGATGCTAGGATATTTTTGCAATGGCCTGTTACTGCCGAGCGGTTGGAGGGTATGGATCGGTATGGTCTTCAATGCCTGGCCACAGCTATCGGTCATGCCGGTACTAGCAGCATGACCAGGGATAACTTGATAACGTGTGTACTGGGCAGGGTGACTGGTGAGCGAGATGGGTTGAGTGCTCAGAGCCCTTCGGCCATGCTTCCCCTACACTCGACTCCCAGCCATCCCAGTGGTTTGCCGACCCCGGGTACGCTTCCACAGTTGGGTGGTGACTGGCAGGGTGGGTTGCCCCTGGAGGGACCACCGGTAATTTCAAACATTGTAGCACCTTCACCTCCTCAAGGGTTAACTCCAGAATTATTGCTTCAGCTCGAATTAGCTAAGATCGAAGAGAGAAAGGCTATCAGGGTATGTGAGCTTCAGCAGCAAACAGAGCTAGCAAAAATCCAAGCTGATTTAGAGTCGACTAGGTACTGTGCCGACGTGGACGTAGAGAAGTCGCGAGTAGAGACAACGGGACAGCGACTTGGGGCTGGTAACCGTGCTCATGATCAATCTCTCTCGCACTTATTGAAACTGGTTCCAGTGTTTAATGAGAGTGGGGTAACATAATTTTGTGCACGCTCTTAGAAGACGTGCCAGGAACACCAGTGGCCAGAGAATAAATGGGCAGCACTTGTCTCCTCTAGATTAATAGGCAAGGGTCTGTTACGACTGGGGTTTAAATATATCAGGGCTCTTATTCATTGGACTAGTAATGGCATAAATGTTACAACGGAAAGCGCTAGCTCCAACCTCTGATGTATATTCCCATTGAACAAAGAACACAAATACTCTACAGAGTTCTATATGCAATAATAGGCTATCAAACTCTCAATAAATGTCCGTCTACTCTAGGCTTAATGTTATGTGAAAACAGCCTATTACTACCTATAACCGAAGGTGCTTGGTTATGGTATGCAAAGTAAGGTGGTAAGAGAAGTTACAGCTTACGTTACTTTAATCAATAAATGTCAGGCACTCCTGCATGAAAGAAAGTGCACTAAAGTCCTTCAACACTAACAAGGAATCTTCTTTAAATGTCAGATGCTATAAAGATGCTCGTATCGGAAATGGAACCCAAAAAGGCAGGCAGCGGAACAATGCTCGTGCAGGCTATGCACACAAAAAGGCAGAATATATAATGCCGTCGGAGCCAAGAATATTCTAAACACTACAACAATAATAATAATCGCCACGACAATGCAGTATTCCTATCAACAAAAAGAGCCTAAGTCGTTTGTGTCTCAATACATCAAACTAGGCTGCGAAATGCTTGTGTAATAATAAATGGGTATGCATAAAAAGAGTAATTAGGTTAATATAATTAATGTCTACTATGATTGATAAAGTCTAGCTAGAGTCAATGATACGAGATACTGGTGCGCATGGCATGCCGCATAGCCTAGTGCAAATCTCAAGTCTGTGCATCAAATATTACGTTATAGGGAAGGGTAGCTCTCTTGAGAAACCTTAATACCGAAGTATTAAGCGTTCTCCTGGCGTACCTCAAAGACAAACAATCGAGACTAGAACAGTGCAGAATGGTATAGGCAAAAAGCCCTCATTCGTGCATGCTCTATTCTCAATGGCACACAGACTAGAATTTACTCAATCAACTCCAGTTCTCAGGTATGTCGTGCCGCTTTTAACTAAAGCCAGCACTCATCGGAAACAATACCTTATAATATCAGACTCCTAGTCTAGCATTATCTAATCCAGCAGAACACTAATAATTAAAGGAAGCAGTACTAAACAATATGAATGCCAACCAATGCTTCGTGATCAACTTATCTTAACAACTAACATACATGGGTTATATCAGACCTTAACGCACAATACAACTGGCCAGCATGAAGCTGATTTTGCAGAGTTAACCAGAGGGGGTATAATATTAATAAAAAGGTGGTGAAAGATATGGAAAATGAGAGAGATAGGCAGAGGAAAAGATTCTCAGGTGCAGAGCAGGTGACAGGTAGCAAGGGAAAAAGATGGGTGCGTTCTAGAAACCAGATCTGAGGGAGAGAGTGGCGAGGAACTGTATATATACTCGCACTAGCTCGAGGGGCGTGGGAAAAAAGCAGTTACAAGTCCTCTAGCCACTAGCAAGAGAGCTTGCAGCATGGTAAGGACCTCTCTCAACCAACCCCCACGAACGAGGCAGCCAGCCGTGACGTCATCGAGCGGGACAAAAACACTACGCGCTCCCTCTCACTCTGTTCTACTCTCTCTCTCTCTCCCAGATCCCATCATTACTAGTTAATGATAAAACATATACTTTACAATTAAATATAGAAAGCCTTGACATGGGTGAAAACAAAGAGCCTTTCTGGACTGCCCATGACACAAGCTTTCATATGAAATAAAGCACACTCTAATACACAAACTGTAGCCCCATCCACTGCTCTGGCGATCCTAGTGAGTCACTGTAGGACAAGCCATGCGGTTCTAACGGAGTGGTTAACGTCACACCCCCCCCAAGATTTTTCTCAGAGGCCCCAAGGCTCACAAAAATCTGATGGTTAGAACCCATGCTATATCTCCACTTCCCATCACCCAGCGGCAGTAAAATATCTGGCACAGTTCTTCAACAAAACATTTTTCAAAATTATAACCCTCCCCAACACCATAGGTTAAATTATATGTAGTTATGCTCCTCAAGAGCGAGCTTCTCTAGCCCAGCATTCTGAGAGGAGTGCAACTCAGAATTACTGCTATAACATACTCAAAAAATTCAACTATCAAAGAAAGAGTTTTTATTTGATTTTTATGTTTATAATTTGTTTATTTCGGCTGCACTATAGGGGCAAGCCTAGTTTTTTCTTCTATACCAAACGCTCAACTCCTGCTTTACGACCCAATACGCTGGGCTACAACCGCGAGCCAACAAGCACCAAGTGCAAAATACTATTCAAACTAAAGCAGGAGGTTACCCGTGTGTCAATCTACCCAGGATCATCTACCCTCGAAAGACAATCTGCAATCACGTTGTCACAACCGGCAATATGGCGTATGTCCAGGTTATATTCCTGTAACATTAGCGACCACCTGGTCAGCCTCATATTCCGATTGTGAAACTGGTTCAAAAACTTGAGAGGGTGATGATCTGTGTAAATTACAACGACTGGACCATAGGCTGGAACATAGACCTCGAAATGCCTCAGTGCAAGTACAATTGCCAGCAGCAGCTCTTTCTCGACAACAGAGTAGTTCTTTTGGGCTGAATTGAACTTCTTCGAGTAGAAACTAACAGGATGTTCCAGCCCATCATCGTCCTTTTGCATAAGGACGGCACCAGCCCCCACACCACTAGCATCTGTTGCTAGTTGGAAAGGTAGGCTAAAGTCAGGGGCCCTGAGGATCTGGTGAGTGCACAACAGGTGTTTTACTACGCTAAACGCCTTCTCACACTCAGGCGCCCATTTGAATGTCTTATCCTTCGCTAAAAGATCTGTCAGAGGTGCTAGCACGGTAGAGTACCCCTTAATGAAGCGTCTGTAGTATCCGATCATACCTAAGAACCTCATGATCTGCTTCTTGGTGGCCGGCCGGGGAAAGTGATCAATCGCAGCTACCTTGTTCTGTGGGGGGCACACCTGTCCCAACCCCACCATGAACCCAAGATACTGCACGGACGCCCGCACGAAATCACACTTTGCCAGGTTGACCACCAAGCCAGCCTCACTAAGCCTCTTGAACAGGAGTTCTACGTGCTCACAATGACTCGTAAAGCTGTTGTCATAGATAATAACATCGTCGAGGTATACTGTGCAATTAGGAATGTCTGCCGTTATATCATTCATCAAACTCTGAAAGGTAGCGGGTGCGTTCTTTAGGCCATAAGGCATAACGTTACAGCGGTAGGTAGCACCATCCACCACAAAACCACATACCTCTTTCGCTCGTTCGGACAAGGGCACCTGCCAGTATCCCTTAACCAAGTCCACCTTGGTTAGGTACTTTGCATTGCCTATCTTGTCCACACAGTCGTCGACCCGAGGAAGAGGGTATGGGTTGGTGGGCGTCAAACCATTTAACCGTCTGTAGTCTACACAGAATCGCACCTTACCATCCGGTTTTGGTTGCAGTGTGACGGGAGATGTCCACTTCACCACCCCCTTCTCAATCAGCCCCCTTGTTAACATATACTCCAACTCCGCCCGGAGGGCCGGCAGTTTAATAGGGGGCACCCTATAGGGAACTGACTTGAAAGGGGGGTGGTCTCCTACGTCCACGTCGTGCACCTCTAGGGTAGTGAGGCCTGGGTGCTCCGCGAAAACAGAGGGGTATGAACCGAACAGGCGCTCCACAGCCACCCGCTGATGCTCAGGTAAGTGTTGCAACGCTTCCTGAGCCGCCTGGTTCGTGTTCCCCGCCCACTGGTTCGCAGAGACATGATGATCCCAGTTATCCTCCACCTGAGCTTGACTGTCCCATTCTCCTTCTCCACCTTGACTGCTAAACGTCATCACAGGCACAGTGAGAGGTTCAGGGGGGTGCCTCACATACTCCTTCATAAGATTAACGTGACATAACTGATTGCGCTTACGTCTGTCTGGAGTGGCTACCAAGTAATCCAGGTCCGATAGCTTCTCAACCACCCTATAAGGACCAGTGTACTTCGCGGATAAGGGGTGACCTACAAGGGGCAGTAGAATCAACACCTCCTGTCCCACGTGAAACTCCCTGAGTTTAACCTTGAGGTCGTACCTGTCCTTCATGAGGGCCTGAGAGCTAGTCAAATTACGGCCAGCCAACTCCAGACTGCGCAACATCCGTTCCCGACTGTCGAGGACATACTTGAGCATAGAACAAGGTTTTTCTGCACCCTCCCATATTTCTTCAACCATATGGAGAGGCCCTCTGACACGGTGTCCAAAGACGAGCTCATTAGGGCTGAATCCCAAACTTTCCCCAGGTACCTCCCGTGCAGCAAACAAAACATATGGCAGGCCAAGATCCCAATCTTTCCCATTCTCAAAGCAATAACAACGAAGCATAGATTTTAAGGTTGAGTGCCATCGCTCTAACACACCCTGGCTCTCCGGATGATACGCAGATGACACAACCGTAACAATCCCATGCTGCTGCATAGTTTGAACAAAGAGGTTAGAAGTGAAGTTGGATCCTTGGTCTGACTGAATCCCCTGCGGGTAACCATACCGGGAAAAATACACTAGCAAGTTTCGGACCACCGTCTTCGCTGACCCATTTCTCATAGGGTAAGCGTCAGGGTACCTTGTTGCTACATCCATGATGGTCAGGAGAAACTTGTTTCCGGCACTTGTATGGGGAAGGGGGCCAACCATATCCACTATAACCTTACTAAAGGGAGGCCCACTGACAGGAATAGGGTGTAACGGCGCCTTAGGAATGCTCTGATTCGGTTTGCCAACCTTCTGACACACATCACACATTGCCACCCATGACACAACTTGTGCTCTCAGACCAGGCCACCAAAATAATTTCCCCAAGGCTGCAACCGTCTTACGGACACCCAGATATCCCGCCAGTGGTACATCATGGGCCAACCTAAGTAGGCTTTCCCTGCAAACCCTCGGCACGACCAGCTGGTCTACCTCTCCTGACCCCCCTCCCAATTCCTCTGCGGATCTTGGAATCGCCGGTATAATATGCCATCTATGAAAAAAAAATCTCCCGACTGTGCATCACTGTCCTCCTCCAACTCGACAGCACCGGTACCACATTCAAGAACCTCCGGGTCTTCCAATTGCAACTTACGAATGTCCGAAGGAGCAAGCCTATCCAAGTGTTTGCGAAACAACTCATGCCCCCCTCCTACATTAAATTTGGCCTCCCGTTGCTCTCTCTCTGCGTACCGTTGCTGTCTCATCGTCTTTTTAAGCCCATCCACTGCCTTCTCAGGAACAGTTAATGAGTCTTCTCTAGACTCGAAAATTGGTCCTAATAATGAGTCCCCGAGAATGTCCGCTGATACTGAACTCTCAACCGCATCAACTTTCAACCCCTTCTCGGTACCCTTCCTCCGCTGATCTAAAGACTGTTGACCAGAATGTGACTCCCTGGATGCAAGGGAACGGGTGACAACACACGCCATAGGTTGCCCCCGACACTTCTCAACCCACTCCTGCTCCTCCCTACTCACGTCGGCCGGTTTCTCGGCAACGACCAAGGGTGGAGCCTCAGAAGTAGGCCCCGCAAAGTCGTTGCCGAGAAGGAGGTCGACGCCCCCAACGGGTAACTTCTCCACAATTCCTACATCCAGGTCACGAGTCACACCATCAACTTCCACCTTCATTCTTACAAGCGGGTATGACCTTGTTGCATTAACTCCCTGAACCACAACCACCCGCGCCGTATTTACAGGTTTACCAGTGAAATTCCTTAACAATGTTTGCGATGCCCCAGTGTCACGCAAAATTCTCACCTCATGTCTTCTACCCCCCCACTCCACACAACCGAGTCCCCTATGGTCACTAAAGGCATCACGGACAGGGAATAAGCCTTCCGGATCCTTCTGCACTGGCAGTGTATTTACCTCGGAAGAATTGCCTCTAACAAACTCCTATGTCCTCTTGAACACTCCAATGCCGTGAGCAAAAGACACGGCTGCCGGAGGAGGTCGACTAGGGCACTCATTTGCTTTATGACCCTCCTTGTGGCACTTAAAACACATAAATTTCGGTTTCGGCTTATCTGTGATGTAACAGGCCCCTGACTTTTCACATACGGTGTGGTGTAAGGTTTGGATTCAGTTTTAGTTTCATGGCTCTTCTGTTTAAATGTGTCATTGTTACGGGGAGGGGGAGGATAACGGTCCTTAGCACTTACATCGTACTTCTGTGAGGACCCGCAACCCCGAATCAACGACAGCCGTAGATCAGCCATTTCTGCTGCTTCTACTAGAGTTCTTGGGTTTTTCTCCTTTAAGTTCAAAGTTAGATCACCGCCCGTGCTCTTAAAGAACTGCTCCAACATCATTAACTGCTTAATTTCATCAAATGTTGTGACCTTCTCAGATCGGAGCCAGTTCCCCATAGCATCGGACAAGTCCCGGGCGTGTGTTCCAAAAAGGTGCTATCTCTTCCCTTAGTTACACCCCGGAACTTCAAACGGTACGTTTCTGGTTTCAGTTCGTAAGCCCTCAGGACAGCCTCCTTGAGATCCTCGTACACAATACATAACTCCAAAGGTAACGCATCGTAGGCTTTAAGACCCTTGCCTATTAATCTAGAGGATACAAGTGCTGCCCATTTATTCTCTGGCCACTGGTGTTCCTGGCACTTCTTCTCAAAGCGTTTGAAAAATTCTGTTACACCACTCTCATCAAACACCGGAACCAGTTTCAATAAGTGCGAGAGAGACTGCTCATGAACACGGTTACCAGCCCCAAGTCGCTGTCCCGTTGCCTCTACTCGCGACTTCTCTACATCCGTGTCGGCACAGTACCTAGTCGACTCTAAATCAGCTTGGATTTTTGCTAGCTCTATGTGCTGGTGACTTTTTCTCTCTTCTATCTTGGCTCTCTCTTCTATCTTGGCTAATACTAATTGCTGCTGAAGCTTAGCTAATTCGAGCTGAAGCAATAATTCTGGAGTTAACCCTTGAGGAGGTGAAGGTGCTACAATGTTTGAAATCACCGGTGGTCCCCCCAGGGGCAACCAACCCTGCCAGTCACCACCCAACTGCGGAAGCGTACCCGGGGTCGGCAAACTACTGGGATGACTGGGAGTCGAGTATAGGGGAAGCATGGCCGAAGGGCTCTGAGCACTCAACCCATCTCGCTCACCAGTCACCCTGCCCAGTACACACGTTATCAAGTTATCCTTGGTCATGCTGCTAGTAACCGCATGACCGATAGCTGTGGCCAGGCATTGAAGACCGTACCGATCCATACCCTCCAACCGCTCGGCAGTAACAGGCCATTGCAAAAATATCCTAGCATCCTCCTCACAGTTCACCCGATTAACCCTTTCATCATGCTGCTGTTCCTCAGTTTCGACATTACGTACTGTGTCTCCATTCTCCTCTGACCCGGTATAAGACATGATGCTCACAACAATTTCTCACCACAATATTCAGAAAAGAAGTACCCCAAACTCTTATACCTCAATATACACACACAAATTCTCGGAAATACTCAAGGGCTATACTATGTTGCGAAAAAAAAAAAAATCTTGCTGATCTCCGCAAAATATTCCCCAAAACAACAAATGTTCCCTGCTAATAAATGTAGGTTCACCAAATCCTAGGTAAGGTCGCCATTTGTTACGACTGGGGTTTAAAAATATCAGGGCTCTTATTCATTGGACTAGTAATGGCATAAATGTTACAACGGAAAGCGCTAGCTCCAACCTCTGATGTATATTCCCAGTGAACAAAGAACACAAATACTCTACAGAGTTCTATATGCAATAATAGGCTATCAAACTCTCAATAAATGTGCGTCTACTCTAGGCTTAATGTTATGTGAAAACAGCCTATTACTACCTATAACCGAAGGTGCTTGGTTATGGTATGCAAAGTAAGGTGGTAAGAGAAGTTACAGCTTACGTTACTTTAATCAATAAATGTCAGGCACTCCTGCATGAAAGAAAGTGCACTAAAGTCCTTCAACACTAACAAGGAATCTTCTTTAAATGTTAGATGCTATAAAGATGCTCGTATCGGAAATGGAACCCAAAAAGGCAGGCAGCGGAACAATGCTCGTGCAGGCTATGCACACAAAAAGGCAGAATATATAATGCCGTCGGAGCCAAGAATATTCTAAACACTACAACAATAATAATAATCGCCACGACAATGCAGTATTCCTATCAACAAAAAGAGCCTAAGTCGTTTGTGTCTCAATACATCAAACTAGGCTGCGAAATGCTTGTGTAATAATAAATGGGTATGCATAAAAAGAGTAATTAGGTTAATATACTTAATGTCTACTATGATTGATAAAGTCTAGCTAGAGTCAATGATACGAGATACTGGTGCGCATGGCATGCCGCATACCCTAGTGCAAATCTCAAGTCTGTGCGTCAAATATTACGTTATAGGGAAGGGTAGCTCTCTTGAGAAACCTTAATACCGAAGTATTAAGCGTTCTCCTGGCGTACCTCAAAGACAAACAATCGAGACTAGAACAGTGCAGAATGGTATAGGCAAAAAGCCCTCATTCGTGCATGCTCTATTCTCAATGGCACACAGACTAGAATTTACTCAATCAACTCCAGTTCTCAGGTATGTCGTGCCGCTTTTAACTAAAGCCAGCACTCATAGGAAACAATACCTTATAATATCAGACTCCTAGTCTAGCATTATCTAATCCAGCAGAACACTAATAATTAAAGGAAGCAGTACTAAACAATATGAATGCCAACCAATGCTTCGTGATCAACTTATCTTAACAACTAACATACATGGGTTATATCAGACCTTAACGCACAATACAACTGGCCAGCATGAAGCTGATTTTGCAGAGTTAACCAGAGGGGGTATAATATTAATAAAAGGTGGTGAAAGATATGGAAAATGAGAGAGATAGGCAGAGGAAAAGATTCTCAGGTGCAGAGCAGGTGACAGGTAGCAAGGGAAAAAGATGGGTGCGTTCTAGAAACAAGATCTGAGGGAGAGAGTGGCGAGGAACTGTATATATACTCGCACTAGCTCGAGGGGCGTGGGAAAAAAGCAGTTACAAGTCCTCTAGCCACTAGCAAGAGAGCTTGCAGCATGGTAAGGACCTCTCTCAACCAACCCCCACGAACGAGGCAGCCAGCCGTGACGTCATCGAGCGGGAGAAAAACACTACGCGCTCCCTCTCACTCTGTTTTACTCTCTCTCTCTCTCCCAGATCCCATCATTACTAGTTAATGATAAAACATATACTTTACAATTAAATATAGAAAGCCTTGACATGGGTGAAAACAAAGAGCCTTTCTGGACTGCCCATGACACAAGCTTTCATATGAAATAAAACACACTCTAATACACAAACTGTAGCCCCATCCACTGCCCTGGCGATCCTAGTGAGTCACTGTAGGACAAGCCATGCGGTTCTAACGGAGTGGTTAACGTCACAGGTCTTAAAGCCTACGATGCGTTACCTGTGGAGTCATGTATTGTGTATGAGGATCTCAAGGAGGCTGTCCTGAGGGCTTTCGAACTGCAACCAGAAACGTACCGTTTGAAGTTCCGGGGTGTAACTAAGGGAAGAGATAGCACCTTTTTGGAACACGCCCGGGATTTGTCCGATGCTATGGGGAACTGGCTCCGATCTGAGAGGGTAACAACATTTGATGGACTTAATCAGTTAATGATGTTGGAGCAGTTCTTTAAGAGCACGGGCGGTGATCTAACTTTGAACTTAAAGGAGAAAAACCCAAGAACTCTAGTCGAAGCAGCAGAAATGGCTGATCGACGGCTGTCGTTGATTCTGGGTTGCGGGTCCTCACAGAAGTACGACGCAAGTGCTAGGGACCGTTATCCTCCCCCTCCCCGTAGCAATGACACATTTAAACAAAAGAGCAATGAAACTAAAACTGAATCCAAACCTAACACCACGCCGTATGAGAAAAGTCAGGGGCTTTTTACATCACAGTATAAGCCGAAACCGAAATTTATGTGTTTTAAGTGCCACCAGGAGGGTCATAAAGCAAATGAGTGCCCTAGTCGACCTCCTCCGGCAGCCGTGTCTTTTGCTCACCGCATTGGAGTGTTCAAGAGGACATCGGAGTTTGTTAGAGGCATTTCTTCCGAGGTACAAAGGAAATCAAGCAACAACAGGTCTAGTGACCCTTCTAGGCTGCTTGTCCTCCAAAACACTGAGGATCAAGTGTCCAAACAGTGGTTTAGAGTAGGTAAGGGAACATTGGAAAGGGAACTACTGCCCTGGAACTAATGTCCGTGGCAGTACTAGGAAGTTAGTAGGGGACATATGGGTTAGTAACTGAGGATAAAATAAAGTTATTCATTTACAAACGCAGTCAGTCGCGGGTTTGATGCGAGATATTTGTCTACGCGGAGTTTAAATGAATCAACAGTGCTGCAGTCTATAACGTCTCGGGGAAGCCCATTCCACAAGTTGACAACTCGATTGAAGAAGAAATTCTTAGATTCGTGTGAGTTAAAAGATTTACCAATAATTTTGCAACCGTTTCCCCGCGTGTAATTAGATTGGTCGATAGTGAAGTACTTACTACAGTTCATATTGTCGATGCCTTTGATGATTTTGAACACTTGAATTAAGGTAAATACACTGCCAGTGCAGAAGGATCCGGAAGGCTTATTCCCTGTCCGTGATGCCTTTAGTGACCACAGGGGACTCGGTTGTGTGGAGTGGGGGGGGTATAAGACATGAGGTGAGAATTTTGCGTGACACTGGGGCATCGCAAACACTGTTGAGAAATTTCACTGGTAATCCTGTAAATACGGCGCGGGTGGTTGTGGTTCAGGGAGTTAATGCAACAAGGTCATACCCGCTTGTAAGAATGAAGATGGAAGTTGATGGTGTGACTCGTGACCTGGATGTAGGAATTGTGGAGAAGTTACCTGTTGGGGGCGTCGACCTCCTTCTCGGCAACGACTTTGTGGGGCCTACTTCTGAGGCTCCACCCTTAGTCGTTGCCGAGAAGCCGGCCGACGTGAGTAGGGAGGAGCAGGAGTGGGTTGAGAAGTGTCCGGTGCAACCTATGGCGTGTGTTGTCACCAGATTTCTTGCATCCAGGGAGTCACATTCTGGTCAACAGTCTTTAGACAAGCGGAGGAAAGGTACCGAGAAGGGGTTGGAAGTTGATGCGGTTGAGAGTTTAGTATCAACGGACATTCTCGGGGACTCATTATTAGGACCGATTTTCGAGTCTGGAGAAGACCCATTAACTGTTACTAAGAAGGCAGAGGATGGGCTTAAAAAGACGAAGAGACAGCAACGATACACAGAGAGAGAGCAACGGGAGGCTAAATTCAATGTAGGAGGGGGGCATGAGTTGTTTCGCAAACACTTAGATAAGCTTGCTCCTTCGGACATTCGTAAATTGCAATTAGAAGACCCGGAGGTTCTTGAATGTGGTACCGGTGCTGTCGAGTTGAAGGAGGACAGTGATGCACAGTCGGGAGATTTTTACAAGTATCCCCTGACCATCATGGAGGTAGCCACAAGGTACCCTGACGCGTACCCTAGGAGAAACGGGTCAGCGAGTACGGTGGTCCGAAACTTGATAGTGTATTTTTCCCGGTATGGTTACCCGCAGGTAATTCAGTCAGATCAAGGATCCAACTTCACTTCTAGCCTCTTTGTTCAAGCAATGCCGCAGCATGGGATTGTTACGGTTGAGTCATCTGCGTATCATCCGGAGAGCCAGGGTGTGTTAGAGCGATGGCACTCAGCCTTGGAATCTGTGCTTCGTTGTTGTTGCTTTGAGAGTGGGAATGGTTGGGATCTTGGCCTGCCATGTGTTTTATTTGCTGCACAGGAGGTACCTGCGGAAAGTTTGGGATTCAGCCCTAATGAGCTCGTCTTTGGACACCGTGTCAGAGGGCCTCTCCATATGGTTGAAGAAATATGGGAGGGCGCAGAAAAACCTTGTTCTATGCTCAAGTATGTCCCTCGACAGTCGAGAACGGGTGTTGCGCAGTCTGGAGTTGGCTGGCCGTAATTTGAATAGCTCTCAGGCCCTCATGAAGGACAGGTACGACCTCAAGGTTAAACTCAGGGAGTTTCGCGTGGGTCAGGAGGTGTTGATTCTACTGCCCCTTCTAGGTCATCCTTTATCCGCGAAGTACACTGGTCCTTATAGGGTGGTTGAGAGGCTATCGGACCTGGATTGCTTGGTGGCCGCTCCAGACAGACGGAAGCGCAATCAGTTATGTCACGTTAATCTCATGAAGGAGTATGTGAGGCACCCCCCTGAGCCTCTCACTGTGCCTGTTATGACGTTTAGCAGTCAAGGTGGAGAAGGAGAATGGGACAGTCAAGCTCAGGTGGAGGATAACTGGAAGGATAAGAAAGTCAAATGGGCGCCTGAGTGTGAGAAGGCGTTTAGAGTAGTAAAACACCTGTTGTGCACTCACCCGATCCTCAGGGCCCCTGACTTTAGCCTACCTTTCCAACTAGCAACGGATGCTAGTGGTGTGGGGGCTGGTGGAAAAGGACGATGATGGGCTGGAGCATCCTGTTAGTTTCTGCTCGGAGAGCTGCTCTGTTGTCGAGAGGGAGCTGCTGGCAGTTGTGCTTGCACTGAGGCATTTCGAGGTCTATGTTCCAGCCTATGGTCCAGTCGTTGTAGTTTACCCAGATCATCACCCTCTCAAGTTCTTGGACCAGTTTCACAATCGGAATATGAGGCTGACCAGGTGGTCGCTAATGTTACGGGAGTATAGCCTGGACATACGCCATATTGCCGGTTGTGACAACGTGGTTGCAGATTGTCTTTCAAGGGTGTATGATCCTGGGTAGATTGACACACGGGTAGCCTCCTGCTTTAGCTTGAATAGTATTTTGCGCTTGGTGCTTGTTGGCTCGTGGTTGTAGCCCAGCGTATTGGGTCGTAAAGCAGGAGTTGAGCGTTTGGTATAGAAGAAAAAACTAGGCTTGCCCCTATAGTGCAGCCGAAATAAACAAATTAAAAACATAAAAATCAAATAAAAACTCTTTCTTTGATAGTTGAATTTTTTCAGTATGTTATAGCAGTAATTCTGAGTTGCACTCCTATCAGAATGCTGGGCTAGAGAAGCTCGCTCTTGAGGAGCATAACTACATATGATTTAACCTATTGTGTTGGGGAGTGTTATAATTTTGTAAAATGTTTTGTTGAGAACTGTGCCAGATATTTTACTGCCGCTGGGTGATGGGAAGTAGAGATATAGCATGGGTTCTAACAATCAGATTTTTGTGAGCCTTGGGCCTCTGAGAAAAATCTTGGGGGGGTGTGACGTTAACCACTCCGTTAGAACCGCATGGCTTGTCCTACAGTGACTCGCTAGAATCGCCAGGGCAGTGGATGTGGCTAGAGTTGATGTATTGTTGTGTGTTTTATTTCATATGAAAGCTTGTGTCATGGGCAGTCCAGAAAGGCTCTTTGTTTTCACCCATGTCAAGGCTTTATATATTTAATTGCAAAGTATATGTTTTATCATTAAGTAGTAATGATAGGATTTGAGAGAGAGAGAGAGAGAGAGAGAGAGTAGAACAGAGTGTGGGGAGGCGCGCAGAGTTTTTTACCATGCATGGTGACGTCATGTTTGGTTAGCTTCTTTAGCATTGGCTAGGGGACTTGTTACCGCTTTTCCTACGCGGTTCGAGCTAGTGCTAGTATATATACAGCCCTCTCGCTACTCTCTCCCTCAGATCTGGTTTCTAGAACGCATCCCTCTTATCCCTTTGATACCTGTCCCCCTTCCTGCAACTGAGAACCTTTTCCTCTGCCCATCTCTCTCATTTCCCACATCTTTCACCACCTTTTATTAATATTATACCCCCTCTGGTTAACTCTGCAAAATCAGCTTCATGCTGGCCAGTTGTATTGTGCGTTAAGGTCTTATATAACCCATGTATGTTTAGTTGTTAAGATAAGTTGATCACGAAGCATTGGTTGGCATTCATATTGTTCAGTACTGCTTCCTGTAATTATTAGTGTTCTGCTGGATTAGATAATGCTAGACTAGGAGTCTGATACTATAAGGTATTGTTTCCGATGAGTGCTGGCTTTAGTTAAAAGCTGCACGACATACCTGAGAACTGGAGTTGATTGGGTAAATTCTAGTCTGTGTGCCATTGAGAGTAGAGCATGCACGAATGAGGGTTTTTTGCCTATACCATTCTGCACTGTTCTAGGCTCGGTTGTTTTGTCTTTGAGGTACGCAAGGAGAATGCTTAATACTTCGGTATTAAGGTTTCTCAAGAGAGCTACCCTTCCCTATAACGTAATATTTGACGCACACACTTGAGATTTGCACTAGGCTATGCGGCATGCCATGCGCACCAGTATCTCGTATCATTGACTCTAGCTAGACTTTATCAGTCATAGTAGTCATTAAGTATATTAAACCAATTACTCTTATTATGCATACCCGTTTATGTTTACACAAGCATTTCGCAGCCTAGTTTGATGTATTGAGACACAAACGACTTAGGCTCTTTTTGTTGATAGGAATACTGCATTGTCGTG
This sequence comes from Paralithodes platypus, assembly GCA_032716605.1. NCBI lineage: Eukaryota > Metazoa > Arthropoda > Malacostraca > Decapoda > Lithodidae > Paralithodes > Paralithodes platypus. Next base: position 42,777,761 of record CM064548.1, on the reverse strand, counting down.
GCGATTATTATTATTGTTGTAGCGTTTAGGATATTCTTGGCTCCGACTGCATTATATATCCTGCCTTTTTGTGTGCATAGCCTGCACGAGCATTGTTCCGCTGCCTGCCTTTTTGGGTTCCATTTCCGATTCGAGCATCTTGATAGCATCTAACATTTAAAGAAGATTCCTTGTTGGTGTTGAAGGACTTTAGTGCACTTTCTTTCATGCAGGAGTGCCTGACTTTTATTGATTAAAGTAACGTAAGCTGTAACTTCTCTTACCACCTTACTTTGCATACCATAACCAAGCACCTTCGGTTATAGGTAGTAATAGGCTGTTTTCACATAACATTAAGCCTAGAGTAGACGCACATTTATTGAGAGTTTGATAACCTATTATTGCATATAGAAGTCTGGAGAGTATTTGTGTTCTTTGTTCACTGGGAATATACATCAGAGGTTGGATCTAGCGCTTTCCGTTGTAGCATTTATGCCATTACTAGTCCAATGAATAAGAGCCCTGATATATTTGAACCTCAGTCGTAACAGGAGATACCATCTCTGCCGGTGGTGGGGCCGAGGCTGCCACTGTCGCTAGAATTAGATGTGGCTGGGGGAAGTTCAGAGAACTGCTGCCAATTCTGACAATGAAAAGAATGCCTCCCCCCCTGAAGGGAAAGGTGTATGCCTCATGTGTTACAAGTGCAATGATGTATGCCTCAGAAACATGGGCCGTTAAAGTAGAGGATGTCAACAGAATGGAACATAATTAGATGAGAATTGTGAGATGGATGTGTGGGGCCAGGCTGCAGTATAAAATAACAAATGATGAGCTGAGGAGACATTTAGGTATAAGAGTATTAGCGAGGTGATGCGTACAAGTAGACAGCGATGGTATGGACAATTGGACATGTGGAGAGAATGGAAGAACAAAGTTGGGTGAACAAAATGCAGGTCTGTGATTGTGGAGGGAGCTGGGATCGGACTATACGTGCCGATCGCAAATCCAAAAACTTGACCAGTGAAGCAGCACTTAACAGTGTTGCCTGGAACGCCGCCATTAGGACAAGAGACTGAAACTGCACGTATGTATGGAGCACCCAGTCTTAAAATGTTATGTATGTATGTATGTATGTATTCTACTGCTATTACAATAATCAGTGTTCCTCAAAGCTCTCTCAGTGTATACCACCTTCTCTTTGTAGAGCACGTAGCACTCGACTTGCAACACAATCCCACCCCTCCTATGTGCAACTCTCCAACCCAAGAGTGAAATGTTATTCTCAATCTTTCTTCTATTAAACAGCTGACCTCTGGAACTCTCTCCCAGAATAAGTCTTTCCCTCTTACTATAACTTAAATTGCTTCAAACTCTGTGTGTCCAGGCGTTTTGTCTCGAACGTCCATTGATGTTGGCCCTGTCACTCATTTAACTTTGGGGGAGGCACTCGTCACAGACAGGTCTGCCTTTTGCCTCCCTCACTCACATAGAAAAAAAAATCATGTTCGTGTTGGTGTGGAAATATTTTTGTGATTACAATATTGTCAATATTGTGATACCGACTGTTGTGGTCTGAATCCGTCTTCATATCTGTATATTTTCATTTTACTACCCGCCTTGTTTCCTGTTAATCCTTTCACATTTGCACGTTATATATTCTATTTGTTATTCATTACAACACAACACCAAACACCTCCAATGAAATTAATGAAAGCATATATGGGATCCTCCAGGATTCGAACCCGTGTTATCACAACAAATGTATAGACACCTTAACCATTATACCACCAAGTACGTATATTTTGTTTTGTTTTTCATCAGGAGTATCAATTTTTCCGCCCGGCATTAACTACTCCTACTTCAACTTAATATTCTTTATGTTGTGTGTGTTTGCCAGAACAAAACAAGTATCTAACGGTACATAAGTGCCGTACTTTCAATGACTATTATCGATTGCATGACCTTAAACTCAAAACGTATTACTTAAATATGTAAAATCTCAAATAATTATAAGGATTTAATCCTTTCAGGTTATATACATTTTGTTCACAAATTGTACACCTTCTTCACTACAAACATAAAATGTTAACAAATATGTCAAATCCCAGTGTTAATGTAATAAATATTATATATTAACCTATAATATAACATAATATTATAAAATGTCACATACAAAGTTCATGGAGACTGTTTATCGACTTGCAAATGCGATTAAAATATGCCAATGTTTCAATAGTTGGTCAGGGTACAAATACAAATGCTGTGCAAGTAAAGACAAAATGTATCTCAAACTTAGGGGATTTAGGCGAAACAAAAACAAATGAGATAAAACATAGTAGAACAGGATATTTAATAAATAAATGTTTGCTACATGAATTCTATGAAGATTAAAAGTGCTGACGAGGGAACAAAACTGAATGGTCAAAGGTGCATCTGAAAAGACGGACTGACGTGTGAAATGTGTGTCGGGGGAGGAACACAGTAATTGTAAACCATTGTTTACAACTAGGGCAGACCAGACCAAACAATCATCAAGAAAAGATTGATGAGAAAAAGATGGGTTATGGTAAAATGTATGACTTTTGTTTGAATAGACATTGACAAAGTCTCGTAATCTCTTACGGAGGGAGTAACCCTTCTCTCTTACGAATCACACACGTATTCTGAATGTGTGTGTGGTTATTGAGTCTCACACACCCATCTTTCACTCTCTCTGTATTCCACCAATGGGAGAGAAGTGAGCGACTTGAGTGATATTGCCTGACTGCTGGAACATTGTGTTCTTGTCTCCCATATGTTGTTTGTCACTCAACTCTTGGGGGGATTTGAATATGCTGTTAGACAGGAGGAGGTGGCAGGGAACATTGAACGTGTTGTTGTTGTTGTTGAACCGCTGTGAGGGAGCGTTAGGGTAGATATAATCACCAACTAATACTGGCTACCCTATTGAAAACAGGAAGTTTCATATGAAAATTATAATGTGATACATATTTTGTCCTATTTATTTATCTATGTACACTTTTATTTGAAGAATGAATTTGTATTCTGCACCTAATACATCTTCCTTATGGTTTTATCTTTTAAACCTTATGTTGATGTGATTTCATTAGGGTTTCTTAACCCATTGGCTGCGGGTGACGTTCCAGAACGCACAGGCATTTAATGCAGATACTTGATTTATCATTCAGGAGTGCCTGAATATGCGCTTAATAGCGCAAATAAGCCAGCAGCCAGAGGGTTAAAGTACATATTTATGTAATCAGATATATACATCAAGATCAGTTACCAAATAACTCCATAGTTATATTTGTTCCATTTTCTCCTCATACTTATTGCTGGAAGTTTGCTCTCATTCAACCTGTCCCAAAGAATGGTGACCGCTCTCAACCCTCCAACAATCGTTCAGTTGCTCTCATCTCTTGTATCTCTAATGTTTTTAAAACTATTCTTGCTTCTAAATTCCTTAAGCATTTCTCTTCTCATAATCTGCTCTCAGATCGCCAGTATGGCTTCCTTAAGGGTCGCTCTACTGGTGATCTTCTTTCATATCTTACTAACTCTTGGTCATCCAAATTTCAGGACTTCGGTGGGACTTTTTCTGTTACACTAGACATATCGAAAGCCTTCGATAGAGTCTGGCACAAATCTTTAATTTCCAAACTGCCCTTCTTCGGTTTCTGTCCCTCCATCTGTGCCTTTGTCTCTAATTTCGTTTACTGCCGTTCCATAGCTGCGGTTGAGGACGGCCATTGCTCATTTCCTTATCCTATCAACTCCGGTGTTCCTTAGGGTTCTGTCCTATCTCCTATTCTCTTTCTAATTTTCATAAATGATCTTCTCAACTGTACATCCAGTCCCATCCATTCATATGCAAACGACTCTACCTTACACCACTCAATTAGTTTTCCAGAATGCCCCAGCCAGCAGTCCCTCAAAAGTAAACGTAATGAAGCCATAAAATACTTATCTTCTGATCTAGCTACTATTTCCAGTTGGGGTAGAGATAACCTTGTTGCATTTAATGCTTCCAAAACTCAATGTATCTATCTTACTACCTGTCAGGAACCTCCAGAGGACTATCCTTTATTCTTCAACAATACAAAAATCAACCCATCATCTTCTTTCAATGTTCTCGGTGTCTCTTTTTCTTCTGCTTTCACTTGGAAAGACCATATTACCAGTCTCGCTAAGGCAGCCTCCCAGAAGCTGGGTGTGCTCAACCGCCTCAAGGGGTTCTTTACCCCTGCGCAGCTTCTTGCTCTGTACAAGGGCACAGTGCGTCCTTGTATTGAGTATTGTTCACATGTGTGGGGAGGATCCTCTCACACCGCACTCCTAGATAAAGCAGAAAGGAAAGCCTTTGGTATCATTAACTCCCGTCCACTCACCAACTCTCTGCAATCTCTCTCTCTCCGCCGCAATGTTGCATCTCTCTCGCTATTCTATCGCTACTACAATTATCAGTGTTCCTCGGAGCTTTCCCAGTGTATACCACCTCCTCTACGTAGGGTACGTAGTACCCGCCTTGCAACACAATCCCACCCCTACTCTGTGCAACTCTCCAACCCAAGAGTGAAACGCTATTCTCTGACTTTCTTCTATTCAACTGCTGAGCTCTGGCACTCTCTCCCAGACTCAGTCTTTCCCTGATCTAAATTGCTTCAAACTCTGTGTGTCCAGGCATTTTAGCTCGAACGACCCTTGATTTTGGCCCTATCTCTCTTTGAAATCTGGGGGAGGCACTCGCTGCAGGCAGTTATGTCTTTTGTCTCCCTCATTCACATAGAAAAAAAACATATATAAATATATATACAGTGTATATATATATATATATATATATATATATATATATATATATATATATATATATACTGTATATATATATATATATATATATATATACAGTATATATATATATATATATATAATATATATATATATATCTATATATATAGATATAAATTATATATATAATAATATTATATAATATATATATATATATATATATATATATTAATATTATATATATATATATACTGTATATACTGTATATATATATATATATATATATATATATATATATAATATATATATATATATATATATACAAAATATATATATATATATATTCTTTTTATAGTTGTTAGGTTGATTGAAGAATCTGGGTCGATTCTGGTAGCTTCTCTGGTTGAATGTAGATAACAGATAGATGTGATAGATAATTGCCGCCATCACCTTTACCACATATACTGTATTTAAGGTAAAGGAAGCTTGTAATCCAGCCACAGGATATTTATTCAGAAACAAATGTAGATTTAAATATTACAGGGAGTTTTCCCCCAAGGTGGGAGGAATAGCTCCAGACCTCTTATTGTGATCAAGTCCTCTGTGTAAGTGTCCTAAGAACCTCGCTCTATACCTTTCTCCTCCCTTCCCACACACACCCCACACATGTGACGGAAAACTCCGTTTCACGTGGACAGTGCCTGGTGAGCTCAAAAGTGCGTTAGTAAGGTCTAGCAAAGCTCACATTGGTAGAACATGACCAGGAAGAGACATTTATTCAACCTTCAGATTGTACAGTCCTCTGCCTAAATACACAGTACGTACACTGCAAGTAAAAAAGTAAACCACCTAAAAATCATATGAGAGTTGTAATAATGATTACTATAAAAATTACTGAATATAACATGTAATATATACAGTATATATATATATACATATATATATATATATATATATATATATATATAATTGATATATACAGTATATATATATATATATATATATACAGTATATATATATATATATATATATATTTTCTTTAATACATACGAGGTTGAAAGAAATGGCAATTTCTGCGTTGGAAATTTTATTATTCAAAGTTTCCAGGTCTCTGATGAGTTTTCGCTGGGTGGCAGGAAGTAGATGAAGGAGATGAGCAAAATTCATGGTGGTACAGGGTTACATAAATGTACATGATGATACAGGATATACGACGCGTTTCACTGGACAACCAGCATTATCAAGTAAGGAAGGAATGAAATAAAAGGTAAACAGGAAGGGTATATATAGAGGGTGGAGGATCAGAGGAGGAGAAAAACAGGGGGCAAAAGTCTGCTATTGGTGGAAGCGTAAACTAGGAGAGAGAAGGGGTTTACCGCTCCACGCATGCGCACTGGATGCGGGATGGTGGTCAGTAGGTGGGGTCGAAGCTGATTGGCTGCGTGTCGAGGGGCGTGGCCTAAGTTGTGTGGCGCCTGCAGAAGACGAAGCTGAAGGAGGTAGCGCGGGGGGCTGCGTCAAGGGCACCGGGGGGCGAGGAGGGGTGTTAGGTCCTGTAGGGTAGTGCCTTTTGGCAGAAGGAAGGATCTGAAGGTCCAGAGTTTGGTTGTTGATGTTGGGATGTAAGGCTTGGATATATAAAGCTTCGAGTATAGGTAATCTCCTTGGGTCACTTTCTTTATCGAGTATGGTGGTGTGTTTCTCTAACTCGTTGCGTGTAAGGTGAGGGTGGTTAGGGGTGAGATAGTGGTCTTTGATGGCTCCAGCCTGAAGGTGAAGAGTTAACCGACGTGAAAGACGAGTCTGCGTCATACCAATATAGGAATGAGGTCCACAGTCCTCATAATTACAGGTATGTTGGTAAATGACGTGATCGTCGGTCATCGGGCTCTTTATCTTGGTGGAGGCTGGTTTGTTGCGGAGAACGAGGTTGGAGGTCTTGGGGGATTTGTAATAAATTATTAATTTGATTTTGTTTTCCGGGTTGGTTGGGTGGACATGCTTGGAGATTATTTCTTTTAAGACGGCCTCGTCATTTTGTGTTCAGAGGACATGTAATTGCGGTAGAAGATCTTAATTTCATTGGGGGGGTCAATGTTGGGAGGGCTTTGAGTGTACCATTTTTCAAGATGGTGGTTGATGGTGCTGGAGATGTCGGAGTTGGAGTATCCGTTATTTACTAAAACTTGGGATAGTCTTTCTAGTTCCTGGTGGGTGTCGGCCCAGGTAGAGCAGTGCGTGAGGGCTCTCCTAACATAGGCGGAGATGGAGGATAGAAGATAACGGCGGGGGCATTCACTATCGCCGTTGAGGCATTGTCCTGTGTTAGTAGGTTTAATGTAGACGGTGGTTTTGAACCCATGGTCGTTCAGAGCTACGAGGATGTCGAGGAAGGGGAGTTGTCCATTGTTAGATTTTTCAAAGGTGAAGTTAAGTCCGGAGGAGGTCATGAAGCGACGCTGGAGTTCCTGTAGTTCGTGGAGGTCCTTGATTTGCACGAAGATGTCATCCACGTATCTACAGTAGACGGCTGGTCGTTGGGCAGCTAGGAGCTCTTCCTCGATGGTACCATGAAAAAGTTCGCAAAAAGAACTCCTAGGGGGCTGCCCATCGCCACACCGTCTATCTGCTTGTACATGTTGCCCCGGGGGCAAAGGAAGGGGGCCTCCTTGGTACATAGCTCCAGTAGTGTTTTCAGGGCCTTCTCCGGGATGTCCAGTGTAGGTGTATCAGGGCAATGATAAATTCGACGTAGAATCATGTCAATGGTCCTATCCACTGGCACGTTGGTGAACAGGCTTTCTACGTCGAGAGAGGCGATAGTGTGGTTGTTGTTACGGGGGGCGTCTCGTAAAATTTCCAAGAATCGTGGGCTGAGTTAAGGTTGAATTGGCTGGGCACGTAGGGGGTGAGGAGGTTGTTCAGGGCCTTGGCGATCTGGTAGGTGGCAGTGGGGATCTGGGAGATGATGGGGCGGAGGGGGTTCCCAGGTTTGTGTGTTTTGATGGTTCCGTACGCATAACCAGGGGTGTATTCTCCGACGAGTTTTTTAAGGTGGATCCCTCCTTGTTTGGCGTTGATGGCGGTGATGGTGGTGTTGGCAATACGTTTGATTTCGTCGGTTGGGTTGCGGGTGATCTTTTTAAATTTAGTGTTGTCACTTAAGATGACGTCCATTTTTCTAAGATATTCTTAGATAAGATATTCTAAGATATTCTTTTCTAAGAGGAATATCTTAGAAAAATGGACGTCATCTTAAGTGACAACACTAAATTTAAAAAGATCACCCGCAACCCAACCGACGAAATCAAACGTATTGCCAACACCACCATCACCGCCATCAACGCCAAACAAGGAGGGATCCACCTTAAAAAACTCGTCGGAGAATACACCCCTGGTTATGCGTACGGAACCATCAAAACACACAAACCTGGGAACCCCCTCCGCCCCATCATCTCCCAGATCCCCACTGCCACCTACCAGATCGCCAAGGCCCTGAACAACCTCCTCACCCCCTACGTGCCCAGCCAATTCAACCTTAACTCAGCCCACGATTTCTTGGAAATTTTACGAGACGCCCCCGTAACAACAACCACACTATCGCCTCTCTCGACGTAGAAAGCCTGTTCACCAACGTGCCAGTGGATAGGACCATTGACATGATTCTACGTCGAATTTATCATTGCCCTGATACACCTACACTGGACATCCGGAGAAGGCCCTGAAAACACTACTGGAGCTATGTACCAAGGAGGCCCCCTTCCTTTGCCCCCGGGGCAACATGTACAAGCAGATAGACGGTGTGGCGATGGGCAGCCCCCTAGGAGTTCTTTTTGCGAACTTTTTCATGGGTACCATCGAGGAAGAGCTCCTAGCTGCCCAACGACCAGCCGTCTACTGTAGATACGTGGATGACATCTTCGTGCAAATCAAGGACCTCCACGAACTACAGGAACTCCAGCGTCGCTTCATGACCTCCTCCGGACTTAACTTCACCTTTGAAAAATCTAACAATGGACAACTCCCCTTCCTCGACATCCTCGTAGCTCTGAACGACCATGGGTTCAAAACCACCGTCTACATTAAACCTACTAACACAGGACAATGCCTCAACGGCGATAGTGAATGCCCCCGCCGTTATCTTCTATCCTCCATCTCCGCCTATGTTAGGAGAGCCCTCACGCACTGCTCTACCTGGGCCGACACCCACCAGGAACTAGAAAGACTATCCCAAGTTTTAGTAAATAACGGATACTCCAACTCCGACATCTCCAGCACCATCAACCACCATCTTGAAAAATGGTACACTCAAAGCCCTCCCAACATTGACCCCCCCAATGAAATTAAGATCTTCTACCGCAATTACATGTCCTCTGAACACAAAAATGACGAGGCCGTCTTAAAAGAAATAATCTCCAAGCATGTCCACCCAACCAACCCGGAAAACAAAATCAAATTAATAATTTATTACAAATCCCCCAAGACCTCCAACCTCGTTCTCCGCAACAAACCAGCCTCCACCAAGATAAAGAGCCCGATGACCGACGATCACGTCATTTACCAACATACCTGTAATTATGAGGACTGTGGACCTCATTCCTATATTGGTATGACGCAGACTCGTCTTTCACGTCGGTTAACTCTTCACCTTCAGGCTGGAGCCATCAAAGACCACTATCTCACCCCTAACCACCCTCACCTTACACGCAACGAGTTAGAGAAACACACCACCATACTCGATAAAGAAAGTGACCCAAGGAGATTACCTATACTCGAAGCTTTATATATCCAAGCCTTACATCCCAACATCAACAACCAAACTCTGGACCTTCAGATCCTTCCTTCTGCCAAAAGGCACTACCCTACAGGACCTAACACCCCTCCTCGCCCCCCGGTGCCCTTGACGCAGCCCCCCGCGCTACCTCCTTCAGCTTCGTCTTCTGCAGGCGCCACACAACTTAGGCCACGCCCCTCGACACGCAGCCAATCAGCTTCGACCCCACCTACTGACCACCATCCGGCATCCAGTGCGCATGCGTGGAGCGGTTAACCCCTTCTCTCTCCTAGTTTACGCTTCCACCAATAGCAGACTTTTGCCCCCTGTTTTCCTCCTCCTCTGATCCTCCACCCTCTATATATACCCTTCCTGTTTACCTTTTATTTCATTCCTTCCTTACTTGATAATGCTGGTTGTCCAGTGAAACGCGTCGTATATCCTGTATCATCATGTACATTTATGTAACCCTGTACCACCATGAATTTTGCTCATCTCCTTCATCTACTTCCTGCCACCCAGCGAAAACTCATCAGAGACCTGGAAACTTTGAATAATAAAATTTCCAACGCAGAAATTGCCATTTCTTTCAACCTCGTATGTATTAAAGAAAATTTATTACCTGGCTTTACTAACATATATATATATATATATATATATATATATATATATATAATTTATTAATATAATATATATATTTTATATATATATATATATCCCGGTATATATATGTATATATATATACATATAATATATATATATATATATACACATTTACATTTATTTACTGATTGTGTTGATCTCATCATCGTTTTCAGCCGTGTTAATGTAGCATATCAGTCTCAGAGATCCTACCGGTTTCGATAATATAATTGTCTCATTATATTGATTATAATTGTACAGTATGTACACAGTTTACTTACAATCACCCCAGTACTATGGTGTTAGAAATTGTTTAGTAGTTGAGCATTCCTTTTATCCAATTGTAAAGAGACACCGACTTCTGGTGAGTCAGGGTGGTGGTAATGGTGTCTCAGAAGCTATACATTTAGGAAGTCTGCATTGCTGTCACTTTATATATATTGTTGGGTATGGATAAGACAGTATTCGTATGTGTGTCAACTTTTGCTTTGGCGTCATAATAGAGACGGTAGCCAAATTCTGATAACATGACTATTCAAAGTAAACCAAAGGCCTTTTGCAACACCTTTTGGTTTGATCCAACTCACCTTTGAAAATATAGATCATATATGACAAATTATCGGTATATTGCAATCGTAAAATGAGTTAGCTAAACATGATTTCAAAGTACTGGCCATGTGTAAATGTAATGGTTGCTATATAAGTTATGTAGAAAGTACTGAGAATATACGGAACATATGACAAGTTGCAGAAAGCAGTGCAGAGCATGAATGAGGGTGCAAAGGCGTTAGTAGGTGTGGAGAATGAGCAGAGCAAGTTCTTTGATCTGAATGTTGGGTTAAAACAAGGGTGTGTGATATCCCCATGGTTGTTCAATATAAATATGGATGGAGTAATGAACAAAATACAAGGAAGAGTAGTGGATGATGGTATACCACTGATAAGGGAAGGAAATGAGTGGAAGTTGCCTGTACTGCTTTTTGCCGATAATACAATTCTGATGAGCGAGTGAATGGAAATTACAGGGTCTGGTAAATATGTTTGGAACAGTGTGTGAAAAACGGAATATGAAGGTAAATGCGTGGAAGAGCAAGGTTATGGTCTTTGAAAGGGGTGCAAACACAGAATGTGAGGTGAGGTTGGACGGTCAGGCTATAGAGAGTGACAACTCATTTGAGTATTTGGCCAGTGTTCAGTAAAGATTGAAGTATGGATGAAGAAGTGCGGGAGGCCGTGTAACAGGTGAAGAGGGTTATAGGAACGCTGAAAGCAGTAACAATACATAGGGTGGTCAGCATGGAAGTAAAGAAGTAATGACAATGTGGTATTTCCGACATTGACTTACGGGAGCGAAGGATGGACGTTGGTGAAGAGATTCAATCCAAGAGTTAGAAGGGTGAAAATTAGTTACTTGAGAAGCGCGTTCAGAGTTACATGGAGGGATAGACAGACGAATGAGTAAGTAAGAGAGAGGTGTGGTGTGGATGTAGATGTGCTGGAAAGTGTGAAAAGGAACACCTTGAGATGGTTCGGCCATTTGGAACGTATGGACAGCGAGAGAGTGGGGCCCATCAGTCATGATTGGCAACCTGTCTAGGGGAATAATCATTCTGCAAATTACCGAAAGGCGTCTCGCTCATCTGTGCCACTTGCAGGCGGCGAACTCTACAATGGATACAATAGATAGGTGCTTTTGTGTTGGTGTAGGTGGTCCATTACCATGGTATCCTTGAATATGGATCCTACAACATGTGTATGAAATGAAATACTTTATCAATGAGTTGGTTATAGCTTGGACAATCGTCCTAACTGCCTGTGGTTCGAGCCCCACTGAGAGTATACAAACATTTAGTAGTGTCCAGCGATTGCCTCTTTTGTCCTATGTCCATATTCGCCGGCAAACCAAGTTTTTTTCAATAAGTGAATTAAGCGAATTATGGCGAAACAGGCGATGGTCGTGGCAAAGCAGAACGAATAACGTGCGATGACGGCGACTGTGTGGCGATAATATTGAATTGTGGACGACAATTTTTATGGCGAATCAAAATGAATGCTGTGAGAGGCCATGGCTACAATTGCGATGTTGCTGCAATTATGGTGCGAATATTGTACATATACAGTAGGTACGATTACACGCCAAAAGTTATACCTCTCACTACCTCGGACGCACCATACAACCACGCTACACCCCAGCGCCATGGTCTTCTCCCTACAAACTCCAATGTTACTTTCCAGTTGACTTTGGTGTAGGAGAGAGAATATTTAGAAATAGAGATGGAGGCGGCACTCATAAGAAGGAGACGAGCCAGGCAAATCAAGAAACAAGCAAAACGGAGGAGGTGGTGGGTTCGTTCTTGGATTCTGCGATGAAAGGAGCACAGGCTTTACCATAAGTTGATGGTGGAGATGGCAGAGGAGGATAGTGGCAGCTTCAAAAACTTCCTGAGGATACCCGTCGCAATGTACGTGTTGGACCTCGAATTACTAAGCAGAATACTTCCTTTTGTGAGTCTGTGGAACCTGGTTTGCGTCTGGCAATCACACTTCGGTTCCTGGCCTCGTGTGTGCATCTGATGGTGATGTCTTCCTGGACACCCCACTGCGTGCTTCACTGGAGGAAGGCTGTGCAGGATTTCCCGACTCAGAAACTCTACCTCGGCCTTCGTTCCTAGTTGATGAAGCCCTTCCCCCACCGCAACATGACCATTGGGGAGCGAATCTTCAACAATGCCTTCAGGATAATGGCCAACAGGTAATTAATCTATTAGTATATATAAATATATGCGGGTCCCGCCTTAAGTCGGTTAGAGAACCATAGCCTAAACAGCGGGTCCCGCCTTAAGTCGGATGAGATGTTGAGCTCATTATCGGCTCTGAGAGAGAGTCCATGTAGTGGGAGGAACCCAGGCGGGCTCTGACCGTTCGGCATGGACATAGTCCCGCCACTGAGGCCCCCACCACACGTCTCCACATTCCTGGTCCCGCGAGACAGGGTAAAAACTGAGAAATTTACTGTATTTTTGGGTTTTTCCACTTGTGTTGCAACATCGTTGCAAGAGAACCCGTGGTCGTACTAGGATGGTTCAGGTGTCATTGGAAAGCTCTATTATCGCCCTTTCACGGATACATAATTGTATTACGCTCTGGCTCTTCTTTATGCAAGAAAAAGAGCATGGAATGAAGGTCGTTTAGGGTAAATCTGCCCGCTTGGCAGGTAGTAGTGTTACAAATGTCCCCGATGTTTAGGGGTTAAAGATTTTGTTTTTAATACTTCATTTCTTCCACTCTTCATTATATATCTCTATTGATTCAATTAAAACCATGCAATTGACTATGGTTATCAGATAGACAATAATTATATTGACAAATTGTGTGTTCACTACTCTCAATAATGATCGTGTCTTTATATTTTCGGTAATTATAAGTGACATTTGTCTTGACTTGCTGTCTACTAATTATTAAATTTTCTTTTTATTATAGGTTTCGTCTACTCCTCACCACCATCCTACTGCAACCACGCAACGTGGAGTATGCAGTGATGGCCATCTGTTGCCTCCACAACCTTCGTCGTGTTCGATAGAGAACACACAACATTGCCAGGGTTGACGAGGAAGACCACATTCGTCGTTGCGTCAACCCTGGTAAGTGCAGGCGGAATGGCGAGCTGCCATCAGTACAGGCTCTGTGTAGGAATACCTCTTCCATAGCAGGGAAGCAAGTGAAGGTATACCTCAAACGCTATTACAACTCTGCGGCAGGTCGTGTCTCGTGGCAGAACAAGATGATCTGAGGTTAGTACATTGGAATTGTAAATACACAAACAATATTTGTTTTTATTAAATACCTGTAAAATAAAAATAAATAATTATAAATATTGATAAGGCACATATTTATACGAGGACGAGTTGATGATAAATATATAAATGGTGTTTTCCCATACAAAAATGTAAATTGAAATATTTTGTTATAAAATAAAATCCAAATTTAGGGTTATGGGGGGTCTAGCGTGTGTATATTTTTAAGCATGACAAAGGTTTGCAGAAATCACAACTTTATCAAGCTTATAAATCTATACACAAGGCCCACCATCGAGATAAATTTTGACATTTTTCGATAACAAAATTAGTTCAGAACAAGTGATTATGTTATGGGAATATTGATGAAGTAATGATCAAAACAAAATTATACTAGTGATTAAATAAGTTTTCATAAAATAAAAGTAATGTTATGTATTGTTTGGGTTGATTAGATCACACACACTAATAGTAATTATTTTTGGAAGAATACTATCACTTGTTTGATCACACGAAAATTATACTATTCACTAAATAACTGAAATAAGATTTCATCAAATGCAAGTAATGTTAGGTATTATTTCAGTAATTAAATGACACACAATATATTTGTTTTCTGAAAGATAATACCACCTGCTTCTTTATGGAAGCGCCTTGAAATCACACGAAATTTATAGGCCTAATATTGACTAAATAACTAAAATAATTGTTCTTTAAATGAAAGTAATATTTAGTATTGTTTCAGTTCACTAAATTACACGCACATATAATAATTGTTTTATGACACATAACATCACTTGCTTTATTTAACAGAAGTGATGACAGCGAATTGAGGTATATAATTTTTCATTTGGCACTTGTTTATAGTTTTCAATCGCTATACATGTTTATTTATTAATATTCTCGTCGTTGTTGTTTATTGTTCATGGGATGGGTACTCACGCATGAATGGGGTTAATATTAGTGTTTGTGGCGGGTAGTAGGGATGCGAGCCTGAGCTTATGTAGCAACATAGATCCAGGGGTGGGTGGCTGTGCACCGGACGAGTTGACCATCGTGGTATAGGGTTGGGATTGCTGGTTGGCCTGGTAGTACTTGATGGTGGTAGGGAATGTTGTTTGTGGCGAGGATAACCACGACACCGGTGAATAGGCCTGATGTTGTGTAGGTCTTATTGAGTGGGTCCTTTGGAGCTGATGTTGCTATTGTTGTTGTTGCTGGTGGTGCCACGGAACCTGCAATGTGCGCCTGCTGGGCTACCTGTACGTGTACAGGTAGCTGAGCTGGCAACTGAGCAGGTGCACACACCTGGGTAGGGTTGGATTGAGGAGGAGGTGGCATTTTGGCACCTGCGGCAATGGCCAGGCTAGCCTTCTGGCACTCCTCCAGGAGGTCCAAGGCATCGCTGAGGAATTTCTGCACGATTGCAGGCTCGAAATGCCTCAGCGTGCCCAACATAAAGGCGGCGAAGTTCTCCTCCTCCTCCTCCTCCTCCAGGGGTGTTTTTTGTTGTCTCAGACGGGTTACCTGGTACTCCAGGTCTGCCACCCAAGACACCTGACCTTAAAAGACCTATGTAAAAAAGAGAGAGAGTGGACGTTCATTAAAATCCAATCACCCAATCACATATTTATATTTTTATAAGTTATTTAACTGCACTAATTGGATACACAGTAGAAAGTTTTTAATGCTAAAATGTTTTACTCACCGGTGCAATCAAGATTGTTTGCCTTCTCGGCAAGTGTCACGTCCTTCTTCTCCCTATTTCGAAAGTTTCTGTTCCCTTTGTCGGACAAAAGAACCTGCCCCTTGAACCACTCGGCAACGTCCTTCTCCTGTTCTGCTGTGAACACCACAAACTGTCTGGCTTTCTTGGTGGCAGGCTGCTGATCGTCGATGTTTGAAGGTGATAGTGATGTTTCTGTATTGTCTTCCTTCTCATCCTCTGCTAGCAGGTGAATTTGATCGAGATGGAGATTTGGACGGTTCACATTCTTCTGGCGGGGTCTTTAAATTGGGTAGCGATGATGGAGGTGTTGTTGATCTCTCAGACTCCTTGCATTGCTTCTTGGCCAAAAGTTTGGCCCATTTTCTTGGATTTGTAACCTTTGCTGGGACCATTGTGATGAGTTTAGAGTGTTATGACGGGTGCACAGACAGGAGCTACTTGTGTACGTGAGCGAGGATACTTGCATACTGACACCTTGACCTCACAGGGCATATATAATAGGGTCGGGTATCGTGGGCAAACTGAGATAAGAATAGCAAAAGGGTCAAAATTGCACCGAAATTGCCCTCAATCGAAACCTATCGTCTGGCAGTAACAGTATTCGTCGACATAGTCGCCGTAATTGTGCTACTGTCGTACGCAAATCTCCCAGTTTGCTCAAAAACAGCTTTGCCAATAATGAGAAATCCCCAAATTCGCTAAAAAATTGCATAATAATCGTCGATATTCGATATCGTCCTACGCTGATCGCACAGTAGTCGCACCTCATTCGCCAAATATGTCTGCACATCGCCTAATTCGTCCACATTCGCCAGCAGTGGCTATTCAATAGATAGCGATACAAACTGTGCAATTCCCGTGGGATCAAGGTCGAATGCCGTGAGACAATGGGCGATTGTCGCACAATTAGGGGAGGTGTGGTGGAGTGGTCATGCCACTGGATTGGTAATCCAATGGACCCGGGTTCAAATCCCGATATGTCAATGGGAAGATATTATTGGGATTGAATTTGTGCTGTACCTAGTATCAGTGCATTACCACAAAGCCCACCGAAATGCCAAAAAAAATACCCTCATTGTTCCCTGATTAAATAACACTGTATGAATATTCCCATATTCAAAATATGTTACAGGGGGACAATGCCTAGTGAGTTCACTGCTCAATAGGTGGCGTTCTGAGAGTGAGGGTCTGAGTCTGGAGGATGAGACGGTGAAGCACTTGAGCGAAGCAACCGGCCGCTTCAGGGATGGAGCTGCTTCGAGCCATGATGGATGCTTCACATGTCTCACTCCCCAGGCTGGAACAAGACCTCACGGGCTTCACCGTGTTGAGCGGTGGAATGTACAGGCTCTCAGCCTATGCCCGAGAGGGAGTAGTTGGAATATAGAAAAAAAAAAAAAAAAAAAAAAAGAATTATCACCACATTTTTCATAATTTAACGGCGAACATGGGCGACTCTAGGGGATTCGTGGCGGGGTTTATACAACTGTTGTGCGCATTCGGCGATGAGGAGTGATTATGTGTGACGATTCTGACGAATACCGGACATAGACAAATAAAGGCAACCGCCGGGCATTCGCCGTCGCCGATTCGCCTAGTGGGATTCCAGCTTAATTACTGGTATTGACCTTCTCAAAATAGGCAAAAACTATATGTGGGAGATTACTTAAGGGTACTTCACACAGTCAGGAATGCGAGCTAGAATCACTAGGTGTAATGATTCCTGGTGATTCCTGGGAATACGACCGCGAATGTCTGCAATTCCCCGTGCACTCACATCACTGTAGGAACCAGTGGGAGTGTACCTGCAAATCACTGGGAGTCACTGGGAATCACCAGGAATCACCGGGATAAAATCAGGAATGAAGTGCGAGTTATTGAAAAGTTTAAAATTTTGGATTACTGTAATATACGAGTCGATAGGAGTAATATAGGAATCACTGGGAATTAGATAGGAGTCACTGGGAGTCACCGAGCATCACTGGGATTTGTTAGGAATGAGATGCGAGTATGCCAGGCATGGCCCCCATTGTGCACAGCCCCTATATAAGGGGCCCCCAAGCTGTGCCAAGCCACATGCACACTCACCACCGACCCACGGACACTATAATTACAGTCCTCTAATATCATCATTAAGTATTATGACTGTATTCATACATCATTACAGACATTAATATAATACGATAAGTCTGTATTATTATGTACAGTAAGGTCATGATATCAATGCTTACTATACTTTAACCCTTAACTGGCGGCGCACGACCTATGTCGAGTGAAATCAATTTGGACTATGTGGCGGTGCACGACATCTGTCGACGCCATTTTCAGCACGTAATGTTGCTGAGAGAGAGAGCTGAGCGATGGGACGAGCGTAGCAACCCTATGACCGCTCCCCACCACCGCGGTGGACATACTGAACTGTATTCACCTTTCCTCTCCCCTTTCTCACTCGCTACACAGGGAATTATGTAAGGAAATTACCTTATTTCAGGGTTTTTGCACTCGTGTTGCACGATCGTTGCAAGAGAACCAGTGGTCGTACAAGGATGGTTCGGGTGTCATTGGAAAGCTCTGTTTACGCCCTTTCAGGGATAGATACTTGTTTTACACTCTGGGTCTTATTTAGGCATGAAAATGATCACGTAAACAACCCCATTTAGGGTAAAAAAAAAACGCTGTGCGGTACGGTCAAATAGACCGCCTAGGCCGCCAATAAGGTGTTAAGAAACAAATATATTTAAACTATTGTCTAAATAGTGGATAGTTAATCCTTCCCACCTTCTTGTTTTCATTCGTTACCGAGTTCTGTAATATTTCATACGATTACCTAAAATAGGTAACACTTATAGGTTGTGTTAGTTTGCTTAAGTTAGGTCAGGGGAGTTGCAGAACTTCTAGATTATTAACCGGCGACTACAACGGCCCATAAACAACCAAGCCATGATTCCGCTGGCTCAAAGTCTACCCCGGCGACTACAACGCCCCTCGAAGTAGTAATCCAAACTCCACTCTCCACCACCAAACGAACTTGACATTTCAAAACACATACAAACACGCCTCCACCACTCTCGTTATGTTAGGTAAGGGGAGTTGCAGAACTTGTAGACTACAAGTAGGGTATTGTAACATTGACCATACATTGTTCACATTATTTAATTACCTCAACTACCGTAATTTCCTTCTCTACACACAATCACTGGGTGAATACAATGTCATGTGGGAAATTATACTTACACAGGTAAATACTAGGCCTATTTATAATGTTTGACCAAGAAAAGTTAACTACCCGTATACTGTATATTATACTTTCACGTGAGAAGTATTACAGGTTTATATGAATAATATATGTAATAAAGGGTACTTCACACAGTCAGGAATGCGAGCTAGAATCACTAGGAGTAGCTGAAAATTCGGATTCCTGGGCCTATTCGCGGTGAAAAATGTATGACTCCTAGTGACTCTAGCGATATCCTAGTGAATCCTGTTAGACTCCCAGTGATTCCAAACCACTCGCAGGCGATTGGCCCTGTCCGACAAAATGTTCACCGTGTTTAAAGTTCTCGCCATGAATTGGACCATTCCCAGTGACTCCCAGTTGAATCCCAGTGATCCCCAGTGATTCCCCAGTGACTCCCAGTGAGTCCTGGTGATTCTCGATGATTCGTATCTGATTCGCGGACAGGGTTCGGTTTCAGTTTCAGTTCTCACCAGAATCACCAGGAATTACTGGGAGTCACTGGGAATCACTGGGAATGGTCCGATTCGCGGCGAGAACCTTAAACACGGTGAACCTTTTGTCGGACAGGGCCAATCGGCCTGGACTGGTTTGGAGTCACTGGGAGTCTAACAGGAATCAGTAGGATATCGCTAGGGTCACTAGGAGTCATCGATTTTCACCGCGAATAGGCCCAGGAATCCGAATTTTCAGCTACTCCTAGTGATTCTAGCTCACATTCCTGACTGTGTGAAGTACCCTTTAGTACGAAAAAAGGGGTTCTTTATGAATTATTGTTGTATATATCTTACTGCTTGAGAAGTGTGTGTAGGGTCACATTTTGTTTTCTATGTGAGGGAGGGAGACAAAATACAGAACTGCCTGTAGCGAGTGCCAGCCCCAGAGTTGAAAAAGTGACAGCGCAAAAATCAAGGGAGGTTCTAGCCAAAATGCCCTGACACACCGAGTTTGAAGCAAATTCAGTAATAAGAAGAGGGAAAGACCTATTCTGAGAGAGAGTTTCAGAGCTCAGCTGCTGAATAGAAGAAAGACTGAGAATAATGTTTCACTCTTGGGTTGGAGAGTTGCACAGAGTAGGGGTGGGATTGTGTTGCAAGACGGGTGCTACGTGCTCTATGAAGAGGTGGTGGTATACACTGAGAACTCTGAGGAACATAATAGCGGTAGAATAGTGAGAGAGATGCAACATTGCGACGAAGAGAGAGAAACTGCAGAGAATTGGTGAGTGGACATGAGTTAATGAGAAGGAAGGCTTTCTTTTCTACTTTGTATAGAAGTGCTGTGTGAGAGGAACCTCCTCATACGTGTAAACAATACTCAATTCATGGACGCACTGTGTCCCTGTACAGAGCAAGAAGCTGCGCAGGGGTAAAGAACCCCTGGAGGCGGTTGAGCACACCCAGCTTCTGGGAAGCTGTTTTAGCTAGAATGGTAATATGATCTTTCCAAGTGAGATCTTAAGAAAAAGAGACACCAAGAATATTACGAGAAGATGAAGGGTTAATTTGTATGTTGTTGAATAGTAGGTCATAGTTTTCTGGAAGAGTGCGACGAGTAGACAGATGAAGAAATTAAGTTTTGGAAGCATTGAAAGTAACAAGGTTTTCTCTGCCCCAATTTTAGATAGTAGAGAGATCAGAAGATAGGTGTTTTATGGCCTCCTGACGTGAGTTTGGAGTTCCTGCTGTGAATAATTTTGTGGAAAGCTAGTTGAATAGTATAATGTAGAGTCGTCAGCATATGATTGAATGGGGCTGGAGGTGCAGTTGAGAAGGTTGTTAATGAATAGGAAGATAATTGGAGATAGGAAAGAACCCTGAGGAACACCGGAGGTTGAGGAAGTGAACGGTGGCCGTCCACAACCACAGCTATGGAGCGGCCGGAAAGATGGAGGGATAGAAACTGTGGGAGGGTATTTTGGAAATAAGGGATTTGTGCCAGAGTCTATCGAAGGTCTTTGATATGTCTAGCGCAACACAAAAAGTCTCACTGAAGTCCCGAATTGACGATTACCAAGAGTTAGTAAGTTAAAAAAATCACCAGTAGAGCGGCCCTTAAGGAAGCCATACTGGCTGTCTGAGAGTAGATTATGAGAGCATAAATCCTTAAGAAATGTTGAGGCATTTTAGAGATGCAAGAAATGAGAGCAATTGGACGATAGTTGGAGGGTTGAGAGCGGTCACCCATCTTTGGGACAGGTTGAATGAGAGCTAAAGTCCAGCAAGAAGGAAAGACGTTCGAGGAGAGACAAAGATGGAAGAGTTTGCCAAGGCAGGGAGTCAGCATGGAAGCCCATTTTTTTTCGTACAATAGCAGGAACACCGTCCGTTCCATACGCCTTCTTAGTATTAAGCCCAGAGAGGGTGGAAATTACATCCTTGGAAAAGATTATGATGTAAGGCATAAGTAAGAGAGAGAGGGTGGAGAGGGAGGAATAGCACCAGAGTTATCCAAAGTGGAGTTTTTATCGTAAGTGTTATCGAAGAGTTCAGCTTTGTCAGACGAAGAAGTGATAGTGGTGCCGTTAGAGTGGAAAAGAGAAGGGAAAGGCGAAGAAGAAAAATTGTTGGAGAGGTTTTTTACTAGTTGCCAGAAGACAAAATCCCTCACACCCACACTACCTCACATCCTTACTCCCTCACATCCACACCCCCTCACATACACACTCTCTTATATTCATACTCCCTCACATCCACATTCCCTCACATCCACACTCCCTCACATCCACACTCCCTTACACCCACACTCCCTCACATCCACACTCCCTTAAATCCACACTCCCTCACATCCACACTCCCTTACACCCACACTCCCTCACATCAACACTCGCTCACACCCACACTCTGTCACATCAACACTCCCTCACAACCTGTAGAACCGTCAACCTCGATTCATTCAAAACCAACGTTTACTGAGCTTTCTCTGATTGAAGCATGGGTCTCTCTCTCTCTCTCTCCCTCTCTTTCGCATGAAGCATCGTACTAAGTATTTACTTTATATTCACTTCACCCGACCACCGTGGTCTCTAACCTTCCATCTTGATATCACCTACAAATTAAAGAAGTATCTCGTATATTCTCTTATTCGACTAAATGTTAATGACTTGGTACACAAGAAAGCCTTAGAAGTAATAGTTTACAGCCATGAATAGCAGATAGCAATTAATTAATTAATTAACTATAAGTATAGTAATACAGTATATGACAAAACACAAAAACATCTTTGTCATCGTACACATAGAACATTTCAGAGAGACACATAGTAAACTTACATGTTCATGATGTATGAAGGTGACTGGTCAGGCAGTTATTTCATTATTGTCATGGTGAATGCAATGGATGATTTATGTTTACCTTACATACATCTTGTGTGAGCCAGTCCGAAACCTTTCAATGTTTCAGAGGTTGTGCAGGAGAGATGAACAAAGGTATATACTGTATCAGCCTGGATTAACCCTTCTTTAGCCGCGCGCATCATATGTCGAGTGAAAGAAATTTGGACTATGTGGCGGCTCACAACATAAGTTGTGTGGCATTTTCAGCACGTAATGTTGCTGAGAGAGAGAGACAAGTGGTGGCAGGAGAGTAGGGAGCGTATGACTGCTCCAGACCACCGCGGTGGACCAACTGACATGAATCCCACCCTCCTCCACCCTCTCACACTCGCTACATAGTGAATTGTGTGGGGAAAGTACCGAATTACATGGTTTTTGCACTCGTGTTGCGCGGTTGCTGCAAGAAAACTAGCGGTCATACAAGGATCGTTGTGGTGTCATTGGAAAGCTCTGTTTATGCCCTTTCAGGGATAGATACTTGTTTTACGCTCTGGGTCTTATTTAGGCATGAAAATTATCACGTAAACAGCCCTATTTTGGGTAAAAACACCCCGCTGGTGGCTACATATTATTTACCGCCTAGGCCGCTCGTTAGGTGTTAATGTATACTACAGGCATACTATATAGGTATATACAGGAGGAGGAAATCGGGAAAGAGTACAGGAGAGCAGTAGAAAGACGACTAGGTTGGTTCGACCTGAAAGATATGGAGGAAGTGGAGGAGATGAGCAAGGTGTTTAAGGAAGAGATCTGTGCAGCATGTGAGGAGGTGTGTGGAGTAAGGAGAAGAGGGAGGGGAGTGAAAGGTACAGCATGGTGGACAGAAAAGATATAAATACCTGTGGAAGACAAGAAACAAGCCTATAGAGGGTGGTTGGGTTGTAGAGGGAATGAAGATTTGGAGAGTCAGAAACGAGAGAGGTACATGGAGAGAAAGAGAGTGGTGAAGAGAGTAGTGAAGGAAAGTAAGAGAAGAGTAGATGAGAAATTTGGAAGGAATCTGAGTGTAAAATGGAGTGAGTGTAAGAAACTGTTCTGGAAAGAAGTCAAGAAAGTTGGAGAAGGTAGCAAGGGAGACAGTAAGGGTGTGGAAGATAAGAATGGGAGAATGCTAGCCGAGAAGCAAGAGAGAGTCGAAAGATGGAGGGAGTACTTCTACGAGTTGCTAAATGTAAGGAATGAAGTGCCAGCAAACATAGTTGGATGGGGTATGGGAGAGAGAAGTAGTAGAGGAGGAGGTGGGGATCAGGAGGTCAGAAGTTTGGGAAGCCATGAAAAGAGTGAAGTTGGGGAAAGCACCAGGAACAGATGGAGTGTGTGGGGAAATGTTGAGGTATGGTGGTGAGATAGTGATCGAATGGGTATGGAAAATGTGCAAACTAGCATGGGAGAAGGGGAGTGCACCTGATGACTGGAAGACAGGCATAATAGTCCCCCTATATAAGGGTAAAGGAGAAAGAGGAGTGTGTGGTAACCACTGAGGAATATGTCTTCTAAGTGCTTTAGGGTGTACAGTAGGGGAGCAATTGAGAGAGTGAGAGTGAGAACGGAGAAATGGATAGGTGACGACCAGGGAGGTTTTAGGAAGGGAAGAGGATGTGTAGATCAGATTTTTACACTGAATTGTGTTGTGGAGAAAAATCTGGAGAAGCAACAAAAGGTGTATGTTGCCTTTATGGACTTGGAGAAGGTCTAAGATAGAGTGGATAGAGAAGGTATGTGGAAAGTACTTAGAATATACGGAGTAGATGGCAAGTTGCTGAAAGTACTGAAGAGCATGTAAGAGGGTGCAAAGGAGGCAGTATGTGTGGAGAATGAGCAGAGCGAGTTCTTTGACCTGAATGTTGGATTGAAACAGGGGTGTGTGACGTCTCCGTGGTTGTTTACTGTATATATGGATGGAGTCATGAAAGAAATACAAGGAAGAGCAGTGGATATTGGTGTATTACTGATAAGGGAAGGAAATGAGGGGAAGCTACCTGTACTGCTGTTTGCTGATGATACAGTTCTGATGAGCGATAATGAATGGGAGTTGCAGAGTCTGGTAAATGTGTTTGGACAGTGTGCGAATAACGGAATCTGAAGGTAAATGCGGGGAAAAGTAAGGTTATGGTCTTCGAAAGGGGTGAAGCAACAGAGTGTGAGGTGAAGTTGAACGGTTAGGCTATGGAAATTGTCAGCTCATTTAAGTATCTGGGCAGTGTGTTGAATAAAGATGGGACTATGGATGAAGAAGTGCGGGAGAGGGTGCAACAGGGAAAGAGGGTTGTAGGAACACTGAAAGCAGTGCCGGTAACAAGAAACAGGGTGGTTAGAATGGAAGTGAAGAAGTCCTTGCATGCCAGTGTGGTAATCCCGATACTGACTTACGGAAGCGAAGCATGGACGTTTGAGAAGAGACTCAGACCAAGAGTGAGAGGGGTGGAATTGAGTTACTTGAGAAGTGCGTGCGGAGTTACATGGAGGGATAGACAGACGAATGAGGAAGTAAGAAGGAAGTGTGGTGTGGAGGTAGATGTGCTGGAAAGTGTTAAAAGGAACACCTTGAGATGGTTCGACCATATGGAACGTATGGGAAGCGAGAGAATGGCTAAGAAGGTGTACGAGAGCGAGGTGGAAGGACAGAGAGGGAAAGGTAGAACGAAAGAGAGGTGGAAGGATTGAGTGAGGAAGTATATGGATGAAGGCGGTGCTGGTAGGGAGGAGGGGCGTCGACTGACTGGGGACAGAGGTGCATGGGGGCGGTTCGTTTGTGGCCACACCTTCGGGGATCACGGCGTCAGGCAATAGATAGATAGATAGATAGGCATGATTCTGCCCTGCGGCTAAATTTATTCCATTTGGAACTAGTTTAATCATTATATGAATATTAATATGATACTATGGTCAACAAAAGTACTAGATATACTCATGCTTATGAAATATAGGTATGTATACTTAAATACACATCAACATTGGTTAAGAACATGCTAATGAGGACAGTATGAGGTGTTTTTTATTACAAAAATTACCGGTATCCTTACCATTATTAGTGTTAAGGTAAATTATGAAGAGAGTGGTAGACAAGTATGATACTATTCTAGCAGTATGTGTGCTTTAGGAAACTAGGTAATTTCAAATCAAGTATAATACAGTAGTAGTTGGAATTTTACAAAACGTCAATTATACAATATGATTTTGGGTAATCGTTCATTGCAAATCCTGGATATATCGTTCCTTTGAAGTTATTGATTGTAAATTATTCATGGTGTTTGTTTCCATAATGTGTTGATAAACTTCATATTACATAAAGAAGTGCATAATTATTACACTGGAAAAGTTTCTCTGCTAATCTTATATTACTTACATATAAGTATATTGCCTTTATAGTGATGATATAATGTATATTTATATAATCTCGTTTCCTGTAGTATGATGAGTTAAACGTTGATTATGTTCGAACACAAGTTAGAGCCTTGTTGTCTTTGCGTTCTTCCTCGTTCTGCGTTGTCTCCATGATGGTGGAACTAAATACGCTTGGACAGATTGTGCTTTGTATGTTGGATGTTTTGCCATGAAATTTAAACTGTTCATTTAATGATGAAATGTTTGTTTCCCCTTTACTGTATCTTCTATTCCATGATGTAATATTTAGTTTGTGAGCCAAGCCACTAGAATACAATAGCCTAGTGCCGTCAGCCACTGTGGAGAATATTTTATGTGTGTGTGTGTGTACGTGTAAGGGTGCATGACGAAGTGTGATAGGTGGTGCATTATTATTGTTCAGTGTGAAATATACAGTAGGTCCAGTGTGATGGATGTTGTAGTGTTAGGTGTAATATTACCTACAGCCCTTGGGTCCCAAGCTGCCGTGTAGGAGACCAATGTTGTAGTGTTAGGTGTAATATTACCTACAGCCCTGGGGTCCCAAGCTGCCGTGTAGGAGACCAATGTTGTAGTGTTAGGTGTAATATTACCTACAGTCCTTGGGTCCCAAGCTGCCGTGTAGGAGACCAATGTTGTAGTGTTAGGTGTAATATTACCTACAGTCCTTGGGTCCCAAGCTGCCGTGTAGGAGACCAATGTTGTAGTGTTAGGTGTAATATTACCTACAGTCCAGGGGTCCCAAGCTGCCGTGTAGGAGACCAATGTTGTAGTGTTAGGTGTAATATTACCTACAGTCCAGGGGTCCCAAGCTGCCGTGTAGGAGACCAATATTGTAGTGTTAGGTGTAATATTACCTACAGTCCTCGGGTCCCAAGCTGCCGTGTAGGAGACCAATGTTGTAGTGTTAGGTGTAATATTACCTGCAATCCTTGTGTCCCAAGCTGCCGTGTAGGAGACCAATGTTGTAGTGTTAGGTGTAATATTACCTACAGTCCTTGGGTCCCAAGCTGCCATGTAGGAGACCAATGTTGTACTGTTAGGTGTAATATTACCTACAGTCCTTGGGTCCCAAGCTGCCATGTAGGAGACCAATGTTGTAGTGTTAGGTGTACTATTACCTACAGTCCTTGGGTCCCAAGCTGCCGTGTAGGAGACCAATATTGTAGTGTTAGGTGTAATATTACCTACAGCTCTGGGGTCCCAAGCTGCTGTGTAGGAGACCAACCTCAATATGGATTTGCATCAACCACATTGCTCCAATCACCACGACCATCTCCACCTCAATTAATGTGTCCTGATTATTATTCAGGCCACATGCTTCCCCATAATCACATATCTTGTGTGCTCTAATATTTTGTTCTGTTACATGCACTTGCTACCCTACCGATTTTTTGTTTTTTTTCATCCGAGCTTTCCCTTCAAACGAGCAAGAATGCAGGTTTATCTCTGTCTATATATGTATTTTCTCTCCCCGGCGTGTTTAGTAGAGCCCATATCACTGTAATTCATACAAACCAGAGTAAGTGTTAATGATATTTGTTGTGTCCGCAGGCTTGTTTGTTCGCTGCTGCATAGGTGTTCGGCCGATATAATTAGTGGCCGTTAGGTTTTCAACAGTTATTTGATTTTGTCAAGTAAGGAAACTGACAAGAACAAAATGACTAACCCCGGCTTTTAACTACTCAGGAGACCATCCTCACCAACTTCACCCAAAGGTTACAAAATGTTAAGATCCAGTGGCCCTAGAGCATCTCTTATCAGTGATTGAATTGATTGACCGACAGTTTTGATCCGTGCCCGCTTTAGTACTCACCTGATTTGTTTCATGGCACTAATAATGAACAGTCAAATTGAACTTAGATAATATTGGCAGAGTAACCATTTTCATCTGTTTTGGTCTCTAACAGTTTTTGCATATTGTTGTATTTGTATACACAT
The DNA here is from genome assembly GCA_032716605.1 of Paralithodes platypus. NCBI lineage: Eukaryota > Metazoa > Arthropoda > Malacostraca > Decapoda > Lithodidae > Paralithodes > Paralithodes platypus. The sequence goes on along the minus strand of CM064548.1, from coordinate 42,750,182 downwards.
ATTACATTATGTGGTTGTTTTGTTCAGAGGCTTATATAAACATAGTCAAATGGTCAAAATAATCTGATCTATACTTTTTTTGTTTTCTATATTCCAACTACTTCCTCTCGGGCATAGGCTGAGAGCCTTTACACTACACCGCTGAACATGGTGAGGCCCGTGAGGTCTTGTTCCAGTCTAGGGAGTGAGACATGCGAAGCACCCCGGCTCGAAGCAACACCATCTCTGAAGCCGCTTCGCCTCTGCGCTTCACCGTCTCATCCCCCACACTCGGACCCTCACTCTCAGAACGCCACCTATTGAGCAATTAACTCACTAGGAATTGCTCCCCTGTAACATATTTTGAATATGGGAATATTCATACAATGCTATTTCATCAGGAAACAATGAGGGTATTTTGTTGGCATTTCGGTGTGCTGTGATAATGCACTGAAACTAGGTACATCACAAATTCCATCCCAATAATATCTTCCCATTGACATATTGGGATTCGAACCCGGGTCCATTGGATTACCAGTCCAGTGGCAAGACCACTCTGCCACACCTCCCTTAAAAAATGGTCGAGTAACCATTCTGGATCTCGGCTGCTTTGGTTCATAGCGGTTTTAATCCTGGACCATGTTGGTGCAGTTCGCAGCTGATTTGTGTTTTGGCTGTATTGGTCGAGAGCTGGTTTGAATCATAGGTATTCGCTAAATACAGCTTCCAAATGTCATTCAATTCCATTTTATGTATGTCACGAAATACTATCATGTTCAATGTTAGAGGATTAACCCCTAAAGCTCTAGTTGATGCCATACATCCATCACCATTTGTTTCGTGGGGCTCCAACAAAAACAACTAACAAGCTATTTTGGAAAAAGGGTAGTTTCTGGGAAGGAGAAGGTGAGTTAGATTTTGACAGACTAACACAGAAACACACAATCGTTTTAATATTCTCACAGCATTAACTTACTATCTCTTTGTTGTATATGTTTGTCTTTTTCTTTCTGTCAATGCTTGTTCCCCTTCCCCATTATTTTCACAGTACGTCAGTCACGTCGACCTCTCTTAATTTAACCTTTCACACAATTCTTTCCACTCCAGTCTTTCCTATTTGCCTTCACTCAACCACTCCTTTCCCCACATTTGCATGATTTACTTTGATCAGTGTTTGAACTTTACTTAACCCTTCTTGCCCAGGCTCGCGTTCCAAAGGACAGCATTCAGATCCGGGCGATCTGGCCGAAAAACGTTGTAATAGGCCTAGCACTATTATTATTATTTTAACTGCTACATAATTCACACATATCTCATAATGTAGCCCTGTTTCGTATCTCTAGAATGGCTTGAGTAGAGCTCTCTAGGTCAACTGGTTCAGTTGTGTACGATCTCCGTGGAGAGAGTTTTGATGCGATGTTAGCAATATCGGACAATAACAAACACTAATTCTCGTTCTACAAAACAATAACAACAAAAGTCAAACTTCTCTTTCTTGATTTTGAAGGTGCGCATCGCTCCGACCGACTTTGTTTACATACGGTTCGACACACGGCTTTCAAACCACGCTTAATAGGCTTTCAAGCTTACGGATCTTAAAATGACGACGGGCTCTTGCCCATCTGCTGCGGTGTCATTTTAAAATGACAACCGGGCAGGTGGTGTTAATCTTTAGATTCCAATTGTATAAATAATATATTTCTATATATAGCCAGACGGAATGATCTCCAATGGCCACGAGTGAATCGCGTCCATGCACCTCTGTCCCCTGTCAACCAATGCTCCCTCTTCCCAGCCAACACCGCTTTCACTCTTGGTCGTACACTCTCTTAGTCATTCTCTCGCTTCCAATACGTTTCACATGGCCGAACCTCTCAAGGTGATCCTTTTTACACTTTCTAACACATCCACATTTATACCACATTGCTCTCGTACTTAGTCATTCGTCTGTATATCCTGCCATGTAACTCCATATGCACTTCTCAAGTAACTCATTTCCACCCATCTCACTCTTGATGTGTGCTTCTCCAACATACACTCCTTCAAGTTGGTGTTCCTGTATTGCAGCTTCACTATTGCTCGTCAGAAATATAAACATTTACTTTTGAATTGGGCTAAATATGTTAAGGTGACGTCAAACAGGCACCTGTATAGGATAATTTGTATCCGATTCTTGTTTCAGCATTAACACCTTAAGAGCGGCCTATGCGGTTTATTTATATGTACCGCCCAGCGGGGTGTTTTTAGCCAAAATAGGGCTGTTTACGTGATCATTTTCATGCCTAAATAAGACCCAGAACGTAAAACAAGTATCTATCCCTGAAAGGGCATAAACAGAGCTTTCGAATGACACCATAACGATCCTTTTATGATGGCTAGTTTTCTTGCAATAACCGTGCAACGCGAGTGCAAAAAGCATGTAATTAGGCACTTTCCCCATACAATTCCTTATATAGCGAGTGAGAGAGGTAGGAGGGAGGTGAGATTCGTGTCAGTAGGTTCGCCGCGGTGGTCTGGAGCAGTCATACGCTCGCTACTCTCCTGCCACCACTTGTCTCTCTCTCTCAGCAACATTACGTGCTGAAATTGCCACTCGAGTTATGTCGAGCGCCGCCACATAGTCCAGCTTTATTTAACTCGACTTATGTGGTGAGCCGCTAATTAAGGGTTAAAATATAAGTGTTATTTCACTGTTTGGCTAATGTATTCATGTATCATTCATCATGTGAATGGAAGTAATATTGGTTGAGTAACAACCTTCTGGTAAACTGGTCTAGAGTGAACCGGTCTAAATAAACAATAACTTATTGGTCCAAAGAAGGGGGCCTCTTAAATCAAGGCATTATTAACCCGTCCAGCCCCGGCTAGTTTTGTAATGTTTGTTCACCAGAACCCGGCCGGTTTTCAAAAAATTGTTTTATTCCAGAAACAATAGCGAATGGGTTAGGAATGAAGGAAAACCACGAAAAACCGCTCAAAAAGCTTAAAGAATGGTCCTACAGAGCCCCCGAAAACGTATTTTACAAGAGTAAAAAATTGAAGGCAATTACCCCCAAAAAACAGGTTATTGCGCGCTCACGCGCACGCACGTGGACTTTGAGAGTTTTCAACCATCGGCACGGTTGCGTGGGATACGTACACAGTTCCCATACAAATCTGAGCCCTCTTGAGTGGCTACACCTGAGGTTACGGTCGGCGCAATTAGGGTGACGCGCCAGGCGCGTCTCTGGGGCTGTGCGTTACATACATCGCCGACGCGTCAGGCGCGTCGCTGGGGCTGTACGGGTTAATACAAATTGCCCCTTATATCAAGGCAATATTAATACAAATCTGGCAGAGCGGTATTGTCTTTCATACAGACTGGTCAAAAGAAGAATACAAATAATACTAAATGGTTCCATGTCATCTCAACCAGTAGACCATTTCAACCAGTAGCTCTCAACCAGTGCCAATTCAACCAAGACCAACCAAACCAGTGCCAAAATATATTACTAACCTAACCTAACCTAACCGTATTGGTTGATTTGGTACTGGTTGAGAGCTACTGGTTGAAATGGTCTACTGGTTGAGTTGACCGGTCACCATACTAAATGTATGCTCCATTATGGGGACTTACTATATTCAACTAAAGCAACGGTGAAATTATTCTTGAATTTATACTTTGTGACCATAACATACACAACCTTTATTAGTATACAGTAGATATTCAACCATTTAGAATCAACCTTTATTAGTATACAGTAGATATTCAACCATTTAGAATCAACCTTTATTAGTATACAGTAGATATTCAACCATTTAGAATCATCGTCTGTTGAATTGAATTATTGAGATTCGAGTAAACTTTGTATAAAACAACTCCCAGTTTTCCTTCATCACACTAAGCACCTCCTTCCAAAGCTGACATGTTTCCACCTATATGCTCTATAACCTTACTCAAATACAAATACTCTACTGTCTGCACACACCATATTTGGCGTCAACAAATTACACCCTACTACCAATACAATTAATCACAACTCCTCACATACTATGATAGTCCTCCTTTGATAATTCTACTACATCGATTTCACCTACATTCTGTACATATGTATACATCCAAGTCCACATATTATACATTCAACCTGCAAACTGCAAAGTCTAGTCCTTTGGGTGACAATATAATCAATATGCATTGCACTGCATTCTTCTATAAATACAGGCGCGCGCACGCACACACACAGACACACACACACACACACACACACACACACACACACACACACACACTACCTGTAGACCACTATAGAGAGATTAACATTACGGTTTACACAGGTACATTAATGGAGTCAGTTATTATTTGTATGGTTTACATAATAATATGTTATTACTACATGTTATATGGCCTGTAATGATTACACGTTAGGCTATAATGTATTTATTATATACGATATACATTGCTACATGTTTAAAAGGGTGTTTGTTGACTCTAATTGTAAGCAAATAGTCTCAGTTTGTTTAGCTATATGTGACATTCTTGTAGTCTGTTTTTGAAATATTGATTTAACATTTATGCATTCATGAATGTTAGAAATACATACAAAACAAGTTGCAGGTATCTGTGTTATTATTGTTGTTGTATCATATTACAAGGAAGTGAGGTTTATGCGTTATAGGAGTGTTAGTAATAATTATTGAGGTGACAATCATGAATGAGTATGTGTGAAACTTCAAGAAATATATTTGAATATATTTAACTAAGGATTTCAAAGCCATTATCCATTTTATTTATTTAATTCAATAGTATGTATTCGCATCTATTCATGTTTGTTAATTTATTTCCATAATTTCTTCCCTATTCATGTTACTGATTTTAATTTTCATGATAAGTAATTGTCAGTAGTACCAGTTCGTCTGGGCTCCTTCCCCATATCTAGTATGTCTCTCCTCAATACCTCCTGTTCCTCCCTCCTATCCAGGCTTTTTGTTATTAGATCTATAACTCAGGTAGCCTCATATTATCCCAGCCGTAAATCATATTATCGGGTGATCTCGGAGGTCCGCTATTGTAATAGCGAAATGGCGAAATGTGGGGATATGATAGAGGGGAGAGAGGTAGGATTTATCAGAAAATAATGCAGAGAGGTAAGAAATATGAAGTAAAATTGGAGAGTAAATAGGTAGTGGGCCGTTCACTTTGCTATTATTTAGATTTTCTTGAATTATTGTGCTGATTAAGATCATACCACCAACTCGCTGTTGGCTGTTCTGTTACCCTGTCCTCCTTATTACTTGTTTTAAATTTTTAGTTTTAATACACTCTGTAGCTTCGTTCAACAATTCTTCTTATTTATATATTGAATAAAAACACCATATGAGGAGGAGCACTTTATTGACACCGTTTCGCAGATAGCTTTTTCAGGTCACTAAAGCACCCGTCACACCTAGCCGATTTTAGGCCAAGACTGTCCGCGACCTAAGGGTCGTGGACAGTCTTGGTCTACGTCGCCGCGCATCATGGGCCGTCGCCAACATAACAAACAGGTCGGGATGGGTCTTCACATACCCCCACAAAAGTTCAACATGCACAATTTTGAAAATCAAGTCGGCGTGGAGTGAGGTCAAAAAATGGGACGTGAAGGGGACGGGAGGCTGATGGCGTATGACGGCGCTTGCCGGCGCTTGACGGGAAAAGGTAGGCGTCAGTGCGGCGGCACACGGCGGCACACGGCACCATAAATGAGGTCTGCGTCAGGCGGCGTCACCATAACAACCTGCGGGGATCAGCGGCGGCTTGCGGCGACCCAACGATGCCCTAACCGTCAATATATAAATAAACGACATAATTAAATAATTAAAAAATAAATATATTATCAATAACCATTAAAATATAAGATTAGGTATATTAATTACAGAAAAAATGAAAAATAAAAACATTCAATACATAGTTAAATTAATAATAATAATAAAATAACAGAATTAACTGAAATAATCAGTTAATAATCAGCCGTCCATACTGAAAGGGTCGCCGTCCATCGGCACAGTAATGCATATTGACGCCGCCCTACCTCCTGTCGACGCCGTTCGTCGGGTCGTTGTCAATGCGCTACGCCGCAGATCGGCACTCCAGCGGCGACCTAGGTCTCACCTTCAGTCCTGCATGGGCGCCGCTCTACCCCGTCAGGTCGCCGTCAGGCGGCGTGGCCATCCATACTGCGTCCCGTCCAAAACTCACCCCCCCCAAATCCTTAAGCTCTCCGCCGAAGGTCGGCACTCCTGACCACGACTAAAGGTCGTGGTCAGTCTTGGCTCAAGTCGGCATGGTGTGACGCATGCTTTACAGATGCTAAGTCCTTGGACCTACATACCACTCTCCCCCTATTCTCCGCCTCCCCCACCTGTCATGACGGATACTTAAACCGAGAACATATAGAATATTCTTAAGAGATTTTGGTGGTGAAAGGCGATGAACCTCTTAATATCCAAGGCCTAAAAAAAAACTTTTAAAAGGCCCCAGTAGCACTTAAAACAAAGGAATATATGATTAAGTGTATAATTCCCCTCCATACCTAATATCACTCTTCCACATGTGTCAAAGCCCCCTCCCCCCCTGCCCCTTCAATTATCACCTATTCTTCCTCTTATTCCCCTGTTTATCGGTCTATATATCACGCCAATCTCTCCAACCCGGTTCCAAGGTAATCAAATGCGTGGGGAGGGAGGAAAAGTGAGAGAGGCCTCAGTCTGCCTCCAGGCCTCGGGTAGAGAGGGTATACGTCTCGTTCGCCTCACACTTCATGACTGTAGGGTCGGCAATAATTTGTCTTTTTCACCCCCCAAATACTATTCCCACTTGTTTTATTGCTGATACATGTTAATATCTCCATATTAAACGTTAAATAGGCGCATATGAATAAGTAATAACGATAGTTATCGTAAAATGACGATTTTAGGCGGGAATTAAGCCTAATATCGTTGCTTGGCGGTAGGGTGTGCACTACCAATAGCTCGCACTTAACGGGTTAAGGCGTCCAAGGACCTAGCGACTGTTAGTGACCTAAAGAAGCTATCTGCGAAACGTTGTTAATAAAGTGCTCCTCCTCATATGATGTTTATATTCATTCTGTCAACTTTTCTTAGTTATTTCAATATTTATATATTCTTGTTATTTCACTTTGGTGAACTGCATGGCAGGGTGTTGATAGAGAGGATAATAAAGTTTACAGAAGTTGCACTAGGAGAAGAACAGCGCGGTTTTAGGAGGGGAAGAGGGTGTGTGGATCAGATGTTTAAAGTACGACTGTTATGCGAGAAGTATTTAGGGAAGCATAAGGCGATATTTTGGGCTTTTATGGATTTGGAAAAAACATATGATCGTGTTGATCGTGAAACAATGTGGAATAAGGATTTTTTAAATTGGAGGAAATTTGTTAAAAGCAGTTAAGAGTTTTATAAAGGGAGCAGAGCGTGTGTTAGAGTCGGAAATGGTGAATTAAGTGAATAGTTTTAGGTAAATGTAGGTTTGCAACAGGGCTGTGTAATGTCACCATGGCTGTTTAATATGTTTATGGATGGTGTGGTGAGGGAGGTGAAAATAAGAACTATAGGAAGAGGATTGGGTTTAGTAGGAAGGAATGGTAGAGATTGGGAGTTGAATCAGTTGCTGTTCGCTGATGACACAGCGTTGGTGGTGGATTCTGAGGAGAAACTGCAGCGGGTAGTCAAAGAGTTTGGTGTGATTTGTGGGAGGAGGAAACTGAAGGTGAACGTCAATAAAAGTAAAGTAATGGTGTGTAATAGGGGTGATCGTAGGGTGAATCTAGATGAGAGGCTGGATTGGGAAATATTAGAACTATTAGAGTGTCTTTAATATCTAGGAGGAACGATAAGCAGCAGTGGAGGTATGGAAATTGAGGTAAAACAGAGAGTGTGTGAAGGAAGGAAGGTTTTCAGAGCAATGGGAAGTATGTGGAAGACGAGAAATCTCGGAATGAAAGTAAAAAGTGCAATGTATCAAGGAATTGTTGTGCCAACTGTGATGTATGGGGCTGAGACATGGCCTCTGAAGAAAAAAGGAGAGAAGAATTTAGCTGGATGTGATGGAGATGAGCTGCTTGAGAATTAATCTTTTCCTCTCTCACCATACGTTTTACATGACCGTGTTCTTTGTCACACCCTCCATCACATCCACTCCACAATGTTTTACATGACCGTGTTCTTTGTCACACTCTCCATCACATCCACTCCACAATGTTTTACATGACCGTGTTCTTTGTCACACTCTCCATCACATCCACTCCACAATGTTTTACATGACAGTGTTCTTTGTCACACTCTCCATCACATCCACTCCACAATGTTTTACATGACCGTGTTCTTTGTCACACTCTCCATCACATCCACTCCACAATGTTTTACATGACCATGTTCTTTGTCACACTCTCCATCACATCCACTCCACAATGTTTTACATGACCGTGTTCTTTGTCACACCATCCATCACATCCACTCCACAATGTTTTTGTACTTCCTCATTCGTATGTCAATCTCCCCATGTAACTCCACACTCACATCTTAAGTAACTAATTTCCACCCTTCTCACTCTTGATTATGTCTTTCCAACAATGTCTGGGCTTCACTCCTGTACATCAATGTCGGGATTACCACTCCATCGTGTAATTACTTATTTACTTCCATATTGCTACCAGTGTATTAAAACAAAATGTTCATTGCTAATATAAATAAAAATAACAATGCTAAAGTAGTGTAAAAGTATTAATGACAGGTAAATAGTAGTAATTGGGTAATGCTTATGATGCAGGTATTTGTAATACTACTACTCAACTTGATTACCAATTGAAATATACGTGTGACTACTCGTATTTAATTTATGAGTTGGTGTTATCACAATACACGTAACTCTTCCATCATAATATAATGGTTGATTACCTTCAGTTATTTTACACAAGCTGTGTAAAACACGTGTTCGGTGTTAACAATGGTTTTAAATATGTAGCGGTATCTATATCAGCAAAAACATGTACAATATGTAGTTCAGTATGATTTTTGTTAAGTTTGGCGTAATTAGAAATGAAAACATGACAAGTCTTCATTTGCATTATATATTTATTAAATATAATTAATAATTTAATTCTATCTAAGATCACAATTTGGACCAGTGTTCTGTTCCCGAGGGTGTATGTACTGTATAGACTTATTTAATGGCAGGAGATTGATCATTACATTAAATATACCTTACCTTACCTTACCCTAGCTAAACAGACATACGCTACACAAACCAAGTTCAAACAAACCTAGCACGACCTACAACGTATATCAAATTGTTGTGGTTGCTCTTGCTCTGTTGCATCGCTCTAGGTGAATATGCGTATGTAGTTATTGACTACTTGTTAACCTTAATCACAACGTGTTTACAGTTATGTCCATTACCGTGTCTGTGTGCCCTCGTACAACAACATCCAGTAAGCAATAACAGTAAGTCAGGTTCTGATCTGGTTTTATACTCGAGTGATTAACATGGATTAACACCCTAGCAAACAAACCGTAGTCCGCTGTGTAGCCTTATGGTCGGTGGAGTAATTATGATGCAGTTTTATTTATCAACAACTCATTGTAATGACTATCTATCTATCTATCTATTGCCTGACGCCGTGATCCCCGAAGGGGTGGCCACGAACGAACCGCCTCCATGCACCACTATCCCCAGTCAGTCGACGCCCCTCCTCCCAACTAGCACCGCCTTCATCCATATATACTTCCTCATTCCATCCTTCCACCTCTCCCTCTCTGTCCTTCCACCTCGCTCTCGTACACCCTCTTAGTCATTCTCTCTCTATCCATACGTTCCATATGCCCGAACCATCTCAAGTTGTTCCTTTTCACACTTTCCAGCACATCTACCTCCACACTACACCTCCTTCTTACTTCCTCATTTGTCTGTCTATCCCTCCATGTAATTCCGCACGCACTTCTCAAGTAACTCATTTCCACCGCTCTCACTCTTGATCTGAGTCTCTTCCCGAATGTCCATGCTTCGCTTTCATAAGTTAGTGTCGAGATTACCACACTGTCATGCAAGGACTTCTTCACTTCCATACTGACCACCCTATTTCTTGTTACTGCTTTCAACGTTCCTACAACCCTCTTCCCCTGTTGCACCCTCTCCCGCACTTCTTCTTCCATAGTCCCATCTTTACTCAACACACTGCCCAGATACTTAAATTAGCTGACAATCTCCATAGCCTGACCGTACAACTACACCTCACACTCTGTGGCTTCACCCCTTTCAAAGACCATAATCTTGCTTTTCCCTTCAGATTCAGTTGTTCGCACACTGTTCCAAACACATTTACCAGACCCTGCAACTCCCATTCATTATTGCTCATCAGAACTGTATCATCAGCAAACAGCAGTACAAGTAGCTTCCACTCATTTCCTTCCCTTATCAGCGATACACCAACATCCACTGCTCTTCCTTGTATATCTTTCACGACTCCATCCAAATTATACAGTTAACAACCACAGGGACATCACACACCCGTTTCAACCCAACATTCAGGTCAAAGAACTCGCTCTGCTCATTCTCCACACGTACTGCCGCCTTTGCACCCTCATACATGCTCTTCACTGATTTCAGCAACTTGCCATCTACTTCGTATATTCTAATTACTTTCCACATACCTTCTCTATCCACTCTGTCATAGGCCTTCTCCAAATCCATAAAGGCAACATACACCTTTTGTTGTTTCTCCAGATATTTCTCCACAACACAATTCAGGGTAAAAATCTGATCTACACATCCTCTTCCCTTCCTAAAACCGCCCTGCTCGTCACCTATCCATTTCTCCGTTCTCGCCCTCACTCTCTCAATCACTACCCTACTGTACACCTTCCCTACTACGCTTAGAAGACAAGAAGACATATTCCTCGGTGGTTACCACACACTCCTATTTCCCCTTTACCCTTATATAGGGGGACTATTATGCCTGTCTTCCAGTCATCAGGTGCACTCCCCTTCTCCCATGCTAGTTTGCACATTTTCCATACCCATTCAATCACTATCTCACCACCATACCTCAACATTTCCCCACACACGCCATCTGTTCCTAGTGCTTTCCTTAACTTCACTCTTTTCATGGCTTCCCACACTTCTGACCTGATCCCCACCTCCTCCTCCACTACTTCTCTTCTTCTCTCTCATTGTACTGACATTATCCATTAATTGCTTCGCCTGTCGAGGGGTACCCCAATTTGTTACCTTAATAATCGCTCTTAGCCATATCATAGCTGGAAACCCTAGTCATTATACAGAAGCAAGGTATTACATAATTATTAATTTAATTAATATACTTAAGACATTTGACCGAATTTACTATAGCCATTATCCTCACTGATATGCAATTATTTACGCACTTAACTTGCGTCAGAACCTTAACGCATTTAACAATATAATGTAAGGGTCATAATGAAGGTTCCTCACACAGATAGAGATATATCAGTAAAGGTAAAAAGGGGGAACTATACTGTGTGGTGCAGGAGGGAGGCATTATTAAGAGAGAGTAGAACAAATTGGTGTAATAAGATGATTACAAATTAGCTACATTTTATTGCAGTGCATAATTAATTCTGGAAATTATGTCTCTGCATTATATATTCATAATCATTACAACACCAGAAGTGTAAAGCGTTCATAAAATTGATCAAATTTCAAGGATCAAATGGTCATTCCTGTATACAAGTGACACAAAAGTGACAATATTAAGGAACAACCCATTCTTAACATTAATCCTCCATTACAAACCCCAATGCACTTGAATAAATTAATCAAATAATTTGATCCTCAACAAGGATTCGAGCTCGGGACACCACACCCAGAACATAAGCACCTCCTAAACCATGACACCACCAACACAGTTAAAGGCCCAGTACACGATCACGATTAACATCCATTTTTGAATGCCGGATATCAATCGAATCATGTAGTTAGACCCAACTGCATTACGGACAGCCTAATGTTTTAGTGAAAGTAAAGAACAAGGAATGGGGCCAAGATCACTAGGACCGGCCTCGCTAGACATTAGTTCCTGAACCTATAGAAATTAAGGAACACTCCGTTCTTGACATTAATCCTTCATTGCAAACCCCAATGCACTTGAATACATTAATGAAAACATGTGATCCTCCCAGGATTCGAACTCGGGAAACCGCACCCCGAACATAAGCATATAAGCCATGACGCTACCAACACAGTTAAAGGCTAAGTACACGATCACAATTAATATCCATTATCGAATTCTGGATATCAATCTAATCATGTAGTTAGACCCAACTGTAGTATGGACAGCCTATTGTTTTAGTGAGAGGAAAGAACAATGAATGGGGCCAAGATCACTAGGACCGGCCTCGCTAGACATTAGTTCCTGAACCTATAGACATTAACCCTTCTTTAGCGGGGCCCGACTTAAGGCCGTATCTAAAAAGCTGGACAATGTGGCGGGGCCCGACTTAAGTCTGTGTGCAATTTTGGCGCAATATTGGCTCTGAGAGAGAGCCGAGCGGTGGGAGGAGAGAAGGTTGCCTCATGACCGCTCGCCACGACCGTCGTGGGGCCACTGACATGTACTCCACACTACTCCACCCTCTCTCACTCGCTACACACGTAATTATGTAACGAAATGACCGTATTTTAGCGATTTTGCCCTTCGGTTGCACGATCTTTCGTAGAAGGATGGTTCGGGTGTCATTGGAAAGCTCAATTTATGCCCTTTCAGGGATACATGCTTGTATTACGCTCTGGCTCTTGTTTATGCATGAAAAAGAGCACGGAAACAACCCCATTTATGGTAAAAAAACAAGCTGGGCAGCACAGTGAATATACTCCACCACCCGCTCTTTGAGTGTTAAGGAACACCCCGTTCTTAACATTAATCCTCCATTACAAACCCCAAATGCAATTGAATAAACAAATTAAAGCATGTGATCCTTCCGGGATTCGAACTCGGGACACCACACCCAGAACATAAGCATCTGAACTCATACACCACAAACACAGTTAAAGGCTTAGTACATGATCACGATTAATATCTATTTTCGAATTCTGGATATCAATCTAATCATGTAGTTAGACCCAACTGCATTATGGACAGCCTAATGTTTTAGTGAAAGGAAAGTAAAGTGAATGGGGCCTATATCACTAGGACCGGCCTCGCTAGACATATGCAGATACAATATGGTTACAATGAAAATAAGTACCGGGCTACTTAACAAAACACAATACTTAAAATACATTGATGCACATGAATGTGTGTGTATACAAATTAGAAAACAAATCATTAATTGCTTTACAAGCAATGCAGTTATGAACATTCTATATAACTTAACCTTTGTTTCACGTGCATGGGTTTCGGCATGATCATACTAATACACATACACGTAATAATGTTTGGTATTGTAAGCCAAACAAAACAACGCAAAAATAACCTCCAACCACAACATCGACCATCACAGCCTATGATCAACCAATGGAGGTGAACGTATCGGTATGAGACAATATGTTTATGTAGCCACACACACATACACACACACACACACACACACATTCGCGTACATTGTGCAGCCGCCCTCACGAGCTCAGGTCATTCTCGAAACAGCCCCACACATGAGATACACAAAACCATGGATTGTACAACAACTCGTGCAGGTAACTGCACAACTGCTGTGCTTCACGTATTCACACATCCTAATAAAAACTATAATTATGCTGTAGCACAGTTGTCCAAATGCAAATATGAACAGTTATTTGGTAACAGGATTGATAATATTGATCGCAGACTGTAGCTGAAACAAAATTTCTTGGTACATATGAATATCAATAATGCTACACTGACTGATTACGAACACACGTAAGCTATAGTAATGTAATGTATTGTTTTGAACCTTAGTATTTATATAGGATACATTATTTTATTTGTTTTCTTCACATGGGAGGATAGTTTGATGGGGTTTGATATAAGGTGGATGATCATGCCACATCTTGACCCCCTGCTATTAAATCGATGTTTTACTGTGTTCACTTTTCTTAAATGGTAGCTGTAATATATTGTTATTACGTAAGTTGTAGTTAGGATTTGTTCTGATAGCGAAGTATTGTTCATTATTATCAGCGACATTGAATATCAATGTAAAGACATGGAGGGTGCTTTTATTAGAAGTATAGTAACATAATTGTGTTTTCAGAGTTTAAAGTGTTAAAAGGAATAGTTTGTATGATCACTTTCTGAGTGAAGCCAAGGTGCGAATAATCTGTTTTTGAACAGTGACTAAGGGATATAAATGCGAGGCAGGTGCAGCACTCCATATAACATGACAATAGTATGAGATGAGGGTAAATAAGGGTATGGTATACAATAATTAAAGTTTTCATAGTGAGTTTGTTGCTAATATGATAAAGTATGCCACACTGTTTGTTTAAGCTATTTGTGATAGATTGAATATGACTCTTCCAGCTCAGTTTGGGTTCAACTATGACACCCACAAATGTTGTTTTCAATTCCTGTTTTAGAATATCCCGACATATCTGCAGGTTCTAACCAATACTTCACAAATATAGGACAATCTGTGAACGAACATACGACTTTCATAATTATGTATCATGGTAGGAGACAATTAAATTAAGTGACCTTTGCCCCCAGCTTCAGAACACGAGATATTAAGTATAATTAAGCAATTTAATAATACGGCACCAAGGTACGATGATATTCCCATGAGCATCATAAAGCAAGTTGCCCAAGTTACACTTATTTTACACTTATGTAACTCTTCTTTTATGACAGGATGTTTTCCCGAGAAGCTTAAAGTTGAAAAGATGGTCCCCATATATAAATCTGGTGACACTAGTTCACCTAGAAACTTCCGGCCAATATCTATCTTACCAGCACTCAGCACAATTTTAGAAAAACTCTCATGTACTAGACTTAAAGCATTTTGTAATGAGTCATTACAAAATGCTTCAAGTGAAATCACCAAAAAAAGGCACAAACTGGTACTTATGTCATTTATGGCAAAATCCGGTCTCTAGTAATGACCATAGTATAATTTATAATTCACAATTTGGTATCCGAAAGAATAGAACGACAGAAACAGCACTTTTATTATTAACTGACAACATACTAAAATCTATGGATTAAAACAAAAAAATAACGGTGGGCATCATTTTAGACCTAAGCAAAGCCTTCGACACAGTCAATCACAATATTCTCTTATCCAAGCTCGATCATTATGGTATCAATAATGCGTCACTAAATTGGTTCGGGTCTTACTTGACAAACAGAAAACAATATGTCCTCTTTTGCAACTTCAAGTCCCCCATCCTACCAAAATCCTACGGTGTACCTCAAGGTTCCATTTTTGTTCCAGTATTGTTTTTATTGCACATCAACGACATTGTAAACTCAAGTCTACATCTCAAGTATGTACTTTTTGCAGACGATAGTAACCTTTATGCTAGTCACTCAAATCTAAACACTCTTGTCCAACAAACTAATCAAGAACTAGTTTTAGTAAATAACTGGATCAAATCCAATAAACTAACTCTGAATCTTAAGAAATCTCATTATGTCATATATGCAAGAAAGAACTATAATCCGAGAACTGTATTGGCTAATTAGTGTAGGTGACAGGCTGTGTTATATTGTTATCATTTATCTTTAGGGAAGTGCAATAGGGCAGATACAGCTGGTATATTCAGTAAGTAAACCATACACTAATTATACAACACTTTAACTATTTGGTTTCCCCCTTCACTTGGTGTTATCAACTTTGCGTAAGCAGAGTGGTATCGCCCCACGTATGTGCCCCCCTCCTTTACCTTTCCGCGCTCAGCACACAACTGACAACACCAACCAATCACAGCCACCCACAGCCAACAACCAACCACCGATAAGATTTAGTGCCCGTCTCGCGAATAGACTGCCTTCCACCAATGAACAGCCACCCCACACCCAGTAGCTCCGCCCACCTACCTATTCTTGATCCTCGAATTTTGTATAAATATGTTGCTTTGTCCTTACTCTAATCATTACCTGCCCATTCCCTGAAGATGCAAGATGTTTACTTGTGAAACATTGGATCCACCATGAATTTTGCTAACCTGTTGTACCTCATCTCTGAACCCCAGAGGAAAATTGTTAGAACTATTGAAAGCTGTAACAATAAAATACTGAATGCTGAAACTGCTGTTGCCTTTAACCTCGTCTGTTTAAAAGAGAATCTATTACCTGGCTATACTAACATATATATATATATATATATATATATATATATATATATATATATATATTATATATATACGGTATATATAAATATATATATATATATATATATATATATATATATATTATATATATATACGGTATATATATATATATATATAATGAGAAAGAGAGTGAGAGAGAGAGAGAGAGAGAGAGAGAGATGAATACTAACAATAATTTAGATCAACATGATTCTAGAAGGTGATATACACATCGATTAAATATTCCCATACAATGCACTTTGCAAAGTGATCCCGGTTCAATTCGCTAGTGTAGTACCAGTACGTATCCTCATATCCTCAGTTCTGAATTATATTAAATAACTAGGTTTGCTTGAAACTGTTTATTTGCTCCATTCATCCCCTAAATATCCATCCCCCTCTCAATTTTCTTATATTAACAGTACACTGTCCTCCTCCTTTCTTGCTGACCTTCCATTATTAAATATATAACTAATATCTCGCAAACTAATACCTCGCAATTGAATATAAACTTCATAAATGCTCCCAAAAGCATTGAGGAAAACAGCAAGGCAGACAACCTGTATACTGTTCAACTATTATACACTCACTTCACCAACTTTAACTTACTACATTTATCTTGTTACCCCCTTCCCGCCTCTTTAAACACATGCTCACACTCACCCTCCAGCTGATCCAGTCCGGGCAATGTAAAAATGATTTCCGCCGATAAAAATCCTACACAGTTAATAACGTTGGCAACACATGCTATATGGTATATGGTATGGGAGGGAGAAGAAGAGAAGTAGTGGAGGAGGAGGTGGGGATCAGGAGGTCAGAAGTGTGGGAAGCCATGAAAAGAGTGAAGTTGGGGAAAGCACCAGGAACAGATGGAGTGTGTGGGGAAATGTTGAGGTATGGTGGTGAGATAGTGATAGAATGGGTATGGAAAATGTGCAAACTAGCATGGGAGAAGGGGAGTGCACCCGATGACTGGAAGACTGGCATAATAGTCCCCCTATATAAGGGCAAAGGGAAAGAGGAGTGTGTGGTAACCACCGAGGAATATGTCTTCTAAGCGTAGTAGGGAAGGTATACAGTAGGGTAGTGATTGAGAGAGTGAGAGTGAGAACGGAGAAATGGATAGGCGACGAGCAGGGAGGTTTTAGGAAGGGAAGAGGATGTGTAGATCAGATTTTTACCCTGAATTGTGTTGTGGAGAAGTATCTGGAGAAGAAACAAAAAGTGTATGTTGCCTTTATGGACTTAGAGAAGGCCTATGACAGAGTGGATAGAGAAGGTTTGTGGAAAGTACTTAGAATATACGGAGTAGAGGGCAAGTTGCTGAAAGCAGTGAAGAGCATGTATGAGGGTGCAAAGGCGGCAGTACGTGTGGAGAGTGAGCAGAGCGAGTTCTTTGACCTGAATGTTGGTTTGAAACAGGGGTGTGATGTCCCCGTGGTTGTTTACTGTATATATGGATGGAGTTATGAAAGAAATACTATCAAGAGCAGTGGATGTTGGTGTATCGCTGAAAAGGGAGGGAATTGAGTGGAAGCTACCTATACTGCTGTTTGCGGATGATACAGTTCTGATGAGTGATAATGAATGGGAGTTGCAGGGTCTGGTAAATGAGTTTGGAACAGTGTGCGAAAAACGGAATTTGAAGGTAAATACGGGGAAGAGCAAGGTTATGGTCTTCGAAATGGGTGAAGTCACAGAGTGTGAGGTGAAGCTGAACGGTCAGGCTATGGAGATCGTCAACTCTTTTAAGTATCTGGGCAGTGTGTTGAGTAAAGATGGGACTATGGATGAAGAGTTGCGGGAGAGGGTACAACAGGGGAAGAGGGTTGTAGGAACGCTAAAAGCAGTAACAAGAAATAGGGTGGTCAGTATGGAAGTGAAGAAGTCCTTGCATGACAGTGTGGTAATCCCGACACTGACTTACGGAAGCGAAGCATGGACGTTGGTTGAGAGACTCAGACCAAGAGTGAGAGCAGTGGAAATGAATTACTTAAGGAGTGCGTGCGGAGTTACATGGAGGGATAGACAGACTAATGAGGAAGTAAGAAGGAGGTGTGGTGTGGAGGTAGATGTGCTGGAATGTGTGAAAAGGAACAACTTGAGATGGTTCGGCCATATGGAACGTATGGAAAGCGAGAGAATGACTAAGAGGGTGTACGAGAGCGAGGTGGAGGGACAGAGGGGGAGAGGTAGACCGAATATGAGGTGGAAGGATGGAGTGAGGAACTACATGAACGAAGGCGGTGCTGGTTGGGGGGAGGGGCGTCGACTGACTGGGGACAGAGGTGCATGGGGGCGGTTCGTTCGTGGCCACCCCTTCGGGGATCACGGCGTCAGGCAATAGATAGATAGATAGATAGAACACATGCTAATAGCTTTAGCTAAACCAAATTTAATTATGAAAAAATATGCTTTTTACAAGGTTCATTGTTAAAATACACAACGTTTTGTGAGAGTGCTCTCAACAATATATGTTATTCACGCATGAAGTCACGCGTCCCCAGGGATGGCTACCATATTAGTTGAGCGCAAAACTAATCTCATACCAATTTGTCAGGACACACTTTTTATCTGTGTTGAACATAAAGTGAACGCAGGAAATATTAGGTAAAACTATTTTAGATGAAATTTGGACACTTTTATTCGGAAATGGAAACAAAATATTAAATATATATTTCAGAAGGTTATTTTCATTAGGTTAATGCATCTCTATGATAGTCATATTATTTAGACAGTAACTATAACTGGATATACTTCAATCATAACATGAAATTTTATAGTTGGAGTTCCTATATATATATAGTTTTATTATGATTATGGATAGGTTACAGTATAACGTCTTAAACAAAAAATATGGTGCTTATTATAATCTCTTAACACATTAAAACTTACGGCCGGTTTAAGAGTCCGAAGTTAGATTATAAAAATATATATAATGCCAACTACCTCTGTGACTATTTTATCTGTCCAGACAACTATATAGTATGCAAGCTTGTCATCTTCATCAAGCTGATTTAGTTCCTTATTTTATTTTCTATATGTGTGAAGGAAATCAAAAGGCAGGCTCCCTGTAACGAGTGCCTTCCCCAAGGCCAAAAGAGTGACAGAGACAAATTCAAAGGACGTTGGGTTCAACATTCTGGGACACACGAAGTTTAAAGTAGTTTAAGTCATAGGATGCAGTAAAGATTGATTGAAGGAGAGAGTGCCAGAGTTCACTTGTTGAGTAGAAAAAATACTGATAATTGTATTATTAATTCTTGGGTTGGAGAGCTGAACAGAATATGAGAATATGTTGACTGTGTTGCACGCGCACGCAAGTGAGTGGGTATGCACTGAGAGAGCTCTGAAGAACACTGATTGTTGTAATAGAAAAGTGAAATAGATGCAACATTGTGGCGTGTATAAAGACATTGTAGGGAATTAGTAAGAGTAAGTGACTTGATGAGGTGCACTGTGCCCCGATACAGCGCAAGAAGCTGTGTAGGCGTAAAGAGCCTACGGAGACAGTTGAGCACACCCAACTATTGGGAAGCTGTTTTAGCAAGAGTGATAATATAATTTTTCCAAGAAAGTTCGGATGACTTGGGCCTCTCCCAAACCTGTATAATGTAACTGGCCACATGCTAGGCTTGACCATAACTCAACATAATAATATAAATCCGTTCAGTACTAGTGCCGCCCTTTTCATTACCGTTCAGTACTAGTGCCGCCCTTTTCATTACCGTTCAGTACTAGTGCCGCCCTTTTCATTTCCGTTCAGTACTAGTGCCGCCCTTTTCATTACCGTTCAGTACTAGTGCCGCCCTTTTCATTACCGTTCAGTACTAGTGCCGCCCTTTTCATTACCGTTCAGTACTAGTGCCGCCCTTTTCATTACCGTTCAGTACTAGTGCCGCCCTTTTCATTACCGTTCAGTACTAGTGCCGCCCTTTTCATTACCGTTCAGTACTAGTGCCGCCCTTTTCATTACCGTTCAGTACTAGTGCCGCCCTTTTCATTACCGTTCAGTACTAGTGCCGCCCTTTTCATTACCGTTCAGTACTAGTGCTGCCCTTTTCATTACCGTTCAGTACTAGTGCCGCCCTTTTCATTACCGTTCAGTACTAGTGCCGCCCTTTTCATTACCGTTCAGTACTAGTGCCGCCCTTTTCATTACCGTTCAGTACTAGTGCCGCCCTTTTCATTACCGTTCAGTACTAGTGCCGCTCTTTTCATTACCGTTCAGTACTAGTGCCGCCCTTTTTATTACCGTTCAGTACTAGTGCCGCCCTTTTCATTATAATTGTGGCAACTATTAGACAATTGTATTCAGTTTTGGAAGGACGTTTCCCCATTAAATAGCTACAGATTATCCCAATTCATCCTTCTAGCTAGCATATGTCCTTTCTGATCTTCATAACATCGTCTAAATGTAGCTGAAATCAAATAATACAGACGTTACCAGTAATGGAAGGGTTAACACACATTACAACTACTGTAGGTATTATAACATACGTGTACTTAGAAACTCTGAATAATAGAACGTTACGATGCTGTAAGTAAGTACTATGGTAACTAACTTATCGTTTGTTAATTACTTAACCCCGTAACTTAAGAATATTTATTATTCTGGTCCTTGTGACTGTCCCAAGGTTCATAAAGGTGGTTGATACATCAAGTTAATTGCATACAAATGTTCACAACGGGGTTATGTATGGACAACCTGTACTTGTTTTTTACACACACACACACACACACACACACACACACACACACATACAAACACTGTTTGTAGAATATAGTTGGGTTTCACTTCCATCCTCAAGTTGATACTATTTGTATGTGTCTACAGTATGTTGTTGGTTTAAAAGTGTGTTGTTGTGTCATGTTTATCGTCACTGAGGAAGGGACATAAGTTAAGGGAGGACCAGTGACAGAGTCGGGGCACTTTGGGTTTCTATAAAACAAGCTATGTTGTTTGTTGCTGAAAACGATAATGAGTTCAACGATGTATGGTAAATTCTGCAAAACAAACCATTTATAGTTACAGATACTAGAGATTATTTTTGTTTGTTGATGTTTGAGAATAATATATATATATCTGAATATCTAACTGTACACTCTTTGTGAGAGGAGTGAGTACACTATGTTGGAGGAATAGTTATTTTTAACTTGGTATTAAGTTGTATGTGATTAACCAGATCAATAATAGTATTGGCTTTCAAGAGACAATGTCCACTGTTTAGTTTGTACAATAAAGAACATTTGGTGTAGTCATGGCCACAGCTTTACATGATCCATATATTGTCAAAGGCCTCAAAACTATTAAAAGATACAAAAACCATTTCATTAAATAAGCAATCAGAGTGTCATGGTACTTTGGCTTTGTACATGCACTTTACACTGAGTATTTACAGTATTGCATACATTAAGGTCTATGTCTCCCAAATATAGGGACAATAGGAAAGTCTACAACGTAACAGTATGCAGGAGACAAAGGGTACTGTAACGAGTGTCTCACCTAAAGTTGAAAGAGTTATTGAGAGACACAATTAAAGTAGATTAGAGTCAACATGTTCAGACACACATAGGTTAAAGCACATTAAGACAGGATGAGAGAACACATATTGAGGGAACGACATCCAAAGCTTATTGTTGAGTAAAAGCAAGAGTGGGAAAATCGGGTCACTCTTCGGTTATAAAGATGGACAGAATAGTGGTGGGAATGTTTTGCAAGGTGGGTGACCCCCTCTCTCTGCAGAATGACTGTAAGGTCCCAGTGTATTGATTGTACTGATGAATCGCCATAATTTGAAATCACATTGTTAGATTATATGTTGCTAGTACAATTACCAATGGGTTCAAGTTAGGCTAAGGCTAAGCTATATTTAAGCTATGTTATAGTACATTAGGGTAAGTTGGCAAGGGAATTATGTGTATTAGGTTAGGTGACCGTATAGTGATCCAAGGTTGTGCCATAACTAAGGCATTTATATTTATCTTGCATACATTTTACATACTATGAGGCACAACTTAATATATACTGACATGCATGGTACTATTAATTATATGTATATATATATATATGTATATATAGTGAGTAGAACATGAGCAGGTGACCTAGGACACCGTAATTTTCATAGGACAAGGATAAGGATGGAAAAGACGCCTGGAACTATCTTGAATTTATTGTCGAATTTTCGGCACCTCACAGAGCCATCTTCAGGAAGCAGTACCTAACCCACAATAGAGTATACACTCTCGAATCTATACAACAGAACGGGTTCTATAAAATGTAATATTTATGTACAAAGAAAACGAACACTCGACGCGTATAGTGATATATGCAACTAATCAATGAATATTTAAATTAACGAGTTCATAAATTAAGAACTTCTCTATGCAATTAAGGTAAATATAAATTAAACAATAATACGCTAAAATGTAACCTCTAACCATCCAGAGAAGGCACATTTACTTTTAGTGAGTATTCCCGGTTTAAATCTAAAACAACAAAAAACACGTACTCTACCAAGAACATTGTCCATGAAACAAAGGTGTTTCAGCAATACGATTCAACATGAAACAACATTAAATGTTACCAAAATAACGTTTAACATAAATATACTATAAATACTATTAGGCCTAGCAGTGTCTACACAATATTTATCAATAACCAACCAACAGGACACAAATCAATTTGACTCATTTAACTATATATACTATTCTAAGTTTCAAAACAAAACTGACAAATAACACATACAATTGGAAACCCTTAGAGGAGAGAGAGAGAGAGAGAGAGAGAGAGAGAGAGAGAGAGAGAGAGAGAGAGAAAAAAAATAAAGTGTTTGTGTGTGTGTGTGTGTGTGAAGAGAAGCTCCATTGACTCTTACCAGATATATTTCTGAAAATATATTTGTTACTGTTCCTCGCAATTATGTATTAAACCTTTCATCTTTCATAGACGCAAATGAATTGTATGTTGGCTAACATTAGACGCGTTTACTCTATTTTAGATGACCTTTGGGAATTCTGGGGACAACAATTCACCTTCCGACTCCCATAAGGACACCCTAATCTGAAAAATCGTCTACTTATAGCCAGAATAAAAGGACGATCAGCATCATCGTATCTATAAAGGGCAACAATACCTGAGACAGTGTACATGTATAATGTGTCTAAGTTTAACCCTTAATTAGCGGGGCCCGACTTAAGCCCGTATCTAAAAACCTGGACTATGTGGCGGGGCCCGACTTAAGTCTGTGTGCAATTTTGGCGCAATATTGGCTCTGAGAGAGAGCCAAGCGGTTGGAGGCACGTAAGTTGCCTCATGACCGCTCGCCATGACCGTCGTGGGCCCACTGACATGTACTCCACACTACTCCACCCTCTCTCACTCGCTACACACGTAATTATGTAACGAAATGACCGTAATTTAGCGATTTTGCCCTTCGGTTGCACGATCGTTGCAAGACAACCAGTGATCGTAGAAGGATGGTTCGGGTGTCATTGGAAAGCTCAATTTACGCCCTTTCAGGGATACATACTTGTATTACGCTCTGGCTCTTGTTTATGCATGAAAAAGAGCACGGAAACAACGCCATTTATGGTAAAAAAAAAACGCTGGGCGGCACGGTCAAATATACCGCCTAGGGCGCTCGTTGAGTGTTAACGAGGTTTAATGTCCTATTGTGTAAAGCGGGATAATTTAAGTTGTTATGGAAGTGTTTTGGATTTTAGTTGGTGAGTGTAAATACGTGTTTGACTGTCAAGATAACGTGATTGTTTTGTTTCTGTTTAGTATATGAATACCATTAGACACTATTATATTATAACGAAGCTACTGGTGTTAGTTCTACACTGTATCGTTTATTATTGTAGACGATATTTCACTTGCCGACTCTGACACACACACACACACCCACACACAATATGAGTACATTGTTTGCTTAACACAACCTTTTGAAAGAACATACTATCCACAATTAACAGCAACAATAACATTGACAAACTTGCCCTTGAAGATTAAGAGACGCAAAACAGCAACTTGTGACAATCATTTAACGTTAGACACAGGTCACACAGCGACTGAAGGACCAAGAATCAACAACCCCCAAAGATAATGGTCTGGAAGAGTTTGGCCTCGATAAGGGCTCGACATTCTCCCAATTACTCCAATAAAAGGCCATCCACTCTAATTCAATTTGCCGAACTGTGGCTGTGAAAATTGTTGTTCCAAGACACAACTCTTTCGTTGAATTGGACAATTTATGGGTGACAACATTTATATCCACTTAGTCAGAGTATTTCAAAATCACTGCTTATAAGCGAGTAAATACTATATGCAGTTAGATATTTCATACCTCGTTCAGGCTAACACTAGGCAATATCGTCATAGTTAGAGTGTATTAATTATGTAGATTGTGTAGGTGTGAGTCATGGTGGGTGTTGGTTTTATAATAACCTGTAGCCCAGTGACCTGTATATTATATAACCCGGAACTAAGATTATGGCTCATTATTCACTTCACCTTGGACTATATAAATTGATGTGGATATTGACTGGTCGGTTGATTCCATTAACGTGCAGGTTTGTTATTGTATTGTTTGAGTATATCCTATTATGCTTGTATTATTTTCATAAGAGGAATGCAATGGTGTGTGTGTGTGTGTGTGTGTGTGTGTGTGTATGTGTGTGAGTGACAGAATGGAAATTCCAAAGAAGATAATCTTTCAAACTCGAGACAAATGTCCTGTCGAACAAAAGAAACATTGCTGATAAACTGTTCAAGCAAGGTGCATAGTGTTTTCACTTTTGAAATGACAAACAGGTATATATAAGCCATAACATTCTTGACATACTTATTATATTTTGTCAATTATATGTGCAGTATATCTATCTTATCTACCTATCTCTCTCTCTCTCTCTCTCTCTCTCTCTCTATATATATATATATATATATATATATATATATATATATATATATATATATATATATATATATATATATATATATATATATATACCTGTATATATATATATATATATATATATATATATATATACAGTATATGTGTTATGCCGAAACCCGAGACACTACGCGGCTCGACTCAAAATGTTTTATGTTTTTTTCTATGTGATTGAGGGAGGCAAAAGGCAGAACTGCCTATAGCAGTGCCTCCCCCATAGTTGAAAGAGTGACAAGGCCAAAATCAAGGGACATTCGAGCCAAAATGCCTGGACACACAGAGTTTGAAGCAATTTAAGTCATAGGAAGAGGGAAAGACTGATTCTGGGAGAGAGTTCCAGCTGTTGAGTAGAAGAAAAATTGAGAGTAACGTTTCACTCTTGCGTTGGAGAGTTGCACAGAGTAAGGGTGGGATTGAGTTGCAAGACGGGTACCACGTGCCCTACGTAAAGGAGGTGGTATACACTGGGAAAGCTTGAGGAACACTGATTATTATAGTAGTGATAGAATAGCGAGAGAGATGCAACATTGCGTCGGAGAGAGAGAGATTGCAGAGAGTTGGTGAGTGGATGGGAGTTAATGATACGAAAGGCCTTCCTTTCAACTTTGTCTAGGAGAGCGGTGTGAGAGGAACCTCCCCATACATGTGAACAATACTCAATACAAGGATGCACTATGCCCCTGTAGCCTACAGAGCAAGAAGCTGTGCAGGGGAAAAGAACCCCCTAAGGTGGTTGAGCAAACCCAGCTTCTGGGAGGCTGCCTTAGCAAGACTGGTAATATGGTCCTTCCAAATGAGAGCAGAAGAAAAAGAGACACCAAGAATATTGAGAGAAGATGAAGGGTTGATTTTTGTATTGTTGAAGAATAAGGGATAGTCCGCTGGGAGATCCTGACGGGTAGATAGATGGAGAAATTGGGTTTTGGAAGCATTAAAGGTAACAAGGTTTTCTCTGCCCCAATTGGAGATAGTATTTAGATCAGAATTTAAGAGTTCTATGGCTTCATTACGTTTGTCGTTGAGGGATTGCTGGCTGGGGCGTTCTGAAAAACTAAGGGAGTAGTGTAAGGTTGAGTCGTCTGCGTATGAATGGATGGGAATTAACCCTTGTCTGGTGGGGGTGGACTTAAGTCGGGCTAGAGAACCATGGACTATGTGGCGGAGACCGACTTAAGTCTGTGTGCAATTTTGGAGCAATAATGGCTCTGAGAGAGAGACGAGCGGGTGGAGGAGCGTAGGTCGGCTCAAGACCGCCCGGCACGGGTCCCGCGCGACTACTGACATTTACTCCACACACACCCACACTCACTGCCTCGCTACACAGGGAATTATGTAAGGAAATTACCTTATTTTAGGGATTTTGCACTCGTCATGCACGATCGGTGCAAGAGAACGTGTGGTTGTAGAAGGATGGTTCTGGTGTCATTGGAAAGCTCAATTTACACCCTTTCGGGGATACATAATTGTATTATGCTCTGTCTCTTGTTTATGCATGAAAAAGAACACGGAAACAAGGTCGTTTAGGGTAAAACCACCCGCTTGGCGGATAGTAGAAGTTACTGACGGGCCCGCTCGTAAGACGTTAAGGTACAGTTGAGGAGATCATTTATAAAAAATAGAAAGAGAATAGGAGATAGGACAGAGCCCTGAGGAACATTGGAGTTTATAGGATGAGGAAGTGAACCATGGCCGTCCACAACCGCGGCTATGGAACGGCCGGAAAGGAAGTTAGAGACAAAGGTACAGATGGAGGGATAGAAACCGAAGGAGGGTAGTTTAGAAATTAAAGATTTGTGCCAGACTCTATTGAAGGCTTTCGATATGTCTATTGCAATAGAAAAAGTCTCACCGAAGTCCCGAAAGGAGGATGACCAAGAGTTAGTAAGATATGAAAGCAGATCACCAGTAGAGTGACCCTTAAGGAAGCCATACTAGCGATCTGAGAGCAGATTATGAGAAGAAAAATGCTTAAGAAATTTGGAAGCAAAAATAGTTTCAAAAACTTTAGAAAGACAAGAAATGAGAGCAATTGGACGATCGTTGGAGGGTTGAGAGCGGTCACCCTTCTTTGGGACAGGTTGAATATGAGCAAACTTCCAGCATGAAGGGCAGACGTTAGAGGATAGACAGAGACGAATGAATTTGCCTAGGCATGGAGTCAGCACGGAAGCACAGTTTTCGAGAACAACAGGAGGAACACCGTCCAGACCGTACGCCTTATTAGTGTTAAGCCCAGAGAGGCTTTAGAAGAGATTAGGATATTAGGCATAAGTAAGAGAGAGGAGGGTGGAGAGGGAGAAATACCCAAATCCCCCCTCTAAGTGAAAAGCCTTTAGGAAAAATGCGGCTGTTCCCCCCTCGCTGAAACAAACAAGCTCCCATGGACTACTTGATCACCAAAGGAAGTGGTACGGTTCCGCGCTACCGAAAGTGACGTGCCACCACCTAGCTTACCTGTGATTGGTCCTGGGAGGAGGATCCGAGAGCATACCAGGAGGGCTCTCCCATTACCTTGCCCCCTACCCCCGTCGCTGGAGCAACAGGGGCCGATGTCAACAGTGAGAAGGGCTATATAAGGTCGTACTTTTTCCCTATAGCCGAAACAGGCCGAGGAAGGCCAAATAAGTGAGTAGGTGCTCAGACCAGGTTAGGGAAAGTATTGCATCTCCCCTCCTGAGTTTGAGTGCTTAAAGCCTCTATAGGTGTGTAAAACCCTAAGCTCAGTATGGTCAGGAGTATTTAAGATCTCCTAGTAAGGTGTTATGTAAGGAGTATTTTAATATCTCCTAGGACCTAGTACCTTTGTCAGCCTCACTGCAGAAGTTATCCGTGGTCTGTCTGTCAGCCCCCTTCTAACGTAACTTTATATCCAACCAGTTGCTTTTATATTAAACCCTCAACACGCTACCTATAGCCTATAAAGTAAATAGTCATATATAAGTAAACTGTTATATGTTCGTCCGGCCATTCAGCCACCGAACCTCTGCCTTACCTATAGACGACACACAAAACACTGCTAGGTCCAGAAGTAAGAGTAATAATATCCAACACTGACAAGCAACATCAAACATGAAGAGAGAACCAATATAGCAAGTGAATGTAGGTGAGGTATATACAGTATGTTTACTAGGGAGCACATATCTACCCCTTACCATCAACTTGGCCAACATTCCCAAGACTGAGCAACAACATATAACATAAGGAGATTAGTAACAGAGCATGTGAACATAGTTCAACAGTGTATGCCACCCAGGAAGGCCATATCTGCCCCTCACCCACATGTCCACCACTCCCGAGACTGCGAAGCAACATAAAACATGATGCTAGAAGCAATAGTGCAAGAGCACATAGATTAACTGTTTGTGTTGCCCAGGGCGGTCATATCTGTCACTCATCAACATGGCCTCCACTCCCGAGACTGACAAGCAACATAGAACAAGATGAAATGTTTATTTTTAATTTTTTCTATGTGAATGTGGGAGACAAAAGGAATTACTGCCTGCAGCGAGTGCCTCCCCCAGATTTTAAAGAGTGACAGGGCCGAAATCAAGGGACGTTCGAGCTAAAATGCCTGGACACACAGAGTTTGAAGCAATTTAAGTCATAGGAAGAAGGAAAGACTGATTCTGGGATAGAGTTCCAGAGATCAGCAGTTGAATAGAAGAAAGTCTGAGGATAGCATTTCACTCTTGGGTTGGAGATTTGCACAGAGTAGGGGTGGGATTGTGTTGCAAGGCGGGTACTACGTACCCTCCGTAGAGGAGGTGGTATACACTGGGAAAGCTCTGAGGAACACTGATTATTGTAGTAGCGATAGAATAGTGAAAGAGATGCAACATTGCGGCGAAGAGAGAAAGATTGCAGAGAGTTGGTGAGTGGAAGGGAGTTAATGATACTAAAGGCTTTCCTTTCTACTTTATCTAGGAGTGCGTTGTGAGAGGACCCTCCCCACACATGTGAACAATACTCAATACAAGGACGCACTGTGCCCTGTACAGAGCAAGTAGCTGCGCAGGGGTAAACAACCCCTTGAGGCGGTTGAGCACACCCAGCTTCAGGGCGGCTGCCTTAGCGAGACTGGTAATATGGTCTTTCCAAGTTAGAGCAGAAGAAAAAGAGACACCGAGAACATTGAGGGAAGATGAATGGTTGATTTTTGTATTGTTGAAGAATAAGGGATAGTCCTCTGCAGGTTTCTGACGGGTAGTAAGATGGATAAATTGAGTTTTCGAAGCATTAAATGCAACAAGGTTTTTTCTACCCCAATTGGAAAGAGTAGCTAGATCAGAAGATAAGCATTTTATGGCTTCATCACGTTTACTTATGAGGGATTGTTGGCTGGGGCGTTCTGGAAAACTAATTGAGTGGTGTAAAGTATAGTGGTCCTCGTATGAATGGATGGGACTGGATGTACAGTTGAGAAGATCATTTATGAAAATTAGAAAGAGAATAGGAGATAGGACAGAATCCTGAGGAACACCGGAGTTGATAGGATATGGAAATGAGCGATGACCGTCCACAACCGCAGCTATGGAACGGCCGGAAAGGAAATTAGAGACAAAGGCACAGATGGAGGAACAGTAACCGAAGGAGGGCAGTTTGGCAATTAAAGATTTGTGCCAGACTCTATCGAAGGCCTTTGATATGTCTAGTGCAACAGAAAAAGTCTCATCGAAGTCCCGAAAGTTGGATGACCAAGAGTTAGTAAGATATGAAAGAAGATCACCAGTAGAGCGACCCTTAACTCGGCAAATGCGCAGCATATGTAGTGAGCACCATGCCGTGGTGCTGAGGTATTTACACTGTTTCCTTCACTAAAATTGTTAATTTACCATAAATATCATTAACCCTCTCCGACATATGACGCGATTTTGAGCCTATTGGGGATACTTTAAAGCCTTTGTTACCATCAGGGGTATTTAGAAACCTTTAGTTTAGTTACTTCAATCTCTGCAGTTGTCTTTGAGTTAGGTGTGGGCAGAAAACTAATTTTGGAAAGGTAATTATAAGAGTGAGAGAACTCTATTTCTTATTGCTAATCTGGCAACCTCTGCGTCATATGAGCGTGAAAGGGTTAATACTTATCCATATGCGCCTATTTTACGTTTAATATGAAGATAGTAACATGTTACAACAATAAAACAAGTGGAAAAAGTGTTTGGATGGTCAAAATCGCGAAATGAAAGTGAGAGTTTCATTCATCAAGTGTGAGCCAGCCTGCTCCACACCCTCCCATCTCAAGGCTTGGAGAGACACCGAGGCCTCTCTCTGTATCTCCCGCTATTTCCCACTATAGACACACAGATGACCACGCCCTGCTAGCAACTCGCTAATGTTAGCACGAAAATATACCTACGAATAAGGGAATAACAGGGAAAATAGGTGATAATTGAAGGGGGGGGGGGGGGGATGGGGGAAGGAGGGGATGTGGAGGAGTGATATGTGGCATGGCCGAGGGGCAAAAAAACAAATAAAATAACAAAAGTTTCAACTGCTACTGGGGTGTTTTAAATGGGTTTTTTAGGCCTAGGATCATAAGAGTCTCCCCGCAGTCGCCCACTAAAACTCATAAGAGTCTCCCGGCAGCTGCCGGGTTAAGGGAGAGCAGATTATGAGAAGATAAATGCTTAAGAAATTTGGAAGCAAGAATAGTTTCAAAAACTTTAGAGATACAAGAGATGAGAGCAATTGGACCGATAGTTGGAGGGTTGAGAGCGGTCACCCTTCTTTGGGACAGGTTGAATGAGAGCAAACTTCCAGCAAGAAGGAAAGATGTAAGAGGAGAGACAGAGACGAAAGAGTTTGCAGTGGGGCGGTTTACCTAGGATATTCAAACCTATTGTGCATTTTTTGATAAAAGCACCAATTTTGGCACAGAGGTAGATCAATATATTATGAACAAATTTGGATGTGGAGCCATCGCCCAACTGCCCCCTGGCAGCCGTGGCGGCCATTTTCCCAAATGGCCGCCATGTGGCTGTCGAGGAAGACTTATCCCTAGGTGAATGAGATGTACTGAGTAAATGTGCAGGAAAAAATGATTGTTTTGAATCTGCAATGTTGTGCAAACATTATGTTGCGTGTTGTTGCTAATGTAGGGTAGCACTTAACAACAAAGAAAGGTGCCCATGTGTTTTTAGAATCTTATCTTATTATCGATTTATTTAATTATTCATAGATTAGCATAACAACCATGACAAACATCTCTCAATTGAACATGTCCTAATTCACTTGGATTCTGAGTGCTCCTTTCATACAACTTTGTCATTTTCCATTTCCAGAACAATGTCGAAGAGCTTCAAACTCGTTGAGCCTCGTGGTGCAGAAGCAGCTCCGTCTACCTCCGACCAGCCAGCAACAGAGACAGACTGGTCATTATGCTTCATGTGCCAAGAAACGACGCCAGAGTCGCTGACAAGTCCATCCCAGAATACACGCCAAGACAAGGGGAGCAGCTACAGCATTCTCGCTGGACATCTGAGAAGGTTCAATGAGCTTGGATTGCTCCCCAACTCTTTTCTGTTGAGCCGATTAGATGAAGGCAGTGCCGTTGAAGCAGCATTGAGCGCCAACAATGCACGATACCACAAGACCTGCAGGCTGAGATATAACAAGACCAAGTTGGACAGAACTGAGAAGAGGCACCTGAAAGTAGGCGCCGACGAAGAAGAGGAAGTTGTTGCCCGCAAGCGAACTCGATATCTGTCACGACCATCAAGTACTGAGACGAAACACCAAGAAGTGAAATGCTTCTTCTGTGGAGAAGCTCCTGGTAGTGCTGGTCTTCATGAAGCTGCGACATTCCAACTGGACTCGCGTGTCAGGTCGTGCGCACTGATTCTGGACGACATGGACCTCCTGACGCAACTGAACGCTGGGGACATGGTTGGCCAAGTACCACCGAAATTGTCTCCTGAACTTGTACAATCGCGCACGGAAGATTAAGGAAATGGCGGGCAAAGGTACAGACGATGAACACGCAATAGCAGGACTTGCTTTCGCAGAGCTAGTGGTGTTTATTGAAGAAGCTCACATTAATGACGAGACGTCTCCGGTCTTCAAACTTGCTGACCTTGTGCAGTTATACACGTCAAGGATGGAACAGCTGGGAGTCAAGCATGAGGGCAGGGTGCACACGACCCGTCTTAAGCAGAGACTGCTTGCTCACTTTCCTAACATGTGTGCACAGCACCAGGGGCGCAATGTCCTGCTTGCATTCAATGAAGACCTCGGCGATGCCCTGGCAAAGGCTTGTGAACTGGACAGAGACCTTCATGCTGTCCACCTGGCGCGTGCTGCCCAAATTGTGAGACGCCACATCATCGGAGATGCCAAGGTGTTCAACGGGTTTCCTGCAGGATGCCAACAGGACTCCGTGCCATCCATGCTGCTTGCCTTGGTCACTATGATCTTGGAAGGTCCCAGTATCAAGCACCAGAGTGAAAGCACAACACCAGCGGCACTGAGCATCGCCCAGCTCCTCAAGTTCAACAGCGATATGCACCGACGGGCCACCACAGGCAGTACGCCTCGCCAAGTCAGGCACGCCACCACGCAGGAGACGCCAGTTCCAACCTACATCGGCCTAATGCTACATGCACACACGTGCAAGAGGGAGCTCGTCGACAGGCTGGAATACATGGGGATTTCTATCTTCTATGATTGGGTCCTGTCCCTTTCCACACAGCTAGGGAACAGTGCCTGCCGCCTCTACCACCAGGAGCAAGTAGTCTGCCCTCCCAAGATGAGAGGCAGAGTCTTCACGACTGCCGCGGTAGACAATATCGACCACAACCTAAGTTCCACCACAGCAAAACAGTCATCAAAACAGCACTGCTATTTCCCTCATGCAACACCCTGCAGTCCCTGGGGCCGGCATTGACCGCAGCATCATCATACTCGGAGGGCCGAACGAAAGAGGCCTCAAAACAGTTGACCATTTGCCGCACTACTTACAGATGTCGGCAGCATGAAGAACACCCCTGTGCCGGCTACCAGCGTGACATCCCTGAGCAGCAACAGCGGCCTCAAGCAACATATTGAAAGACAGCATCTCTGGCTAAAACACACCCAAGTCACCCTACAAGAAACTTCTCCAGTGGAGAACACTTCCTGGGCTGCATACCACGCAAGCCAGCAGGACATGCCAGCCAGTCGGGCCATCTGTCCCACCGCACTGCTCCCACTCTTCCTGGAGAGCGCCCACACCGTAGCTATGATCAAGCACTCCATGGATGTGGTCAGGATTGCAGTGGAACATCTCAACCCTGGCCAGACTCTAGTGGTCACATTCGACCAGCCGCTGTTTACTTTGGCAAAGCAAATCCAGTGGAAGTGGCCACAGGAGTATGGTGAAGAGAAGTTTGTCGTCCTTTCGGCGGTCTTCATATCGAGATGGCAGCACTGAAGACCGTTGGTGACTGGCTGCAAGGGAGCGGATGGGTGCAAGCACTGGTTCAGGCAGAGATCACCAGTGCCGGGACAGCGGACTCCTTCCTGCGGGCATCCCATGTCAGTCGAACCAGGAGGGCTCATCAAGTGACAGCAGCAGCCCTCTTCACCCTGCAGCAGCACGCCTACAACCACTACATTGACCAGCTGGGTGATGCACGCAACGAGCAGCTGGAGTTCGACGATTGGTGCCAGCAAAAAGCGGAGACCTGCCCCAGTTCGACTACTGGGCAACTGTCCTGCAACTGGAGGTGACGGTCCTGGTGTACGTGCGCTCTCTGCGCCAAGCGTCGTTTGCGATGTACGTAGATGCCCTGAGAGAACTAGCAGTGTGGTTCCATGCCCTGGATCACACCAACTACGTGCACTGGATTCCTGTGCATCTGCGAGACATGGTGGAACTGCCGACGACACACCCTGAAATAGCCCAGGAATTCCGAGCTGGGAACTTCACCGTCCAGAAGACGAACAGGTCGTTCACCGCCATACCCGTCGATCAGGCCCACGAGCAGAACAATGCTGCCATCAAAGGAGACGGAGGTGCAGTGGGCCTGACTGACAACCCCAGCGCTATACGACGGTGGATGGTGGCAGGACCAGAGGTTGCCACACTCATCGAACAGTTCCACGATGAAACTGACCCGGGGAACAGACCACAAGACACAAGGCACCATGACCAGTCAGAAAGTGTGCAGACTGCTTCCCTGAAAGATGTACAGTCGATGGTCAACGTGATGGAAGACTTCGGGAATCCATTTGAAGAGGAGAGTCAAGATCTGCTGGTACTCGACACCAAGGAGATCGCGCCACCTGGAGCTGTAGACGCCCTCCGTCATGCACACGAAGTGGGTCAGCTGCAGTTTGACAACTTCGTCAGAGAACGCCTGGTGGAGAGAACGAAACCCATAGGAGATGCCATCCACAGAAACAAGCTCAAAATCTTCGGTCAGCCTGCTTCAAAACCTCCGGGAAAGGGCAAGCAGCAGATGAAATCCCTGAAGAATGACGTGGACCTGTTCTCTCGTCTATATATCGGGTGCCAGAACAGGGATGGGAATCTAGAGGAATTCTTCCAACATGAAAACCAAGCCTCCCCCCCTGCACTATCAGATGGCGGTGGCATCCGGCTGGGTGTCAAGAGTGATCTTCTCGCTTGTCTAGAAGACCTCAGTCAGCCCAAGTCTGAGGTTCCTCCAACCAGCTGCATTGTGCTAGATGGAGCGGTCATCATCCAGATGCTGAAGCCAGCTACAGCAAAAAGCTTCAACGAGTATGCACAGCAGGTCTTTGTGCCCTACATACTCTCAAAACTCCATCAAACCACGCGATTGGACCTGGTGTAGGACCGCTACAATACAGACTCGTTGAAGGGTACAGCAAGAGCCAAGCGCGGAAAAGGGGTGAGAAGACGGGTGGTGGGTGGTGCAACGATCCCCGGGAACTGGGCCAGCTTCCTCAGAGTCGACGAGAACAAGACAGAGCTGTTCAGCTTCCTCTCTGGCGTCCTCCACGACTCATTCCAGCTTGCAGACAAGGAGCTGGTCGTCTCTGAAGGAGATGATGTCTTGAGCAAGCCACCGCTCCTAGATACTGCAGCCCTGGCTCCTTGCAACCACGAAAAAGCCGACAGCCGCATGATGTTGCATGCCGCCCACGCTGCTCACAATGGCCACAAGAAGATCCTCATCCGCACAGTTGACACTGATGTTGTTGTCCTGGCAGTGGCTCTGGCACGCACCCTGGAGGAGGAAGCCGAAGTGTGGGTGTCCTTCGGCATGGGCAAGGCTTTCCGGTTCTTGGCAGCCCATGAGATGGCGCGGGATCTGGGCCCTGAGAAAGCACAGGCACTACCGATGTTTCATGCTTTGACGGGCTGCGACACGGTCTCCTGCTTCGCCGGACATGGCAAGAGGACAGCATGGGCAGTGTGGACAGCTCTACCTCAGCTGACCCAGACACTCACTGACCTCTCCACTGCACCGGATCATATTGATGAAGATGCCATGCACACCATCGAGAGGTTTGTCATCCTGCTTTACGACAGAACAAGCACCGCAACCGATATCGACAAGGCACGCCGCAAACTGTTTGCAAAGAAGAGCAATGTTCAACTGATCCCACCGACAAGTGCAGCTCTGAAGCAGCACGTCCGACGAGCAATATACCAGGGCGGACATGTCTGGGGTCAGGCCCTGGTTCCTGCATCAACATTGCCATCACCAACCGACTGGGGTTGGATCAAGACCAGCGACATGTACGAACCTCTCTGGAAAACGCTCCCCGAGGCATCCAAGGTGTGCCGGGAGCTTGTCTCCTGCAAATGCCAGAAGGGCTGCATCAAGAAGTGCAAGTGCAAGAAGGCCAATCTGGAATGCACACCACTGTGTGCTTGCGACGGAGAGTGCTCTCAGAACTGAACTCGCAAACTTAAGATGAAGATTCTGAACTGTTCCAGACAGTACACAGGTACTGTAAAACAGTGAACTTATCTGCATATTGCATTTAGAAGATTATGTGTTAATTAACATGATAATTAAATGTAGTAGTGTCCATTGATCACAGAAGCAAAACATTTGACTTGCCCAGGATTGATCTGATGAGAGCAAGCCACCATAATTATCACTATCTGGTTCTGTTATTGTTGTTGTATTATCGATGTAATTAGCATAATTTTGTTAATTGGCATCTTAATTGGTTTGGGCAGTGTCCATGAATAGCTATTGGCAGACAGAGGAAGAAGGTCAGATAACATTTCCACAACTTAAATGAATCTAGCCTATTCACAAGGAATGTCAGCATTTGATGCCTGATCATGGGTTTCCTTGTCGCCATTTCATCTGCAATTAGCCTAAATATGTTAATTAATATCAGCAGCATCTCCCAAAATGTGACTAAGAGCTATCTGGCATGTCTTGATTCAAAACATTCAATAAACATTCACTAAAACCTTCAGCAGCAAACTTTATCTAACTTCTGTGTGTCTTTTGGGTGTCTGCTGGCGGCCATTTTGGAAAATGGCCGCCACGGCCGCCAGGGGGCAGTTGGGCGATGGCTCCACATCCAAATTTGTTCATAAAATATTGGTCTACCTCTGTGCCAAAATTTGATGCTTTTATCAAAAAATGCACAATAGGTTAGCTTACCCGCTGTACTTTGCTGTTCAATGTTGATGGTCCTGTTGGCATTATCGTACGTCAGTGTTTGGGTTATGTGGAAAGTATATATTTCTTGCCGTCTTCTATATAATTTAATGTTAGTGGATTTATAATTATGTTTATGATAACTTTGGTCGGTGTATTCTATAAATTGTCAGCATGTTTTCTTAATAATGAATGCTTGATAACTCTCTCTCACCTGAGGGTAATATAATTAAACATTTATCAACATTATCAGCATACTGCAACAATGAATGCAATATTAATCAACAGAACACGTGTCTATAATTTGCAGATTTAGGATATATTTTATTCATAGGACAACAAGTATTGTATTGTACAGTATTGTACAGCTTATTAACAATAACAACAGGAAAAACATAACCTGGAAAGGATCCGTCCAATATGAAGCCATTTTCAAAATATATTCCGAGTGGCAGCGAAATTGTTTATAATCATGCAATTCAGATAAGACCTATTTTTCGGACTTTCCTAATGTATTTGATGACCGTGTATCTTTTATACTAACTGTCAGTTGCAAAATTGTATACACAAATACAATAGTGTATATTTTGTTTAGTATTTGGAACATTACACAATATAATGTATGTGTGTGTGTGTGTGTGTATTAATATTGATTCCGATTACTACTGACGTAGTTCTAAATACTATTAGTGATAGTTTTGCTATATTCAATAACAAGTATAGTTGTTATGTTTTTGTAGTTTGCATTGATGCAATACTGAGCTTATGCT
This sequence comes from Paralithodes platypus, assembly GCA_032716605.1. Taxonomy (NCBI): domain Eukaryota; kingdom Metazoa; phylum Arthropoda; class Malacostraca; order Decapoda; family Lithodidae; genus Paralithodes; species Paralithodes platypus. Next base: position 42,712,597 of record CM064548.1, on the reverse strand, counting down.
TCGATATATTAGTGATTAAATATTGGTTTTTCAATGTTGAAAACAGAATTACTAAATGTGGCATTGAATTATGTTACCCTGGAGCAGACGTCAGCTGGCATTACTTGGTAACCATATTTGAGCACCAACCTGTACATATAAATAGTAATGAACCCTCACACACACATTACTGTACTGGAGTAATGAACCCTCACACACACATTACTGTACTGGAGTAATGAACCCTCACACACACATTACTGTACTGGAGTAATGAACCCTCACACACACATTACTGTACTGGAGTAATGAACCCTCACACACACATTACTGTACTGGAGTAATGAACCCTCACACACACATTACTGTACTGGAGTAATGAACCCTCACACACACATTACTGTACTGGAGTAATGAACCCTCACACACACACATTACTGTACTGGAGTAATGAACCCTCACACACACATTACTGTACTGGAGTATGAACCCTCACACACACATTACTGTACTGGAGTAATGAACCCTCACACACACATTACTGTACTGGAGTAATGAACCCTCACACACACATTACTGTACTGGAGTAATGAACCCTCACACACACATTACTGTACTGGAGTAATGAACCCTCACACACATTACTGTACTGGAGTAATGAACCCTCACACACACATTACTGTACTGGAGTAATGAACCCTCACACACACATTACTGTACTGGAGTAATGAACCCTCACACACACATTACTGTACTGGAGTAATGAACCCTCACACACACATTACTGTACTGGAGTAATGAACCCTCACACACACATTACTGTACTGGAGTAATGAACCCTCACACACACATTACTGTACTGGAGTAATGAACCCTCACACACACATTACTGTACTGGAGTAATCATAACATTGGTTTAGGTAATAACTAATAGGGCCTAATTTAACGCCACTAAAGCCACCCGAGTTAGCATAGCCTAAACAAAGTTCAGAAAGTGTTGAATTAAAACAGCGCCTACCATTATGATAATTAGTGTAATTTAACTTAGGCTTAATGGACCGGATTACCTGATGACCGCTATCAGACACCCTGACTCGGTAAAAACAAAATATATATATATATATATATATATATATATATATATATATATATATATATATATATATATATATATGCCGGTATATATATACTGTATGTACAAGAATCTTACACAATAGTAATGTATTTCTGTGATGATAATAGAAGGTGAAATACTAACGCTCACTCATGTATTGTATAGTCATTGATCAAGGACATATTGACAAATTACCTCAGTAGATGAGGAATTTGGAAGGAATCTGAGTGTAAAATGGAAGGAGAGTAAGAAAATGTTCTGGAAAGAAGTCAAGAAAGTTAGGGAAGGTAGCAAGGGAAACAGTAAGGGTGTGAAAGATAAGAATGGGAGAATGCTAGCCGAGAAGCAAGAGAGAGTCGAAAGATAGAGGGAGTACTTCAATGAGTTGCTAAATGTAAGGAATGAAGAACCAGCAAACATAGTTGGATATGGTATAGGAGGGAGAAGAAGAGAAGTAGTGGAGGAGGAGGTGGGGATCAGGAGGTCAGAAGTGTGGGAAGCCATGAAAAGAGTGAAGTTGGGGAAAGCACCAGGAACAGATGGAGTGTGTGGGGAAATGTTGAGGTATGGTGGTGAGATAGTGATCGAATGGGTATGGAAAATGTGCAAACTAGCATGGGAGAAGGGGATTGCACCCGATGACTGGAAGACTGGCATAATACTCCCCCTATATAAGGGCAAAGGGGAAAGAGGAGTGTGTGGTAACCACCGAGGAATATGCCTTCTAAGCGTAGTAGGGAAGGTATACAGTAGGGTAGTAATTGAGAGAGTGAGAGTGAGAACGGAGAAATGGATAGGCGACGAGCAGGGAGGTTTTTAGGAAGGGAAGAGGATGTGTAGATCAGATTTTTACCCTGAATTGTGTTGTGGAGAAATATCTGGAGAAGAAACAGAAGGTGAATGTTGCCTTTATGGACTTGGAGAAGGCCTATGACAGAGTGGATAGAGAAAGTTTGTGGAAAGTACTTAGAATATACAGAGTAGATGGCAAGTTGCTGAAAGCAGTGAAGAGTATGTATGAGGGTGCAAAGATGGCAGTATGTGTGGAGAGTCAGCAGAGTGAGTTCTTTGACCTGAATGTTGGTTTGAAACAGGGGTGTGTGATGTCCCCGTGGTTGTTTACTGCATATATGGATGAAGTCATGAAAGAAATACTATCAAGAGCAGTGGATGTTGGTGTATCGCTGAAAAGGGAGGGAAATGAGTGGAAGCTGCCTATACTGCTGTTTGCGGATGATACAGTTCTGATGAGCGATAATGAATGGGAGCTGCAGGGTCTGGTAAATGAGTTTGGAACAGTGTGCGAAAATCGGAATTTGAAGGTAAATGCGGGGAAGAGCAAGGTTATGGTCTTCGAAAGGGGTGAAGTCACAGAGTGTGAGGTGAAGTTGAACGGTCAGGCTATGGAGATCGTCAACTCCTTTAAGTATCTGGGCAGTGTGTTGAGTAAAGATGGGACTATGGATGAAGAATTGCAGGAGAGGGTACAACAGGGGAAGAGGCTTGTAGGAACGCTGAAAGCAGGAACAAGAAATAGGGTGGTCAGTATGGAAGTGAAGAAGTCCTTGCATGACAGTGTGGTAATCCCGACACTGACTTACCGAAGCGAAGCATGGACGTTGGTTGAGAGACTCGGACCAAGAGTGAGAGCAGTGGAAATGAATTACTTAAGGAGTGCGTGCGGAGTTACATGGAGGGATAGACAGACTAATGAAGAAGTAAGAAGGAGGTGTGGTGTGGAGGTAGATGTGCTGGAAAGTGTGAAAAGGAAGAACTTGAGATAGTTCGGCCATATGGAACGTATGGAAAGCGAGAGAATGACTAAGAGGGTGTACGAGAGCGAGGTGGAAGGACAGAGAGGGAGAGGTGCACCGAAGGAGAGGTGGAAGGATGGAGTGAGGAAGTATATGGATGAAGGCGTTGCTGGTTGGGAGGAGGGGAGTCAACTGCCTGGGGACAAAGGTGCATGGGGGCGGTTGGTTCGTGGCCACCCCTTCGGGGATCACATCGTCAGGCAATAAATATATATATATATATATATGTGATCTCGGGTAGAGGTTTTCCGATAGGGAAGCGTAACTTGATAAGGAAGAGTAAGACGAGTGCAGCCACGAACATTTTCTTTATTAACCAGATGTTTCGTATCATCAGAGTTCTTTCACTCCTATAATTACCTCTCCAAAATTAGTTTTCTGCCCACAGCTAACTCAAAGACAACTGCAGAGGTTGAAGTAACTAAACTAAAGGTTTCTAATACCCCTGATGGTAACAAAGGTTTTAAAGTATCCCTAATAGGCTCAAAATCACGTCATATGTCGGAGAGGGTTAACCAGATGTTTCGTATCATCATTTCTCCATCATCCGTGCTAATAATAAGAACAACACATGTCAGTATAAGTTAAAACATTACCCATTCAGTTTCATTCTTTCTTAATAAATTTCCATTAATATTTAGATATAAAAACATCCTATATTTCAAAATACTAAGATTTATATCCTAAGACTTCTGCATCACCAACCGAAATTAAAAGGAAAACTAAATGTTCAGGTGAATCCAAAAGATATGAGTTATTTATCTAGAAGGAATGTGAAAAGGTTTATAGTGAATGTGATATATATTAACGCCTTACGAGCGGGCCCGTCAGTAATTTCTACTACCCGCCAAGCGGGTGGTTTTACCCTAAACGACCTTGTTTCCGTGCTCTTTTTCATGCATAAACAAGAGCCAGAGCGTAATACAATTATGTATCCCTGAAAGCGCGTTAATTGAGCTTTCGAATGACACCAGAACCATCCTTTTACGACCACGTGTTCTCTTACAACGATCGTGCAAGACGAGTGCAAAATCGCTAAAATAAGGTAATTTCCTTACATAATTCCCTGTGTAGCGAGGCAGTGAGTGTGGGTGGGTGTCGAGTAAACGTCAGTAGTCGCGCGGGATCCGTGCCGAGCGGTCATGAGCCGAGCTACGCTCCTCCCATCGCTCGTCTCTCTCTCAGAGCCATTATTGCTCAAAAATTGCACACAGACTTAAGTCGGGCCCCACCACATAGTCCTTGGTTCTCTAGCCCGACTTAAGTCCACCCCCGCTAGACAAGGGTTAAACACGAAGATAATATCTAAAATGTATTTATAAAAGAGTAATGCCTACAAATTAAAAAAAATACTAAATCATCACTTACGCAATTATTCTACTACTTAACCTCTCCGCGGCGCATAGTTTTTTTTTTACAGGGTCATACTGTGCGCATGTATGATGATTTTGGGACCCATTGCCAATTTCGATAAAAAGTACATCAGCGTGTAGGGAATTTTTGCGTGCATTGGCCCATATATATTTGACCCCCCAAAAAATGTCTGGGGGGGGTGGGGGAACGGTCCGTAGTTGAAAAATGTGGAGCGAATGGCACCGCGCGGCTAGATTTTCATCGAGCGGCGAGATTTCACTGCCGAATTTTCATGCGCCCAGGGGATAGAACCAGAGGGAGGAGGGGGTGGGTTACTGCGTATTATCACGTATATCTCCTTTTTGGATCCCTTTTAGGCTATGTAGAGTACGTATACGTGTGTAGGCCACCCATATAACAATGAATATGCCTCATAGTGACCAAAAATTGCAATATATAAGGGAATTATCAAAGAATTTTTAGGCGGGAATGAAGATGGGTTGGAGGTTTGGCGGCAATTTATGAGATGAGAGTGTGGTTTGCGCTATAATATTACGTATATCTCGTACTTAGAGCACTATATGCTATAATACAGACTTGTACGTATGTAGACGTGCCATATATCAAAATATATATCGCATATAGACCATTTCATGCGATATTTACGCACATTATCAATGAGTTTCTATGCGTGAACCAAGGTGTGATTGAGTTGTGCTGGGAATGAAAGGGGGAGAGGGTGTGTTACGCCATACATATCACTTATATCTTGTACTTAGAGCACGGTCATGCTATAATACAGACTTGTACGTATGTAGACGTGCCATATATCAATATATATACCGCATATAGACCAATTCATGCGATATTTACGCACATTATCAATGAGTTTCTATGCGTGAACCAAGGTGTGATTGAGTTGTGCTGGGAATGAAAGGGGGAGAGGGTGTGTTACGCCATAAATATCACTTATATCTTGTACTTAGAGCACTGTCATGCTATAATACAGACTTGTACGTATGTAGACGTGCCATATATCAATATATACCGCATATAAACCAATTCATGCGATATTTACGCACATTATCAATGAGTTCCTAGCAGACGGAAGCCAAAAGGGGGGGGTGGGTGGAAGGGAGGCAGGGAGTGAGTCGTGGAGAGAGTGAAGGCAGGGAGATCTAGCAGGAAACATATGCAGCTGTGTGATAATTGTGGAGGTGCCCCAGGCGTATGGATGTCTTGGGATTTTGAACCTTATGTCTAGCAGGTGTCTGGTGTTCGTTGCCACCAAGAGGTCTACAATAACATGAGTCAGGAATGGAGAGAGAGAAAGTGAGACATGCGTATGTCGTACGTATAAATGGACATCAGAATTGCATTTTTATGCAAGCAGACATTGCATTTTAGACACATGTGAAGTACCACAGAAACATGTAGGCCATTGACTGTAAATAAAGTACTATATTATAGACCAGCAACGAGGGTGGTCAGTAAACATAGGCAGATTGCCTTTTTTGATAGAGAGCTAAATATAGACTGGTGTCTCCTTACACTTGCGAAAGGGTAGATTGCCACCAGAGAAACCTGTATTTATTTATTTCCAAGTAATATGCAATCTAAATGTATATTCGAGACCTACTGCAAGTATTTGTATGACAGTCATGACTATGTATAATCCAATATACGCGTGTAGGCGAGAGATAAGAAAGATGGTTGACCAATTTTCGACACCCACACAGTTATTATTAATTTTTATTTACAATATTATACAATACAAATGTATTTGTGAAGAGTATTTTATGCATTATTGTATTTATACAAATTTTGTTCCCAGACAGACCTGCTGTGGCTGGAGCATCTAGGACCGGCAAGGGTCACCCTGTGACCGCTTGACCGTGTGATAATGAGTGGAGTCACACTGAGAGGGGCAATTTTGCTGAGTGTTTGGGCAATTTTTGACAGAATAAAGTTATATAATTACAAATTTTTGACAGACAAACTTTTATAAACCTTTGCATGATATAATTGATAATCCCATCAATTTACAAACGTAAATTGGTGGGATAATTCATTTTTTGTGTATATTGTTATTTCGATTGTAGACACAAAGTTTTGAGTGACATTTGGTATGAGCTCCTGTGGCATGGTTGGTAAGGTCGCGGACTGGAAAACTCAAAGTGTGGTAGGGTAGTGGGATCGAATCCAAGAGGGCTTATGGGGAAGGTTTTATACTGTTTAGAAAATTTTTGATAATTTTTTTGTTTTACAAAATCATGCCATTGTATTCAAACAATATGAAATATTCATAGAAAATATCATTGTAAGAATACAATGACATGACCTTGTATTTTTTTTTTTTATTGTTTTATTTTATTATCTCAGTAGGTTTGACAGGATTTATTGAAACATATTTATTTTGTACAATTCATTTGAGGTAAGAAAATATTTACACATTATTTAGGCTATAACAAACATATATATTGATATACTAAAAAAAGAAGGCATATTACATGTAAATCTTTGAAACTTATAAACTTAATAATGAAACATATAATTATATAATGTAAAAGCTATATAACAGGGACATCTTTGGAACTTATACATTATATAATATATATGTTTCATTATGAGGTAGCGTGATCAATTAGGTCAGGTCAGGTAAGGTAGGGCGCGAGTCCAGGGCAGGGCAGGGCAGGGGGCGACACTCAGTAGTTCTTGAAGGTGTGGTAGTCCCTGAAGCAGTCACCCAAGCAGAGTGCAACTTTGCACTCCGCGCACATTGAGGTGACTCTTTTGGTGACGTGGGGTTTTCTCACACTGGAGCAGCAGACTTGGCACTGCACCTGCCTGTGACGAGTGCCAATCAGCTCGGTGTTGGTTGGGTAGTGTCTTTCGACACCCAGCTGGATTCTGTCAGGAACGTGATCCCCACGCCATGCCGTACGTCTGTGAGTGGTGGTGCCATACTTCTCCAGGAGTTGGTATGCCACGTTATACACGAACTCCCGGAATTTCAGCTTCTGGTTTGGGGACATCTCCCTTTTCACCAACCACAAGTTGTAGGCGTTGAGCATCGTGATGTCAACTAGGTGGAGGAAGAGCTTGTGATACCCCTTCACAGTCTTCCTCAGACACTCAACGCCTGACAGCTGACAGTCAGACTTGTCCACCATGCGCATGTTCTTGGTATAGTCCAATACCATGTCGGGCTTGTAGATGGTCTTCCTGGTTTTGTAGTGGATTTTACCAGAGTCCATCTGGGCACCTGTGTGGACGGTGGAAAGCAGGTGGACGTCTCGTTTGTCCTTCCACTTCAGGGCTATCACTTTCCCGGACTTTTCTAGTGTGACGCCTCCCGGCGTTAGCAGAATGGTTGCGTGGGGCATTGCAGCTCGCTAGCGCTCGCCAGGATGGGGGGATGGGCTACAGTTGTCCTAGAATGATCTGCTTGATTTAATTAGTGTCGTGTTGCCACAGACAGTCTAGAAATGGTCTTTGTTTTGGTCTGTGACCGCGCCGTGTATTTTATATTCGCTATAATATAAATGTTGCTTGTGTGGGAGGCGAGCAAGAGAGGGTGAGGGAGTATGCCTGGCAGCGGGGGTGAGCTATGACGCGGCTCGCTTGGGCGCTGACGGCGTTGGCGGCCGGGTGGTCAACTAGTCCCTTCCCATCGCGGCCTCGTGTTCTTTACCAGCTCAGAGCTTGCCTGACACGCGTATCGCCTACACCCTTTGCAATTCTGTCCCCCATACTCGCCACTTTGCATACTATTTCTCTCTCTCGACTTCTCCTTTCTCATTCTCTACTCTTTATTAAACTCAACATCCCTTCTGGTTTCAGCATAGACGTTCACCGTCGACCAGTCGTATTGTACGCGAAGCTCTCAGATATTTCCATGTATTAGGTTAAGGAGGTATTATGCTTTATTGAGGTTAGAGAGACGGACTTTTCCGTATGTGTCCTCTCTCGGGAAGGTTGTAGACCGGTATATGTCTCCCTGGCAAGGTGTTGAGTGATTCTGCTTGGTTATCTAAATCTAGACTAGGGGTAGGGTTACTGTGTCGTTGTCTCCGATGTGTGCAGTGTTAGCTAAGCCCTGCACGACATCGACAGGTACTGTGGGAGCCTAAGTTGTCTTCGGTGGGTTTACTTTGCGAGCACAGCGCTGTGGTGTGAGAGGGCCATAGCCTATCCCTCACAACATAGTGCTGCCTCTTTGTGTTGACTTCTGAGGGATCGCCAGGATAGATCTAGGTACTAGAGACCTAGATTTATCAAGAGAGCATCCCTGTCATATAACGTAATCTTCATTATACCACCTTCGGACAACGTTAGGCTACGAGCCGCATGCTCACCCATTGTTGCCCTGCCTTGATACCCCAGCTAGACTTTATTAACTGAGCAGACACTGGTTAGAGATAAGCCCCCATTATTATATGTATGCAACATTATTCACTGCACTTTTGAGCGAGGTTGTTGTTGAGTTGCACAACCCTAGTAGGCTGTTGCGTTGTGTCACGAAGCATTTCTTTAGTTGTCGAGCATTACTACCTTTGCGCAGTCATTATTATTCGCCTGTCTATTATTACTATATGTCCTAGTATTTATTGTGACCCGTATTCTGCATTATAATTGTTCAAGATTCTTTACGAACATCTTCCCAGCATCAGACTTATTTCAGAAGTTTCCAGTTGATGTTGCAGGACTAGCATTGCACTTTCTTTAATACAGGAGTGCCAGTTATTTGAGTATGTACCGTAACGTTAATTAATCACGTTAACTATTTTTTCTTTGTGTAACCTAATCGAGTAATCTTTTACTGTTTGAGAATAGGCTGTTTCATCGAGCGTCAGCCTAGTGTGTGTGCACCAGTTACCGAGTCATAAGATACATCGTTGTCCAGGCACGACTCAGGGCGGTAATGGTGTTTTGTTTTCCAGTGTTTAAGGCAGGGGTTCGATCTAGTGTTACCGTTGTTGCATTTTGCCATTATCTAGTCCAATGTTGAAGAGCCCTGTGTCTTTGAGACCCTGGATCGTAACAAATGGCGACCTAGCTCAGGATCTTGTGAACTAAGAGATAATTGCAGGATTACGTTTGGATACCTTTGGATACCTTTGGATGTGTTCGCCGCTCTTCTAGCGGCACCAAGGAGCGCGACGCCCCTCGTTATGGGTGGTGATTTGGTGCAGTAGACTGTTTGAAGCGACAGCTCGCTCCCTTGCGAGGATGGGCTCGTCTGGCACTTTTTGCAGTTCGACATCTAGGGCTCTCTTGAAGTTGTCTAACGAGATGTCCCTCATGTCTCTTACTCGCCGTGGGAGTTTGTTGAAGAGATGTGGGCCTCTGTGTGATAACCAGCCCTCTCGCAGAGAGCCCATAGCACCCCTGTTATTCATCCGGGGGATTTCGCATTCCCAGCCTCTCCTATCACTGAATTTCATGACTATCGGAGTATGTAGGTTTGGTACTAAACCCTCTGCGATTTTCCACGTGTATATTATTAGGTAACGTTCTCTTCTACGTTCCAGTGAGTACAGATTCAGTGCTCTTAAACGCTCCCAATAGTGTAGATGTTTTATCGAACTTATATGCGAAGTGAAATTTCTTTGTACACTCTCTACGTCATTTATTTCACCTGCTTTGTATGGGGATGTTAATACGCTACAGTATTCAAGCCGCGGTAGCACTAGAGATTTGAAGAGCGTTATCATAGGCAATTCACCGCGTGTTTTAAAAGTACGCAGAATCCAACCCGTTAGACGTTTCGCAGCCGCCACTTTGACCTGGTTATGTACTTTGAAACCCATATTTTCAGACATTAATACCCCGAGGTCTTTCACACTGTCTTTCCGTTCTATTATGTGGTTAGATTCTGTTAAGTAATTTGTAATTTCTTTAACACCATTATTATCTCCGTACCGTATTAATTGGAATTTTTCCTCATTGAATTGCATGTTGTTTTCCCTGGTCCACTGGAACACTACATTCATGTCTTCCTGCAGTCGGCCCATGTCCTCTTGTGTGTTTACTATCTTGCTTAATTTGTGTCATCAGCAAAAGACGACACCGTACTGTGTCTGGTGTTGGTATCTATGTCGCAAATTAGTATGAGGAACAGAAGGGGCGCTAGCACTGTTCCTTGGGGCACTGAGCTTTTGACATCCGAAGGCTCAGAAGTGACTTGGTTTACTGCTACCGATTGTTTTCGGTTTACGAGGAAATTGTATATCCACCGTCCGATTTTCCCAGTTATACCTTTTGCTTTCAGTTTGTGGGCTATTATACCATGGTCACATTTATCAAATGCCTTAGCAAAATCGGTGTAAATGACATCCACGTTTTTCTTTTCTTCTAGCGCTTTAAGAATTTTGTCATAGTGTTCCAAAAGTTGTGAGAGACATGATCTTCCCGCTCTGAACCCATGTTGACCGGTGTTGTGCAGTTCATTTGTCTCCATGAATGTTGAAATTTTTCTTCGCAGGACTCGTTCGAAAACTTTAATGATGTGAGAGGTTAGAGCTACCGGGCGGTAGTTTATTGGTAGTGCTTTACTCCCTCCTTTATGCAGTGGGGCAATTATTGCGTTTTTTCAAGCTATCTGGTATGTCACCAGTGTCTAGACTCCTTCTCCACATTATAGCCAGGGGTTTTGAGAGGTTTTCCTTACATTTTTTCATTAGGATCGAATTCCAAGAGTCCGGGCCTGGTGCCGAGTGGGATGGCATGTTGGAAATGGCCTCTTCTATGTCTTTTGGACCGAAATCAATATCCAGCATCTGAGGGGTTTCCGTGGGGGAGGTTTCCATGAAAAATATATTTTGGTCTCCGATGACTTTTGTTTCATCAGGCTCACTGAATGCCATTTCATACTGCCTGCTTAAGAGTTCGCTCATTTCCTTTTTTTCCCCTGTGAAAGAGCCGTCCCCTTTGCTCAGTAGGCCGATGTTTTATGTTGTTTTAGCCTTTTGTTTGACGTATGAAAAGAAGTATTTGGAATTTTCCTTTATACCTGCAATAGCTTTCCTCTCCTCTTCCATATGTTGTAGTTCATATGATATTCTTAGCCTTTGTTCAATTTCCACAATTTCTCTATCTATTTCGACCTTTTGCCTATCCTGTAGATTTTGATGTGTGCGTCTTTGTGTGAGTAATTTCTTCTTCTGTACAGCCTCCTCCTTTCCCGATCTTGTTGCTTCTTCGTTTTGTTTGTCTTGCAGGTATATGGTGGCTACAGATTTGGGTCATGGTTTCTGTTATTAAGACTAGACATTCTGCTGGTGTCAGGTTATCCATTAAATCTTCCCAGTCTATTTCGTCCATTTCTTGATTTACCTCTTCCCACCTAATGTTTTTGTTATTGAAGTTAAATTTACTGAAGGGGCCGGTTTTTGTTCTCGATTCTGAGGTTGTCTGTACACTTTCTAAGGTTGTTTTGATCTCAATTAATTTATGATCTGAGTATGTTGTGTCCGATATGTTAATGCTGTGTACTAGAGAGTCGTTGTTAGTGAAGACCAGGTCTAAGATATTGTTTTCCCGTGTGGGTTCAGCAATATGTTGGGTAAGACTAAAAAAATCACAAAGTTCAAAAAGCTCTCTCGTATTAGTATTTGCTTCTCCGGTGTTATATGCCACTAACTGGTTTTCTAGTTGTCTCCATTTAATGTTTGGTAGGTTAAAGTCTCCTAGCCATATAATATTTGGTGTTGGGTTCCCCAGGGTTTCCACTTCTGATTTTATTTTGTTGAGCTGGGTTTTGAATTCTTCTCGGGATGAGTCTGGAGGCCTGTATGTAACAATAACTGCTAAATTTAGGGATTCTATTTTAACTCCAAGTATTTCCACCACTTCATTACTGTTATTTAGGAATTCAGTACATATCAGTGAGTCATGTATGTACAAGGCTACACCTCCATGTGATCTATGCATTATGTCCGCCCTATGTAGGTTGTAACCAGGAATCCATACCTCACTATCTTCCTGATCTTTAATGTGAGTTTCTGTGAGAGCCGCAAATATAGCGTTTCCTTCTTCTAGCAGGCCCCTAATAAATGGTACTTTGTTCGTGGTTCTATTTTTTAGGCCGTGGATATTTGCAAACAAGATTGGGGAGGGATTGTTTGGAGTACTATGTGTACCTAATAGTCTTCGGGATGTATTTGCCACTCTTGGGAGGCCAGGAGGTGCTCGAGGTGTTCTATGTGCTCTTCCATCTCCCTCAGTCTCTTCATCTTCATCTGCCCTTTCCCTCCTTGCCTTTTTCCTCTGTCTCGTCCTCGCATAGCTAGAGAGTTTTTTGGGCTACCATTCGTGTTAGGTCTAGCATATCTCCAAGTCCCTCTAATATGAAAAGCTGGGCATTTCATATTGAAGCAGGTCTTGTTCTTAAGTGATGTCTTGCAAAGGGATGGGTGGTGGTATTTGCAGGTTTCACCAAATCTACATTTTCCATGACTGGTTATGTTGTTGCAAATTTTGGGATGAGCAAATCTACATGAATTCCCATTATATTCGCCCTTTTGACCAAAGTAGCACCTTCTTTCCAGATAATATCTGCACACTGGTGTAGACAACCCCAGTAGGTGGGGCTGGGGCTGCAAGGGGTTATGTGGTGAGCTAAGTGTGGTTGTGGGTGATAGTAGGCTTGGTGTATGGGTGGGTGAGGCCTGCAGGGGGGTGGAGTTATGGGTCGGTTGTAGGTGGGCAGGTGGCAGTGGTGAGGGGGGAGGCGATGTGGAAGGGGAGCCTGATATGGGGGCTTGTTGCATCCTACGTTCATCCTGCAATTGTATTTGATCAACAGCACTAGGGTGGTCAATGGCCATAGATGGGATTAATGTGGGTGTTTTCTGGGTCTGGGGAGGTGTGGGGAGATGTTGTTGTGGTCATTTGTTTTATTGAGGAATATAGTGGGCACGTTAATTTTTTTTTGGCAAAGTAGTATAGCACTTGAGAGTCTTCAGACATTTTTGGCAAGTGAATAGTGCTACATAAGAGTTTGGGGTACTTCTTTTCTGAATATTGTGGTGAGAAATTTTTGTGAGCATCATGTCTTATACCGGGTCAGAGGAGAATGGACACACAGTACGTAATGTCGAAACTGAGGAACAGCAGCATGATGAAAGGGTTAATCGGGTGAACTGTGAGGAGGATGCTAGGATATTTGTGCAATGGCCTGTTACTGCCGAGCGGTTGGAGGGTATGGATCGGTACGGTCTTCAATGCCTGGCCACAGCTATCGGTCATGCGGTTACTAGCAGCATGACCAAGGATAACTTGATAACGTGTGTACTGGGCAGGGTGACTGGTGAGCGAGATGGGTTGAGTGCTCAGAGCCCTTCGGCCATGCTTCCCGTACACTCGACTCCCAGCCATCCCAGTAGTTTGCCGACCCCGGGTACGCTTCCGCAGTTGGGTGGTGACTGGCAGGGTGGGTTGCCCCTGGGGGGACCACCGGTAATTTCAAACATTGTAGCACCTTCACCTCCTCAAGGGTTAACTCCAGAATTATTGCTTCAGCTCGAATTAGCTAAGATCCAGCAGCAAATAGAATTAGCCAAGATAGAAGAGAGAAAAACTATCAGTCATGAGCACATAGAGCTAGCAAAAATCCAAGCCGAGTCGACTAAGTACTGTGCCGACAGGGACGTAGAGAAGACGCGAGTAGAGACAACGGGACAGCGACTTGGGGCTGGTAACCGTGCTCATGATCAATCTCTCTCGCACTTATTGAAACTGGTTCCGGTGTTTGATGAGAGTGGTGTTACAGAATTTTTCGCACGCTTTGAGAAGAAGTGCCAGGAACACCAGTGGCCAGAGAATAAATGGGCAGCACTTGTATCCTCTAGATTAATAGGCAAGGGTCTTAAAGCCTACGATGCGTTGCCTATAGAGTCTTGTATTATCTATGAGGAACTCAAGGAGGCTGTCCTGAGAGCATACGAACTACAACCAGAGACGTACAGGTTGAAGTTCCGGGGTGTTACCAAGAGTCGGGAGAGCACCTTTTTGGAGCATACCCGGGAGCTGTCCGATGCTTTTGGGAATTGGCTGAGGTCGGAGAAAGCTACTACGTTTGACGACATTAAACAGTTGGTGCTTTTAGAGCAGTTTCTCAAATGCACGGGCGGCGACCTGACGTTAAACCTTAAAGAAAAGCAACCAAAAACTCTACAGGAGGCAGCTGAGATGGCTGACCTCCGGCTATCACTAATTCGTGGGTGCGGGTCTGCCCAGCGTAGTGAGGCAGGTAACAAGGGGCATGACGCCCCACCCCCCCGAGTTAGTGATATACCTTATGCAAACAAGTACAAGAGCCATGATACCAAGACTGACCACAAGACTAGCACCGTCCCATTTAAGAAGGGGCCGGGCCCTTCCCAGTACCAAGGGAAGCCCAAAGGGGAGTTGGAGTGTTATCATTGTCATAAAAAGGGGCACTTTGCAAGAGTCTGTCCTAGCAAACCACCTACAGCAGCTGTGTCTTTGGCCTGCAACATTGGTGTGTCTCCGAAGTTTATCTGAGTTTGCCCGGGGCAGTTCGTCAGAGGCTGAGGCACAGCCAATGCAGAAGCACCTGGGAGGCTCGAACCCTGCTCAGGATGTTTTTTGCAACCATAGAGGGCGGGGTTGCGTGATGTGGGCGGGGCGCAAGCATGGAGTAGAGGTCTTGCGTGATACAGGTGCTTCCCAGACTCTGATGAAAAACTTGACTGGCTACCCTATAAACGTGGCTCGGGTGGAGGTGGTGCAGGGTATTAATGCAACTCGGACATACCCGCTGGTGCGGTTGGAGTTGGAGGTGGATGGTGTGGCACGTGAATTGGATGTCGGGATTGTGGAGAAACTGCGAGTGGAGGGCGTCGACCTTCTTCTCGGCAACGACTTTGCAATGCCCGCTTCTGAGGTTCTACCCTTAGTCGTTGCCGAGAGGCCGGCCGACGTGAGTAGGGAAGAGCAAAAGTGGGTCGAGCGGTGCCAGACACAACCCATGGCGTGTGTTGTCACCCGAGCTCGGGCAGCTAAAGTGTCACAGCCTAGTCCTCCGTCTTCAGACCAGCGGAGGAACGATCAACAGGAGGAGGCTAAAGCTGGAGTTGGTTTTAAGAGTTTTGACTCGGTAGCTCTCCTGGGTGATTCAGTATTAGCACCATTACTTAATTCTGGAGTAGCCCCTGGGCCTGTCATCGAGAGGGACGAGGCTGGGCATGACGAGTCTCCACGACAGCAACGTTATGTACATCGAGAGAGACAGAGGGAGCAGCCCAGTATCGGGGAAGGTCATGCATTGCTCCGGGAGCAGTTAGATCGCTTGGCACCCTTAGATATACGTCGGTTGCAACTAGAGGACCCTGAGCTCCAAACGTGTGCTAATGGAGCTGTAGAGCTCGACGAGGACGGCGATGCACAGCCAGATTTTTTTATTTAGAAGGCATCCTCTATAGGCGTTTTGAAGACCCTAAACGTAGTTGGCAAGAGGGGTCCGGAGTAGTGGACCAGTTGGTGGTGCCACGGGAGTGCAGGGATAGCCTACTGAGGTTGGCGCATGACATACCACTGGCAGGACATCTAGGGGTGAGAAAAACGGTGGCGGCTTTAGAAAAATTGTTTTGGTGGCCGGGGTTGAAGGGGCAGGTGGTAACCTGGATAGCAAGGTGTCATACGTGCCAGAGGGTTGGAAAAACCTAACCAAACAATTCCGAGAGCCCCGTTGCACCCCATTCCTGTCAGTGGACCGCCCTTCAGTAAGGTCATCATTGATATGGTCGGACCCCTACCCCCTACTAGTGCCGGTAATAAATTTCTATTAACTATCATGGATGTGGCCACTCGTTATCCTGATGCATATCCAATGAGAAATGGCACGGCGAAAACTGTTGTCCGGAACCTGCTCTTGTATTGCTCGCGGTATGGTTACCCGCAAGAGGTGCAATCGGACCAAGGTTCTAGTTTTACATCTAATCTGTTCAAACAAACTATGATTCAGCATGGCATCAGCACTGTCGTCTCTTCTGCGTATCACCCGGAGAGTCAAGGGGTGTTGGAGAGGTGGCACGCCACGCTGAAAAGCATGCTTCGATGTTACTGCCCAGAGAATGGAAGGGATTGGGACCTTGGTCGGCCGTATGTTTTGTTCGCGGCAAAAGAAGTACCTGGAGAGAGTCTCGGTTTCAGTCAGAATGAGCTTGTTTTCGGGCATCAGGTGAGGGGTCCTCTCCACATGTTGAAGGAGATGTGGGAGGGCACTAGGCATATTGTTCTGCGAGATAAGTTGCAACCTCTTGTTCCTGAGCGACAAGAGGAGTTGTTTACTAGGCTGTGGCAGTCCGTCCGCATGTTTGTTGCTTCTCCAGGCCTGATGTACGGGGTAGAATCCGACATGGAGGCTGGAGACAGTGCAAGGCTCGAGTTGGTTCCCTACCGTGTGAATCCTGCTCGACAGCCTGTTGTGAAGGCGGAGCTGGACAGCGTGTGGAGAGGGGGTCTGAGGGATGAGGGATATCGTGAGTGGTCGTTGCCAGTGGCTTTGCAACCTGAGTTTGGTGGCAGAGTCCGTGTGTATGTTGATTGCAAGAGTGTGGAAGCATTATCCCTGACAGACGCCTATCCATTACCCAGAGTTGACGACACCATAGACCGCTTCGGGGCTGCCTCGCTCATCACGAAGGTAGAACTAGTGAAGGGTTATTGGCAGGCCCCATTGCCGGAAAGAGCGAAGAGAAGTGCCAGTCTTGCGATGAACTGGGCAGTTTATCAGTGTCAGGTGTTGTTGTGCTGCCGGAACACAAGTTGGATGTGTGGCATGCTAAGGGCACTGATAATGTTTTGTCTTTGTTTGCAGGAGAACCCTCGCTGTTCAGTCAGTGTCTGTCGTGGGTGGAGGATCCGGGGTAGGCTACCACAGTATGTTGGTATAGCCTCCTGTCTTGGCTCGCGGTGTATTTTTGCGCTGGTGCTTGTTGGCTTGCGTGTGTAGCATCAGCGTAGGGTCGCAGGGCAGGAGTTGTTGGCTTTGATTAGAAGAAAGTTAGGCTACATCTATAGTAGCCACCAAAAACAACATTAAAATAAAATATGAAAAATTAAATAAAAACTCTTTCTTTTAGATAATTAATTTTAAGATAATATTGTAGCTGAGTACTGAGTGCAGATGATTTTCCCTCAGTAGGCTGTGCTTCTTAAAGCTCGCTCTGGGAGCACGATGTTATGAATTAATGTATTATATTTGGGAAGGGTGATAAAAAAAAATTATATATAAATGTTGTTGTATTTTTTTTGAGGAGACTGAGCTTGCATTCCATGAGTGGCAGAGTGGTTAGGAGTGGCAGATTCTAGCGACATTCTGCCTGTTCAGATATGGGCTCATGGTTGAGTGTCCCATATCTTGGGGGGGGTGTGACGCCTCCCGGCGTTAGCAGAATGGTTGCGTGGGGCATTGCAGCTCGCTAGCGCTCGCCAGGATGGGGGGGATGGGCTACAGTTGTCCTAGAATGATCTGCTTTATTTAATTAGTGTCGTGTTGCCACAGACAGTCTAGAAATGGTCTTTGTTTTGGTCTGTGACCGCGCCTTGTATTTTATATTCGCTATAATATAAATGTTGCTTGTGTGGGAGGCGAGCGAGAGAGGGTGAGGGAGTACACCTTGGCAGCGGGGGTGAGCTATGATGCGGCTCGCTTGGGCGCTGACGGCGTTGGCGGCCGGGTGGTCAACTAGTCCCTTCCCATCGCGGCCTCGTGTTCTTTACCAGCTCAGAGCTTGCCTGACACGCGTATCGCCTACACCCTTTGCAATTCTGTCCCCCATACTCGCCACTTTGCATACTATTTCTCTCTCTCGACTTCTCCTTTCTCATTCTCTACTCTTTATTAAACTCAACATCCCTTCTGGTTTCAGCATAGACGTTCACCGTCGACCAGTCGTATTGTACGCGAAGCTCTCAGATATTTCCATGTATTAGGTTAAGGAGGTATTATGCTTTATTGAGGTTAGAGAGACGGACTTTTCCGTATGTGTCCTCTCTCGGGAAGGTTGTAGACCGGTATATGTCTCCCTGGCAAGGTGTTGAGTGATTCTGCTTGGTTATCTAAAGCTAGACTAGGGGTAGGGTTACTGTGTCGTTGTCTCTGATGTGTGCAGTGTTAGCTAAGCCCTGCACGACATCGACAGGTACTGTGGGAGCCTAAGTTGTCTTCGGGTGGGTTTACTTTGCGACCACAGTGCTGTGGTGTGAGAGGGCCATAGCCTATCCCTCACAACATAGTGCTGCCTCTTTGTGTTGACTTCTGAGGGATCGCCAGGATAGAACTAGGTACTAGAGACCTAGATTTATCAAGAGAGCATCCCCGTCATATAACGTAATCCTCATTATACCACCTTCGGACAACGTTAGGCTACGAGCCGCATGCTCACCCATTGTTGCCCTGCCTTGATACCCCAGCTAGACTTTATTAACTGAGCAGACACTGGTTAGAGATAAGCCCCCATTATTATATGTATGCAACATTATTATTCACTGCACTTTTGAGCCGAGGTTGTTGTTGAGTTGCACAACCCTAGTAGGCTGTTGCGTTGTGTCACGAAGCATTTCTTTAGTTGTCGAGCATTACTACCTTTGCGCAGTCTTTATTATTCGCCTGTCTATTATTACTATATGTCCTAGTATTTATTGTGACCCGTATTCTGCATTATAATTGTTCAAGATTCTTTACGAACATCTTCCCAGCATCAGACTTATTTCAGAAGTTTCCAGTTGATGTTGCAGGACTAGCATTGCGCTTTCTTTAACCTCTGAAGTGCGCATGGGGGTAATTGGAAACGTCCCCCTGTGCTGACGTATTTGAGGTGTTTCCGTCACTAAAATATTCATTGTGCCATTAATAGCATTAATACTTATCCATATGCGCCTATTATGGGTTGATTATAAAGGTAATAACCTGAAACAACAATAAAACGAGTGAAAACAGCGTTTGGATGGTCAAAATCGGAGATATAGCCCGCGAGTTGTATAATATATGGGTGAGGCAATCTGCTTTCCCGCCAATTTCCCCCAAGGCCACTGAGACACAGTCGATCGATACTCTCTCTCTCTCTCTTGCACTCGCTTGCCATCAGTGATGACAACACCCTGCTTGCAACTCGCTAATGTTAGCACGAAAATATACCTCAGAATAAGGGAATAACAGGGAAAATAGGTGATAACTGAAGGAGAGGAGGACATTGGGGAAGGAGGGGAGGTAGAGGACTGAGATTTTTTTTTTTTTTTTTGGATGTCAAAAGTTTTTTTTTTTTGTCCAGGCACGACTCAGGGCGGTAATGGTGTTTTGTTTTCCAGTGTTCAAGGCTGGGGTTGGATCTAGTGTAACCGTTGTTGCATTTTGCCTTTATCTAGTCCAATGTTGAAGAGCCCTGTGTCTTTGAGACCCTGGATCGTAACACTAGCTCCTTGTATTTCTGCCCCTTTCGTCGCCTTCTTCGGACATGCCTCTCGCGGTGTTCCTGGGCCAGGTCGTCTTCAGAAGGTGTGTCACTGGAGGAGGCATCTGTAAGAGGAATGACATTACCGGTGAACTTAGGCATAAACTTTCTTGTCTTTCTGACAGTCCCACATGACCCCGTTTGGTTGTCATGAAGAAACTGGCAGAGAGCAGGAGAAGTATACCAGTTGTCAGTGTAGATGATGTGGCCTTTGCCCAGGTATGGTGCCAACATTTTCCTGACGATGGCACCTGACATGCCCATGGGGTCACCGGCAGCGGCTTTCGGTACGTCAATGTCAGTGCCTGTATACACGATCATGTCAAGCACTATTCCAGTTTCACAGTCACACAAAACGAAGAGCTTGATTCCGAACATATGCCTTTTCAAGGGGATATACTGCTTGAAAACAAGACGTCCTTTGAAGAGCACGAGCGACTCATCAATCACCAAATTGAGGAAGGGGTAAAAGTATTTCCTATACCTCTCCAACAACATGGTGAACACATCCCGAACTTTCCATATCCTGTCAATCCTGTTAGGATTTTCGTTGTCTGCAAAGTGCATAAATCTTAGCAGCAACAAAAATCTGTCATGAGTCATGAACTTATTGAAAGTTGGGGTGGCGATGAGAGGGTCGTCCTTCCAGTAGTGTTGCAACACATGCTTCTTGCAAAGAGGCATAAGGAACAACAAGGCAAAGAACGTCATGAATTCTTCCACAGTCGTATCCACCCAGCCTCGTATTCTCGCTTTTGGAGAAATGACGTCCAATCTGCCAAACACCCACCTGTAGTAGGCGTTTGTTTGGGCAACGATGTAAGTCATTACCTCAAAATCGAAAAAAGCGAGGAAGAAGTCGCTTTCGTTTGCGTGCTCGTCACAGGGCCAGTCGTCAGTTGTACCTAACGTCCCAGGATTGAACTGGGGCACGTCAGGTACAAAATTGGCCCCGTCAGACCACTCGAACGAAGGCATGCCAGGGATCGGAATGTCGTCTGCGTCTGCTTCTGCGTCTGAAATATCGCTTCCATGGTCGTGATACAACACAGCATCATCATCACCCTCCTCGGTACTAGGACCAATTCTCTTTCTAATTTACATCAACGACATAGATGAGGGTCTCACCTGCACAATCTCAAAATTTGCTGACGATACAAAAATTGCAAATAGCGTACTCTCAAAAGAACAAGTTGACGATATGCAACACAATCTAGATAAATTGTCATGTTGGGCCCAAATTTGGCAAATGAGTTTCAATGCGGATAAATGTAAAGTACTACATGTCGGATACCTAAATGAGAAAGCAAACTATTCGATGAATGGCACTCAGCTTAAGAATGTAAACAGAGAAACTGATCTGGGAGTAACAATATCGAGTAACCTAAAACCGAGTCAACAATGTTCAGAAGTTGTTAAGAAGGCAAACAAAATAATTGGCTTTATAGGCAGGTCATTTGAGCATAAATCCAAAGAAGTTATCCTAACCCTTTACAATTCCTTAGTCCGCCCTCTTCTGGAATACTGCGTTCAATCCTGGTGCCCTTATTACCAAAAAGATATAAACAAGCTAGAACGAGTTCAACGTAGAGTTACCAAAATGATACCTAGCCTAAAGAACAAACCATACGAAGAGCGTCTTAGAGAATTAAATCTATTTCCTTTAACCCAGCGCAGATTAAGAGGCGACTTAATTCAAGTGTTCAAAATCATCAAAGGCATCGACAATATGAACTGTAGTAAGTACTTCACTATCGACCAATCTAATTACACGCGGGGAAACGGTTGCAAAATTATTGGTAAATCTTTTTACTCGCACGAATCTAAGAATGTCTTTTTCAATCGAGTTGTCAACTTGTGGAATGGGCTTCCCCGAGACGTTATAGACTGCAGCACCGTTGATTCATTTAAATTCCGCCTAGACAAATATCTCGCATCAAACCCGCGACTGACTGCGTTTGTAAATGAATAACTTTATCCTCCCCTCAGTTACTAACCCATATGTCCCCTACTAACTTCCTAGTCCTGCCACGTTAGTGGCAGGGCAGTAGTTCCCTTTCCAATGTTCCCTTACCCACTCTAAACCACTGTTTGGACACTTGATCCTCAGTGTTTTGGAGGACAAGCAACCTAGAAGGGTCACTAGACCTGTTGTTGCTTGATTTCCTTTGTACTCCTTTGTACTCTTCACTTGACAGACGCCCTTCCTCATTCTCGTCACTGACTTCGGACTCACTGCCACTGTCCACTCCCAAATCTACCCACCCTTGGTCCCGTGGTAGGGTGTCGTCGTCGAAACCCGGGCTGCCAATGCCCTGCGAATCACCATCAAACAGCAGGGCGGCATATTTGGATGGTGTCAGAGTTTTTCGGGTCACTGTAGCATGTACGGGAGTCTTATGGACAGGGACAGAAGGGCCGGCAGGGGCGGCAGTGGTGCTTGGTCTTGTGGCCCTGGAGGCAGGCAATGATGGTGGTGCCTGTCGCCCCTTTCCCTTTCTCTTTCCCTGTTCCTTGGGCAGGGGCGGCAGGGGCAGCAGGGGCAGCAGGGGCAGCAGGGCCGGCAGGGACAGCAGGGCCGGCAGGGCCAGCAGTCGCTTTCCCTCTCCCTTTCCCCTTCCCCTTCCCTTTTCCTTGAGCAGGAGCAGCAGGGGCAGCAAGGGCAGCAGGGCCAGCCAGGCCAGGGGTGGCTGGTGGTGGTGGTGGTGGTAGCGTCACTGTGGCAGGCGTACGGGTTCTCTTCCCTACGCCCGTGCCTTTGATTTGGCCTGCCCCCGCAGGTTCTGCAGCCCTAGGGCAGCCTCCTGCGTCGCTGGTACTGGTGGCAGGGGTGGCAGTGGTGGCAGTGGTGGTGGTAGTGGTTGTTGCAGTGGCCTGGGTCGTGGTGGCAGTGTCCCGAAACACCAATGACCTCTGTACCTTTGCCGTGCTTGCACGTGTTTTTCGTGCTTTGGGTGCTGGTGTTTCATCCTCCGAGCTGTAGGGCGTGTCGTACTGGTAGCTAGGGTCTTTAGCAGCCACCCTCTGCCTTCCACGGCGGCTGACACCACCAGAAGGAGGGCTTGTTGTGTCATCAGGGAGCGAGCGTGAGGGACGTGTGGGCTCCATGACTAGTGCTTGGTTACTGGCGCGGTGGTGCGGGGCGAGCGTGTGGCGGGGTGGTGTCGAGAGTTGACATGTAGTACTATACCCACACCAATTTTTAGCCGCCTGCCTATAAACGCGCGGTTTTGGTACGCGTTCAAAAGCCTCGCTCTTAAGAGTCTTCCCGCAGTCCGCTGGGGGAACTCTTAAGAGTCTTCCCACAGCTCCCGGGTTAAAATGCATTGTAATAATGTAAATTATGCCTAGAGATTCAAAACTAACGACCAAAGCAATCAAATGAACCAATAGAGTATGTAGTGGTGAATACATTATTTATGACGAACTAATACAGTTGAAATTATAATACTACTAATATTAACAGTTAAATGAACATAAACCATAAAACCTAAGAATATTAACCATTTCACGCACATATGACGCAGAGGTTGCCAGATTAGCAATAGGAAATAGAGTTCTCGCACTCTTATAATTACCTCTCCAAAATGAGTGTTCTGCCCACAGTTAACTCAAAGACAACTGCAGAGGTTGAAGTAACTAAACTAAAGGTTTATAAATACCCCTGATGGTAACAAAGGTTTTAAAGTATCCCCAATAGGCTCAAAATCGCGTCATATGTCGGAGAGGGTTAAGAATATACATAAGTACAGAAATGAACAGTGCAATGCTTACATAAATTATTGTGTAAAAAGTTGTAGAGCGGTACAATTGTTGAGCTGAGGTTGCCTAGTCATAATAAACAGCGATTCCAACATATACATACATATATATGTATTGTTACGTATCTTGATTTATAAGTGGTTAACTAAATAAATAAAGACAGAACAGTTAATATGTAAGTGTAGCAAAACAGCTGAAGGCCAAAAGAACGTAAAATATTAAAGTTAGTTCTGTTGTCACTTGCTTTCCCTCAGTTGTTGGGACAGTTATCCTTTATACTCTGATACACTTCAATTATATTTAATCAGTAAACTATTTAAAGTTACATTGAATGTTTTAATATGAAAGAGGCTATTAATTACGAATACAAAAGTTCGGTATGTAAGCAAAGTTTTAAGACACTAGAACATCTCAATTAATCTTGATTATCAGCAAAGTATTAAGATCTTTTATATATAATTAATTTAAGTTTGTTAACCCTCTAAAGATTGTTTTACTATTTATATTATCTCTTTATTCTTAGTTTATTATTATTATTCTCCTTTAGTATTTCATCTTATTTATTCTTATTACTGAAAGACATTTGACTAAATAAAAATGGTAAGGAAATATTATAAAGTCACATATAAAAGGGAATTATATTTATAAACGTAAATAAGTTATTTTACAATTAATCAAAATAATAAGCAATGAAAGTTATGATAGAGTTTCAGGATCGTCTTGCATACGTTCTGATTTCACTAAAGTACAAATTAAAGAATAATAGTCAGGTAAGTATTTAACTTATACAATATACAAGGCTTAATCCTTAATTATGAATGACAATAGCTTTACATCAAGTTAGTTAATCGTAAATATGTAAAGTAGAATATTCAATCACAAATCATCTCTGAATCAAACATTAATTCTAATCACCAAAATTAAACAGTAATTCAAAATATATATCTCTCCAATTAAATTAAAAATATAGGATTCTCCAATCCAACCTATATGATTTCTCCAAGTAAATTAAACATATATGATTTCTCCAAGTAAATTAAACATATATGATATCTCCAAGTAGATTAAACATATATGATTTCTCCAATCACAAAATGTTAAAGCAAATGAGTATGTTTTCGACATACCTCTGGTTAATTAATAGTCACAAATAATCCCTAACTAACGTGTAAGAGGTCGCTATGGGACACAACTTAACACATACTAATATACAAGCCTTTGAAGTCTGTCCCGTCTCCCCACCACACCGCTTGTGTTCCCCAGCTAGAAATGTACTGCTTTTAACTATCAAATCTCCGGCTTATATATCATTTCTCGGACCAAGCTATCCAATCAGAAGGCAGGAAACAGGTGCCGAAACCAATAAAACAGGCTGCTGGTGTCAGCCATTCACAGACGAGAAGCAAGTGAACTAGGCCCCGTGAGTGGATGGGGCAGTAGGGAGAAGGGGGCTGGTTCCGCCTCGTTCAGTAGTTTCCCCCCAAACTTGGCTGGTTTCTCTCTCTCTCTCTCTCTCTCTCTCTCTGGTCACGTAAGCAAGGTGAGTTGTTGCCACGAGGTAATTGTAAAGTCACGTTCAACAGGTTGGTCTGGCCACATGACATCCGGTCGGTACGGATGTTACAATATCTATACAGTATATATATACTGTATATTAATATCTATACAGTATATATATACTGTATATTAATATCTATACAGTATATATATACTGTATATTAATATCTATACAGTATATATAAACTGTATATTAATATCTATACAATATATATATATACTGTATATTAATATATATACAGTATATATATACTGTATATTAATATCTATACAATATATATATATACTGTATATATATACTGTATATTAATATCTATACAATATATATATATACTGTATATTAATATATATACAGTATATATATACTGTATATTAATATCTATACAAAATATATAACTGTATATTAATATCTATACAGTATATATATACTGTATATTAATATCTATACATATATATATACTGTATATTAATATCTATACAGTATATATATACTGTATATTAATATCTATACAATATATATATACTGTATATTAATATCTATACAGTATATATATACTGTATATTAATATCTATACAGTATATATATACTGTATATTAATATCTATACAATATATATATACTGTATTAATATCTATACAATATATATATACTGTATATTAATATATATACAGTATATATACTGTATATTAATATATATACAGTATATATATACTGTATATTAATATCTATACAGTATATATATATAGTATATTAATATCTATACAATATATATATACTGTATATTAATATCTATACAGTATATATATACTGTATATTAATATCTATACAGTACATACATACTGTATATTAATATCTATACAATATATATATACTGTATATTAATATCTATACAGTATATATATACTGTATATTAATATAATAGATTCTCCCCTCTATCTAAATATGGATAATGTATGACAGTTTATTGATGTAATATAATAAGCTGTGTTTTTTATTAACATATATCATTATTTCCAGTATATTGTCAATAGTATATGCTATTTAGGTCAATGCTTGCCAATGTAATTAATCTTTAGAACAAGCTTTCCCCATTTGGTTAATATTAACAGAAAATAGGAAATTAAAATTTATATGAATGTTTCTGACAAACTTGAGACGATTCTATTAACCACTTCAGCACAGTGACGTAATGTTCATCATATTCTGGGTACCTTTCAGGGGAGATGGGTAATTTTTCTTGTCCGTCGTCTTCCTCATGTTTAGCCGCATTAGTTTTCAGATTTTAAGACGCTCGGCCAATTAGTTTGGCAATTTTAGGACCTTTAGCCCCATTTTTTGGTTAATATTAAGACATTTCGTGTGATTGGGGTGTGGATTTTTTCCTGGCGAGCGATAGCGAGCCTGTAATTTAAGAGTAACTGGCTTTCGTCGGGACATTTTTCTATCGAAAAATTTACAAATCTATCTTGAAGGGTGATGTTGGGTGTGTATTTTTTTAAGCTTGGTAGAGATCTAGGGAAGAAACTAAAACAAATTATAGAAAGATTAACGCCTTACGAGCGGGCCCGTCAGTAACTTATACTACCCGCCAAGCGGGTGGTTTTACCCTAAACGACCTTGTTTCCGTGCTCTTTTTCATGCATAAACAAGAGCCAGAGCGTAATATAATTATGTGTCCCTGAAAGGGCGATAATTGAGCTTTCCAATGACACCAGAACCATCCTTCTGCGACCACGTGTTCTCTTGCAACGATCGTGCAAGACGAAGGAAAAATCCCTAAAATAAGGTCATATCCTTACATAATTCCTTGTGTAGCGAGGTAGTGAGTGTGGATGTGTGTGGAGGGGACGGCAGTTGCCGCGCGGGACCCGTGCCGAACGGTCAGAGCCGACCTACGCTCCTCCCATCGCTCGTCTCTCTCTCAGAGCCAATTATTGCTCAAAATTGCACACCGCCTTAAGTCGGTCCCCGCCACATAGTGCTTTCTTCTCCAGACCAACTTAAGTCCGGTCCCGCCAAACTAGGGTTAATAAACAAGCAAATAAATGAGCCCCCATCACCCCTTAAGCAATTTATTTAGCTTATGATCTACCTCTAGTCTTCATAGGGGTAAATACACTCTAATAATCCCTTTGAATAACATAGATCATTCTTAAGCTTCATATAAGCTTCATTATAATCCTATAATTTTATCCAGAATCTAATGGGAAAAGGCATAATGGTCCTAAAAGGATTAAGATTAGTAAGGATTAACCTGAGCGCGGAGAGTCTATGGTATTTAAAACGTCCCGCTGGGCGAAGGTATTGTGGGTAAATTCCGACAAATGTTGTCATTTTACGATAAACATTGTTATTACTTATTCCTATGCACCTATTTTTTTTGTTTAATATGAAGATATTAACATGTAACATCAATAAAACAAGTGGGAATATTATTTGGGGGTGAAAAAGACGAATTACTGCCGACCATCCAGTCATGAGGCGAGAGGCTAACGAGCCATACACCCCTCTCAAGGCATGAAGCGAGACTGATGTCTCACTAGTGAAGTCTCTCTCTTGCCATGATCACTATGTACGTCCCAGATGACCTTGAAACCGGGTGGGAGATATTGCCGCAGAAAATAAACTGATAAACAAGGGAATAAGAGGAAAAATAGGTGATAATTGAAGGGGGGGGGGGGTTGACACATGTGGAGGAGTGATGGGAGGTATGGAAGGGAATTATCTCACTTAATCACACATTCCTTTGTCTTGAGTGCCAGTGGGATGTTTTGAAAGAATTTGTTTAGGCCTTGGCTCATATAACTTGATATAAGGATGCTCACCCTTATAAGCTGCAGACTCATATGAGGACGCTCGCCATTCTTGGGTTAAGGGGGCAGTGCTTGTTTTTGGTATAATGTATACAGTATATCTATCTATAAATATATTTTTGAGTTTCCTCGCTAGACCTCAATATAACTTTAAAAAAAATAACCCATTGACCCCCTTTCAAGATAAATTTGTAAATTTTTTGGTAGAAAAATGTCCCGGCCGAAAGCCGGTTCCTGCTGAAATTGCAGGCTAACTATCACTCGGCTTGAAAAAATGGACACCTAAATTGCACAAATTATTTAGGTCTAAATATTGACAAAGAAATGGGTGCGAAAGGTCTCATAATCGCCAAACTAACGGAAAGAAAGTCTTACAATCCCAAACCAAATATCTTAAACATGAGCGATAAAGAGGTCCAGAAACAAAACAAAACTGCCCCCCCCCCCTTTTTTAAGAATGATATGTTTTTATAAAAAAGACACAACAAATTGCAATGTAGTTGCCTTTGATGAGACGATGCATAATTTTCATTATAAAAGGGACTTCATTAACCCTCTCCGACATATGACGCAATTTTGAGCCTATTAGGGATACTTTAAAGCCTTTATTACCATCAGGGTTTTTTACAAACCTTTATTTTAGTTACTTCAACCTCTGCAGTTGTCTTTGAGTTAGATGTGGGCAGAAAACTAATTTTGGAGAGGTAATTATAAGAGTGAGAGAACTCTATTTCTTATTGCTAATCTGGCAACCTCTGCGTCATATATGTCTGAAGGGGTTAACTAGATTAAAAATACTGGTTTAAACAATAGGAAGGAATATAATATATTCCTTTATAGTATATATTATATACTATAAAGGAAGCCAGAGAAGAAGAAAATGGAAGGTAATATGAACATGAAAAGAGAACCAGAGAAAAAGAGATAATCCATTAATGAGAACAGGAGATAGAGAAAAACACTTCAATGGCGCCTGTGAAGATATGGGTGGAGATAAAAGTCAAGATGGTAAAGGCATGATAAAGTCAAGATAGTAAAGTCAAGATTGTAAAGGAATGAAAAAGTCAGCATGTTGAAGTCAAGATAATAAAGTCAAGATAGTAAAGTCAAGATATTAAAGTCAATATAATAAAGTCAAGATGGTGAAGTCAAGATGATAAAGTCAAGATGTTAAAGTCAAGATGGTAAAGTCAAGATGATAAAGTCAAGATGTTAAAGTCAAAATGATAAAGTCAAGTTGTGGGTTGAGATATATTCAAGATGTGGGATTAAAGTGAAGATATGGGTTGAGATAAAGTCAAGATGGGTTGAGATAAAGTCAAGATGGGTTGAGTTAAAGTCAAGATGGGTTGAGATAAAGACAATATGGGTTGAGATAAAGTCAAGATGGTAAAGGAGAAGCTGAAAGAGGAAGCAAAATAAGTGGAAAATTGATTACAATGCCTCGGGATAGGATTTCCGAAGAGATCTTTGTAGATCCTTAGTGGTGTGCGATATGCGTATGAAGAAATAAGTGATGATATACTGTATATTGCAGGAAAGGAATATATGTGGTGTTGGTATATATTGCATAAAACGAATATATGTGGTGTAAGTATATATTGCATGGCGGGAATTATATTGCATACAATGAATACAGTATGTGTTGTAAGTATATATTGCATGACAGGAATATATTGTGTAGGTATATATTGTATAAAAGGAATATTATGTGGTGTAATCATATATTGCATAAAAGTAATGTATGCTGTAGGCATATATTGCATAAATGGAATATGTTTGATGTTGCATACAAATATTATACAGCAAGTGATGTCGCTCTATATTGCATACAATTAATATAATGTGTAGGCATATTTTGAATACCCTGGGGGTTAGGGAATAGAATATGCCCCACGTGCCTTCTGCGTGTCGTAAGAGGCGACTAAAGAGGTTGGGTCGGTGGGCTTGCGACCCCCACCCGGAAAAAATATCTAAGCAAAGAAAAACGAACGAACAGCCTCGGATGCGGACGGAACCAACGTTGACGAACCAAGACCGACTAAGGACATGCCTTCGGACATTCTGAGAATGGCTACGTGGAATGTTAGTGGCATGAATGATGGCACAAAAGAGAGAGAGGTTCTGGAAGTGTTAGTGAATGCCAGGCTGGATGTATGTGGAATGACAGAGACCAAATGGAAAGGTTCAGATGTGAGAGAATGGGAATGTGGAATGGGTGTGTGTGCTGGAGTGAGTGAAGGAACAGCGAGAGAAGGTGCATGTTTGTTTGTAAGTAGCAAATGGAAGGAATGTGTAAGAGAGTATGGGTCTGTGGGTTCAAGGATTGTGTGGGTGAGAATGAAAGTAGGAATACAAACGTGGGTGATTGTATGCGTGTATGCCCCGACAGAGGATATACTTGAAAGAAAGAAAGAGGAGTTCTGGATGAATGTGGAGGCGTGCCTGGAGAAGTTTGACAAGAACGAAAGAATATTTCTGATTGGGGATATGAATGGTAGGTGGGTGATAGGAAAGTTGAGGGAGGGGTGGGAGGGTGGGGGGGTACCATCAGAGGTGAATGGGAATGGTAGTGCACTTGTGGACGTATCTGTGTGGAGGAGGCTGTGGATAGCCAACACCTTCTTCCGTCACAGAATGTTCCACAGGTACACGTGAAAACGAATGTTGATGAAGGTAGAGTGGTGGAACGAAAGTCATTGATTGATTATGTATGTGTGGATGAACGAATGAAAAAAATCTGTGATGGATGCTAGGGTGTATAGGGTATTGGAGGGGGTCTGTCTGATCATTATGTAGTGGTAGCTAAGGTTAGGATACAAAAGAAGTGGGTGAGGAGAGCGGGAGGGAGGCGAGAGGAGGGTGGAATGGTGAGGAGGGTGGAGAGGTTGCAGGAGGAGGAGGTGTGGAGGGTGGAGAGGGAGAGAGAGGGAGGAGTACTGGAAAGACGACTAGGTGGGTTCGACCTGGAAGTTATGGAGGAAGTGGAGGAGATGAGCAAGGTGTTTAAGGATGAGATCTGTGCAGCATGTGAGGAGGTGTGTGGAGTGAGGAGAAGAGGGAGGGGAGTGAAAGGTACAGCATGGTGGACAGAAGAGGTAAGAATAGCTGTGGAAGAAAAGAAGAAAGCATATAGAGAGTGGTTGGGTAGTAGAGGGAATGAAGATTCCGAGAGACAGAAACGAGCGAGGTACGTGGAGAGTAAGAGGGTGGTGAAGAGAGTAGTGAAGGAAAGTAAGAGAAGAGTAGATGAGGAATTTGGAAGGAATCTGAGTGTAAAATGGAGGGAGAGTAAGAAACTGTTCTGGAAAGAAGTCAAGAAAGTTAGGGAAGGTAGCAAGGGAAACAGTAAGGGTGTGAAAGATAAGAATGGGAGAATGCTAGCCGAGAAGCAAGAGAGAGTCGAAAGATGGAGGGAGTACTTCAGTGAGTTGCTAAATGAAAGGAATGAAGAGCCAGCAAACATAGCTGGATATGGTATGGGAGGGAGAAGAAGAGAAGTAGTGGAGGAGGAGGTGGGGATCAGGAGGTCAGAAGTGTGGGAAGCCATGAAAAGAGTGAAGTTGGGGAAAGCACCAGGAACAGATGGAGTGTGTGGGGAAATGTTGAGGTATGGTGGTGAGATAGTGATAGAATGGGTATGGAAAATGTGCAAACTAGCATGGGAGAAGGGGAGTGCACCCGATGACTGGAAGACTGGCATAATAGTCCCCCTATATAAGGGCAAAGGGGAAAGAGGAGTGTGTGGTAACCACCGAGGAATATGTCTTCTAAGCGTAGTAGGGAAGGTATACAGTAGGGTAGTGATTGAGAGAGTGAGAGTGAGAACGGAGAAATGGATAGGCGACGAGCAGGGAGGTTTTAGGAAGGGAAGAGGATGTGTAGATCAGATTTTTACCCTGAATTGTGTTGTGGAGAAGTATCTGGAGAAGAAACAAAAGGTGTATGTTGCCTTTATGGACTTGGAGAAGGCCTATGACAGAGTGGATAGAGAAGGTTTGTGGAAAGTACTTAGAATATACGGAGTAGAGGGCAAGTTGCTGAAAGCAGTGAAGAGCATGTATGAGGGTGCAAAGGCGGCAGTACGTGTGGAGAGTGAGCAGAGCGAGTTCTTTGACCTGAATGTTGGTTTGAAACAGGGGTGTGTGATGTCCCCGTGGTTGTTTACTGTATATATGGATGGAGTTATGAAAGAAATACTATCAAGAGCAGTGGATGTTGGTGTATCGCTGAAAAGGGAGGGAATTGAGTGGAAGCTACCTATACTGCTGTTTGCGGATGATACAGTTCTGATGAGTGATAATGAATGGGAGTTGCAGGGTCTGGTAAATGAGTTTGGAACAGTGTGCGAAAAACGGAATTTGAAGGTAAATACGGGGAAGAGCAAGGTTATGGTCTTCGAAAGGGGTGAAGTCACAGAGTGTGAGGTGAAGCTGAACGGTCAGGCTATGGAGATCGTCAACTCTTTTAAGTATCTGGGCAGTGTGTTGAGTAAAGATGGGACTATGGATGAAGAGGTGCGGGAGAGGGTACAACAGGGGAAGAGGGTTGTAGGAACGCTAAAAGCAGTAACAAGAAATAGGGTGGTCAGTATGGAAGTGAAGAAGTCCTTGCATGACAGTGTGGTAATCCCGACACTGACTTATGGAAGCGAAGCATGGACGTTGGTTGAGAGACTCAGACCAAGAGTGAGAGCAGTGGAAATGAATTACTTAAGGAGTGCGTGCGGAGTTACATGGAGGGATAGACAGACTAATGAGGAAGTAAGAAGGAGGTGTGGTGTGGAGGTAGATGTGCTGGAAAGTGTGAAAAGGAACAACTTGAGATGGTTCGGCCATATGGAACGTATGGAAAGCGAGAGAATGACTAAGAGGGTGTACGAGAGCGAGGTGGAGGGACAGAGGGGGAGAGGTAGACCGAATATGAGGTGGAAGGATGGAGT
This sequence comes from Paralithodes platypus, assembly GCA_032716605.1. Lineage (NCBI taxonomy): Eukaryota > Metazoa > Arthropoda > Malacostraca > Decapoda > Lithodidae > Paralithodes > Paralithodes platypus. The sequence continues at coordinate 42,679,781 of CM064548.1, read as the reverse complement.
GAGGAACTACATGAACGAAGGCGGTGCTGGTTGGGGGGAGGGGCGTCGACTGACTGGGGACAGAGGTGCATGGGGGCGGTTCGTTCGTGGCCACCCCTTCGGGGATCACGGCGTCAGGCAATAGATAGATAGATAGATATTTTGAATAACAGAAATGTATGTGATATAGGCATATATTATTGTATACAAGTAATATATGGGATATAGGCATATATTGCATACAAATAATATATGTGGTGTAGGCATACTGTATATATTGCATACACGTAATATATGTGCTGTAGGTATATATTGCATAACATGAATATATGTGATGACCTTGGTGACCCTGGTCTCTGGATCTTCTCCTGGGTGACCTAGATGTGTGTGAATTTGTATTTTGTTTTTGTGTGTTCATTGTTTTCTGTTGTGTTGTCCCTATTCGGGTTGTCTTGAGTCGGCCACCCCCAGAAAAATAGGAAAAGTGGGGAATGGGACTGAGTAAATGCATACATACATAGGTATATATTACAGAAAGGGAATATATGTGATGTCCCAGCAAACAATTTCTCAAAAACAAAAGTAATGAAACCATACAACACTTATCTTCTGATCTAACAACCATTTCCAACTGGGGCAGAGAAAACCTTTTTGCCTTCAATGCTTCCAAAATTTCCAATTTCTCCATCTATTTACCCGTTGTGAACTGCCAGAGGACTATCCCTTATACTTCAACAATACAAAAATCAACCCTTCATCTTCTCTCAGTGTTCTCGGTGTCTCTTTCTCTTCTGCTCTCTCTTGGAAGGACAATATTACCAGTCTTGCTAAGGTGGCCACCCAGAAGCTGGGAGTGCTCAACCGCCTCAACGGGTTCTTTACCCCTGTACAGCTTCTTGCTCTGTACAGGAGCACAGTGCGTCCTTGTATTGAGTATTGTTCTCATGTGAGGGGAGGATCCTCTCACACAGCACTACTAGACAAAGTAGAGAGGAAAACTGTTATGCCGGGTTATAATACAATCTAGCTTAGTTCTGGGTCTTTACTCAAATCCAACTATGGACTTTTAGACTCAATATTCTCTCAACAAGGTTACATCGAACACGTTCTTATTCACAAATTATGTACTCAATCAGGTTAAGATGACACAATAAATACACACTGGTAATTATACACTCTTATTTATTCAATGGACATATAGGTAATGGTTGAATACTCCTTGACTATTATGAGGGAATAGCAAGGAATGTAGAGGCATAGATATACACAATATAATAGGTACTTTGCACATATAAATAGGTCGACAGTGTGGAGAGATAATTACCGTACTACTATAAAGAATATTCAGTGATCAAGTACTAATGGGTATCAATAGTCGGGCAAGAACGTACAAGGAACATATATCAAGGGATAATATTATAATGGAAGTATGCAATAACAATTCTAATGAAGGGGGGAAATATATTGAACTTCAGAGGGGAGGGGAAGTTAATTATTTTACTATTAATTATATACTTAAATTAGCAGACGAGACTTTTTATCATGAGCACACGATTAATTACTTCTTTTATGCAAAGATAATCTCAAGGGTCGAGGAATTCAGATTTAATGATTTACATCTACTGAAAACAGTATGCTTGAAGGTTGGAATTAACCTAACTGAATCAGGCAATAGTTTGATTACAGTAGATTAGGGGATGCGTCAATAAATCAGTGTCTACGTGTAGTGACAATAAGACTACAGCAGGGGTAGCGATGTCCAAGTCGATGTGCACATGTAGTGGTCGTTTGGACTCGGAGGCTTTCTGTACCATCTGTTGGGGTGTTTTCATTATAGTACTGGTCAGGCCATCCGAGAGGAGTACACTGTTTATATTCATGGCTGCGGAGGGGGTTGAAGTCGACGCTGCAGTGGCGGAGGGTGGTCGGTCAGCAGGAGTTATGGTGGCTGGAGGTCCTGTGGGGTGAGTGGCTGGTGAAGTGTTGGGCTGGGGTGTTGTCGGGTCAGGTGCTGGGGTTGACCTCCCCATAGGGGTCGTGAGGATCCTTGGCATAGGCGAGGTAGGTTTTGGTGGGCCCTCCTTTCGTAGGTAGGCTTGAAGGTCGGTGCCCATCGTTGAGGTGGCTTCACACGTCGACCAGATCTTGTATAGGTAGGATTAGAATGAGAAGGGATTAGTGATGTTGGAGTCACACGAGGGTGTGGTGATGGTGATAAGGAAGAACTGGGTGACTGTGAAACTTTTCTAGACATGCTGGGTTTAGTGCGAGGTAATTTAGAGGGAGGAAATGTCGGTCTGTGTGTAGAAGTGGAGGGGAAGGTGGTGTGAAAGAGAGGCAGAGGTCGTGAAGATGTTTTAGAGATGGAAGGAGAAACTGAAGTAGTAGAAGTTTTAGGTTTGCTTGCGTAAGTAATAGATCTGGAAGAAGTTTGAGGGAGAGGAATAGGTAGGCTGTCATGCTCAGGGGAAGGTGTGGTGGGCGGATTAGGTAAGGGAGGAGTAGGTAGAGTAGGAATGTGGATGATAGCAGGTGTAGTGGGAAGAGTGCATGACGATTCAGATGACATTGGGACACTGACAGAAGGGGATGAAAGGACAGGTAAAGGCATAGATATGACATGGGTAGGTAAGTTGGAAGGTGCAGACACAGTATGGGTAGATAGGACAGGAGGAGGAGTGTGTGAAGGGTAGGCAAGGGGCCCTGGGCGTGGCTGAACAGGGGGTGTGGCTGGTAGAATAGTCGGTGTGACATGCAGTGGTTTATTTCTTGGGGGAGGGGTTAGAGGTTTATTTCTTGTGGAGGGGTTAGAGGAGGTAGAGGATCATGTGTCACAGGTTCTGTGGATCCCAAATTCTGATTATTTGATGTAGGTAATATGTCATTCTGGTCAGGATCTGCAAGCATAATCATATTCTCATCAATAGGCTGAAATCTAGGTATGTGTCCTACGGTATGTGCGTGACTCACCGAAATAATTCATGGTAACCTGGTAACAATTTGACACTGTTAAAATTTCAAAAGGTCCTTTGAATCTCGGTTTGAGTTTAGATGGCACGGGTAATTGGGCCACCATCACAAGGTCACCGACATGGTGCGGGCGGGCTTTGGTAGTTTCATCAGGTTGAATATCTTGAACATATTGAATTTGCCTGAGACGGTTCTTGAGATGAACTAGTGACTGGTCGAAGTTGGAGGAGGGCTCATATGGGGCAGCAAGATGGCGGAGAGGTAGGAGTAATGGGGGCATTCCAAATACACGTTCGTGGGGTGAAATTCCGTCTTGTTTGGGGCAGGTATTTATACCCCATTGCAAAAATATTACTTGACTGGGCCAGTCGTTGGTGTCCATTTGTTGTAATCTGGTTCTTATTTGGTTGGCAATTGTCCTATGACTTCTTTCACAATTGGAGTTGCCTTGAGGCCAGTATGGGGATGAGTGACTGATTTTGAATCCACACATTTGAGATAACTGGGACCAAATGTGACTGGTGAATTCGGGGGCGTTGTCAGAATAGATGGCCTCCGGTAATCCGAAATATAGGAAGACGTGTTGAATGAGGGCTTCAGGTACTGCCATGGCGGCGTGATCTTTGGCAGGACAAGCATTGACGTAATTGGAATAAGTATCAACAAAAGTTATGATGTACTTAAATCCTTGGTTTCCTTCCTTTGGTCCCATCACGTCAACTGCAAGTAATTGCCATGGCTTGGAAGCGATTAACTTGCCAGCTGGTCCGGCTGTGCGGGTTCTGTCTTTACCCAACGCACAAGATCGGCAAGCTTCTGTGATTCGTTTAGCTGTTATATAGGGGGAAGGGGTCCAACAGACTTGCTGAAAGGTGGTGATCAATTTTCTTTGGGCTAGGTGAATGCCGTTGTGTATTATGTATGGATTGCATGGTGGATAGTGCGGCTTGTGATGTTATTACAATTGTTCCTTCTATGGGTGAATAGATTGTCGCCTTGTCTAGTTAATTGATTAAAACATTTGTGGGACATCCAGTCGGGTTTCCCTTTTGTTGGAAAGAATTGAGTAGCTCTTGCTGACTGTTATCCAATGAGTCCTGGTGATGTATGGCTAGTATGGTCTGGGTCGTCTCTTGATGTTGCAGAGTCTTGGTGGAGGAGTCTAAGGGAAGTCTAGATAGGGTGTCCGCATTAGTATGGAGTTTACTTGGTATGTACACAATCTCGACATTAAATTCCTCTAATGACTCTCGCCATCTGACCGTTAATGCGTTCTTGGTGTCGGATGTTCGGAGCCATTGAAGGGCGTGGTGATCAGTGATGACAGTGCCTTGACACCGGCCAAGTATGCCTTGAAGTGTTGGAGGGCCCATATCATCCCTAGGCATTCTCTTTTTGTTACTTGGTAGTTTATTTCTGCTGGATTAAGGGTACGGCTGGCACAAACAATGATATGTTCCTTGCCCTCTCTAGTTTGTCCAAGAATGGCACCTATTCCGAACTGAGAGACGTCGGTGTATAATCTGAATGGACGTGTATAATCCGGGAAGGATACAACTGGAGAGACCACTAACTTCTCTTTCAGATTATTGAATGCTTGTAGGCGCTGTTCTGTCCATTTGAATGGTTCTTCTTTTCTTGTCAGATCATGTAAGGGCTTGGCAATCGTTGCGAAGTTCTTTACAAATCTTCGATAGTAAGAGGCCAGCCCTAGGAAAGCACGTACTCCTTTGACATTTGTGGGAGGTGAAATTTTACTGATTGCTTCTAATTTACTGGGATCTGGGGAAATAACTTGTTCTGAGACGATATGTCCCAGAAAATTTACTTTAGTTTTGGCAAGGGTGCACTTTGATGGTTTGAGTTTTAGGTTGGCATCCCTTATTCTCTGAAATACTTGTTTTAGCCTTTGTAAGTGTTCGGCCCAAGTCTTCCCGAACACTATGATGTCATCTAAATAGGCCAGACATGTTTCCCAGGTTAATCCTTGTAGAACAGATTCCATTAACCTGGAGAAGGTGGCTGGGCCATTGCACAGACCGAAAGGCAAAACAGTAAATTCGTATAGTTTGCCTTTGGTTGGTGGAGAAAGCTGTCTTTGGTTGACGTTCTGGGGCAACTGGAACTATAGTCGGGTCAATTTATGACAAACAACCACCCAACCCACAACAAATTGCAACAAAAGGTTTCTCAGTGGTTTTCACTCCTACTGGATATAATGATCAACAGAAAAAAAGTCTACCAAAATCTGACATCCGAAAATGGGTTAAAACAGTAATTTTCAAGATGGGAGCCACCGGGCTTTGAAATAACTAAAACAGCTATAACTTCTTCAATAATTGTGATAGAAACATAATTGTTGGTTCTGTCGCATGGTTTTAATGGATCATCAATCCACTGGTGTCAATAAACTTCAGATCTGATCAGTATATAACCTGAAATCCAAGATGGCGGCAAAAATGAAGGGCGTACAATCAATAAATTGTCTATATAATCAAACCTCTATTAGGCAATCACCCAACATTTATAAAATTCTAAGAAAGGTGTTTTCACTCTTCTCTTACAAGTAATTATATGTGATGTATTCCATGCCAGGGGAATGTCCCTGGCTCTGATTTAGTATCCTATCCCTTTTTTCGAATGCTCTTTCTTTGGATGTTTTGTTTTCTGTCTGAAGAATGAGTGCTCCTGAGATGTACGAAGATAGGTGTCCAATTTGCAAGGAGAGGCTTGAGAATGGAAGTGACGTGCAAATTCGTCAGAAAGGCGCTGATGGCATCAATGCAGCCACTGTTCAGAGAGGTGACGATGTTTATGTGGCGGCTGGATGCAAGGTACACACGGACTGTCGTAAACGGTATATAAATCAACATGACATCCTTAATCAAAAGAAGAAACAAGGACCATCCAAACCGTCCAGGAAGCAAAGTTCACGTGTGTTGACCAGGCCTTTCAACAGTCCGCTTATCTCTACGTACAAGAAATGAGTGAACTGGAGAGCAAACACCCAGATGTGTATGAGAAGTTTCAAAATGGCTTCCATGTGATCCGGCGAACAAACCAGTTTTGGGCAGGCCTCAGCTGTGATCTAGTCATCGAACAAACACTCATGAGATCAATAAAAAGTACCGGTGGCTTGAGTCATGGCAGTAAGATGACAGAGAAACACCTAGCATTGTGGACAATGTCAGACCCCATAACATCTGAGGTCAACGTCGCCATGCAGGACTTCAATGATCTCACATACGCAACAAGCGAACAGCATAAAGAAGCAACTGGTGCCAGAATTGAATGAGATGCATCCGACCTCTCGAAGATAAGCACAAAGCTGAATGCATTTTCACCTTTCTCCTCTGATCCTACATTAAGAAATATCATAAATGGAATCGTGGCAAGCGAAGACATCAACGTGCATGAATATGAAGCTGTTGGGAACAAAATCATCCAGAGAATGATTGGACAAATTGTGTTTTCCTTCTCCATCAAGAGGACAGAGAAAGCAAAGACCTTGGGAAATTCTACTGGTCTCCAGGTTGCTCCTCACAGAACCATCGACTCCAGTGTGCTGTTCCAGCAATTCCTGGTGGTATCCCAGACAGGTAATTTGTCACTTGAGGACGTGATGAGTTTTGAGCTCAGTCCATACCCACCATCCCTCTTTGAGGACAACAAGATCTTGAGGAAGGCCGATAAACCTCAACTCGCTCAAGCCGTCACTGACCACTGTACCAAGACACTGGCATGTGAAGGAGCACCTGACACCACACCGTCAGCACGCCTTAAGACTGAATGGTATGTGCTTGATGGTGGATCCTTGCTGTACAAGCTCAAGTGGAAGAAGGGAGATACATATGGCAAAATAGCCAGAGCATATGCAGACTTCACAACAAAACACTATGGGACAGCAACAGTTGTCTTTGATGGCTATGCTGCAGGCCCTTTGATAAAGGATAACACTCAGCAGAGACGGGGACAAGCCAACAGCTATCCGACTGTGAATTTCACCGGAGAAACTGAATTTGACGGAAAGAGAGATGAATTCCTATCTGTCGGCAGTAACAAGCAACAGCTGATCACCTTAATAGATAATCAGATGAAGAAAGTGGGCTGCACAGTTATTCAGGCAGAAGGGGACGCTGATGTGGACATTGCCAAGACAGCCGTAAACAGCACAATTCTGCATTCCACCACACTAATCGGCGAGGACACAGATTTGTTGATGCTTTTGCTCCATTACTGTATACCAGATGGAAAACCACTATATTTCAGATCAGACAACCAATCAAGAAGCAATCTGAAAGTATATGACATCAATCGGATGAAGCATCTTCTTGGGAATAAGTTGTGCACTCAACTATTATTCCTGCACGCCTTCACAGGCTGTGATTCAACATCTTGTGTGTATGGCATTGGGAAAAAATCAGTCTTTCAGAAACTCGTGGAAGATGATCAAGGCCTCCAGTTGTGTGCAGATACATTCACTTCGAGAGGCGTGAGCCCTGCAGAAATAAAGAAACTTGGCAGCCAAGCAATGGCCGTTATATTTGGTGGGGAGAGCACAAGTTCTCTGGCAGCCATGTGTTGCAAGATATTCACAAAGAAGGTCGCTGCTGCTAAGTCTTTTCGGGGAAGACCTGAACGTCTTCCCCCAACGGAATCTGCCACCAAGTTTCATTGTCTCCGAGTGTACTACCAGGTCATGGTTTGGATGGGGATGGAGGGTGACCTCGATCCTCTGGACTGGGGCTGGGGACTTGAAGACAATCGATTTGTACTTATCATGACTGCCATGAATGCTGCACCAGACACTCTTCTGAAGATGATACACTGCAACTGAACCACAGCTTGTGACACACCCCGTTGCAGCTGCAGAAAGAATGAGCTTCCGTGTATGTCTGCATGTGGATCATGCCAAATGACATTTTGTGACAATCCACTATATCAAGCCTCTGAGGAACTAGAGGACAGTGATGAGGACTGAAATTGTAACCTAAACTGTCATTATGTAATGTTCACAAATAACTGTTTCAGTGGCTGGCACCAGGTGTTCAGTGATTTTGGTTCAGATGGAAAATTTATTGATTTTATGCCCTTAATTTTTTGACGCCATCTTGGATTTCAGGTTAAATACTGATCAGATCTGAATTTTATTGACACCAGTGGATTGCTGATCCATTAAAAGCATGGACCAGAACCAACAATTATGTTTCTATCTCAATTATTGAAGAAGTTATAGCTGTTTTAGTTATTTCAAAGCCCGGTGGTGCCCATCTTGAAAATTACTCAGTTTTAACCCATTTCTGGATGTCAGATTTTGGTATACTTTTTTTCTGTTGATCAGTATATCCAGTAGGAATGAAAACCACTGAAAAACCTTTTGTTGCACTCTGTTGTGGGTCAGGTGGTATATTGACCCGACTACTAGCCAATATCCTGCTTGAAGATCTAAGGTGGTGAACCATTCTGCTCCAAGCAGGGAATCGAAGGAATCATCAATTCTGGGGAGGGGGGTAGCATCTTTGATGGTGACGTCATTCAGATGCCAGTAGTCAATGCAGAAGCGGGTTGATCCGTCCTTTTTCCGGACGAGTACTACCGAAGACGACCAAGGGCTGGTAGAAGTTTTGACAACTCCTGTGGCGAGCATATCTTGCACCTGTTTTTCCTCCTCTTGTCTCTGGATGGGGTTTTTACGACGGAGGGGTTGCTTTATGGGGCGTCCTACAGTATGGATAGAATAATGAAGCACGCCAGTTTTTCCCATGTCCCGACTAGAGGTAGCAAAGATATCTTGATAGGACATCAGTAAATTTATGAGGTCGGTTTGTTGACAGAGAGTAAGGTTAGAAGGAATATCAGGGAGGGGGTGATTAGTGGGAGGGGAGGTATCTGGAGGAGCAGCTAATTCTTCTGAATACATCTCAAGCTCACTAATGGCTAATCCTTTTGGTAATGTGATTGGCTTATCTGATATATTCGCTATCTTGATACAGTTTAATTGATTTGGTAGCAGGCTAGGAGCAGTTAGGCAGGCTCTGTTGCAAGGGCTTTGGAGGTGTGGGGTCAAGATGACATCTCCCATGAGGGTGGGAACCAAGAGTATCCATTTCTCATGATGAGGAGGAACTGTTACAGTATTGGAAGTGATAGCTTGAGATTTGAGGTGGGTGTGGCCCTTCTCATCCTCGGAATGCTTTTATGGGGAAGGATGGTTCATTACTCTGAAGTTTTGCAGTTGTATTAAGGGGGGCAGATAGGGACTTGGGTTTTAACTGCTGAAGGGGTTCAAGGGGGGTTTTGTCTCTTTGTTTGGGTTTTGAAGGTGGATCAAAAGTTAAGGTACGGTGCCTACAATTTATTGAGGCACTCAATCAAAATCAGGAGGTCGAGTCCCAAGTAACCATCGTACTTATTCTCGTTAGGACTGTAGATCACGAAAAAATGATTTACTCCGTGATTGGGAATAGGGGTGTTAATATATAGTGGAAGAGTCTGTCCTAAATTTGGAATGACTTGATAATTCGCTCTGACAAGAATGAGAGAGGAAGGTTGCATCTTTCCGAAAACTTTGTGATGTTTCCGGAAAAACGGAAGGAACCGGCAAGAACGGGAAGCTCCCGTGTCGATGAGAAGTCAGACTTAAGTGTGATTTTTTGGTAAACTGGGAGACCATCTGTAGATGTACCTTCATGAGCCCCTGCCAGATTGACGACTATTTGCTTGGGGGGAGCAATATAAAAATCCCGAGGATCCGGCTGCAGGGCCTCAGGTAGGTACTGTTCCGCTTCTTCTTCACTAGGTCCATCTTCAATTCCGGCTGTTCCGTCTTCAATGATGGTGGCTACCTTACGTGGCTTGATCCAGGGAATTTGGGACCACCAGCTTGGGACCTTGCTACATCTTCTTGTGAGTTCCGTGAAAGACCTTTTGAGCGACCATAACATGCACGGTCCCGAGCATGGATTCCAATCAGCTGGTCGAATTCTGACCCATTCCTCGGCTTTATCAGTAGCACAAGGAGCCACGGGACTACTGAGGGGGGCTGCTGCTCCTGGGTGGGTGGTTACCTTGTTAATTATGGCGATTTTGTCCTGTTTCACGGATTTTCTGAGTGCCATAATCCGCCTTATCACTGGTAGATCCGTGTCGTAGTTGGTAGGTTCTAAGATCGAGAAATGATCCGCCACCGGGTCTGGCAAAATTCCACACAAGTGCCTTGAAGATGCTTTCCTTTCGTTGTGCTGTGGTTTCTTCCGGAAAAGCATCGATCGCTATCTGATGGAGTTGCTCAATTGTGCCGTCTAAATCCCCTGAGTACTTTATCTCATGAAATTTCTTATTGGCAATGGTCTGACCGAGAACTGGATTGATAGCAGTTTTCACGTAATTTTCAAATTGTGCCCAGGTTAAACCAGGCATAATAATTATTGTCGTGCACATACCCTGATACTTTGGTTGCATACTTCCCTAGCTTCACTACTGTCGTGTGGATCTTGGAAGCGTCTTCGTTCCCGAACATAATGTCCAGGACCGGTTTGACTATTTCCATGTATGTATGTATGTCATAATCTTCTGGCTTGAACGCCGGAATATCAAGTGATCTAATGGCTGCCATGGTGAATTTTGTGCCAAAATGTTAATTGAGTACCAGGGGAAAACAAATCTATATAAAAACTCTCGTGTTGATATGCTGCCATCAGTGTTATGCCGGGTTATAATACAACCTAGCTTAGTTCTGGGTCTTTACTCAAATCCCACTATGGACTTTTAGACTCGATATTCTCTCAACAGGGTCACGTCAAACACGTTCTTATTCACAAATTAGGTATTCAGTCAGGTTAAGATGAACACAATAAATACACACAGGTGATTATACACTCTTATTTATTCAATGGGCATATAGGTATGGTTGAATACTCCTTGACTATTATGAGGGAATAGCAAGGAATGTAGAGACATAGATATACATAAATGACACGTACTTTGCACATATAAATAGGCCGACAGTGCGGAGAGATGATTACCGTACTACTATAAAGAATAGTCAGTGATCAAGTACTAACGGGTATCACACACTAAGGCCGGGCAAGAACATACAAGGAACATAAATCAAGGGATAATATTATAATGGAAGTATGCAATAATAATCAGACAAACATACACATAGATAAAACCCTTGATAACAATATACAGTATATGAGAGTTGAGTATCTACTTTGAATTATTCTGAATAAGTTTCGAGCAGATTGAACGAAATCTACGACTGCGCGTCAATAAGGTAGGGCAGAGCACAAGGGAAAGTGAATGAGGGGGTGCTGGGAAGACGCTCGCTCGCGGCTGGTGGGGAGCGAAGGGAGGGGATTTAAAGGGCTCACGCACACGGATTATATTTGGCTAGGTAGGTCGCTCAGGTCATATGTTTGACTGCGATGATCAAAATAGTAAATATAGTTAGTGCGATATTATTCTGATGAAGGGGGGAAATGTATTGAACTTCAAAGGGGAGGGTAAGTGAATTATTTTACTATTAACCCTTAAAGAGCAGCGCCCGGCTACAGTCGGACAAGAGAACCAAAGACTATGTGGCGGGGCCCGGCTATAGTAACATGCAATTTTGAGCACATTATCGGCTCTGAGAGAGAGTCCGAGCGGTGGGAGGAGCGTAGGTTGACTCTGACCGTTCGGCACGGGTCCCGCGCAGCAACTGCCGTCCCCTCCACACACATCCACACTCGCTACCTCGCTACACAGGGAATTATGTAAGGAAATTACCGTATTTTAGCGATTTTGCCCTTCGGTTGCACGATCGTTGCAAGACAACCAGTGATCGTAGAAGGATGGTTCAGGTGTCATTGGAAAGCTCAATTAATGCCCTTTCAGGGATACATAATTGTATTACGCTCTGGCTTTTGTTTATGCATGAAAAAGAGCACGGAAATAAGGTCGTTCAGGGTAAAACCACCCGCTTGGCAGGTAGTAGAAGTTACCGCCTAGGCCGCTCGTTGAGTGTTAATGATATACTTAAATTAGCAGGCGAGACTTTATATCATGAGCACACGATTGATTACTTCTTATATGCAAAGATAATCTCAAGGGTCGAGGAATTCAGATTTAATGATTTACATCTACTTAAGTATGCTCGAAGGTTGGAATTAACCTAACTGAATCAGGCAATAGTTTAATTACAGTAGATTAGGGAACGCGTCAATAAATCAGCGTATACGAGTAGTGACAATAAGACTACAAGGTAAATATGGCGTACACGACGAAGTTGTACTTAGATGGATATACCTGATAAGATATGAAGGAGGTCTGAACTGGTTAGCAGATTCCTATTTGGAATACAGAACAATTGGCGTTGTATTCGAGTGGGTGAATAATTAGACAATAGATCTACACAGAAACTAGAATTCCTAGACGAGTAGGACCGAAATTATCTATTTCATAAGAGAATAAACTAATACATTATTCACAAATTACACTATTAACGCACATCAAATTTAGGCGTAATAGAGGGGGGGGGGGAGACTGAGTTCAAAATAGATATAAATTGAGCGTAGGTTCTAGGTAAAAAGTGAGGGTGTTAGAAGGCAATCAATTAGCAGTATACACTTCAGCTTCAACTTGGTACACACATAAAATAGAATGGATGTACACAAGGAAAATCTGTGAGTATTCGGCTTGATTATGAATTTACACTATTATGTAACGTATGCGTAGAATGAATGTGGATTATGAATTTAGCAGAGAAATGAACACTAGATCTTGGGCACAGATCTACACAAGGTTTAATCTGGTTACTACAGGATTAATGCAATGAATAATGCATACGCAATAAATGAAGGATCTTAGGCACAGATCAAGCACAGAGATTAATGAATATTCACATATATTACCTTACCTTCACATCAATAATCACAAAGTAAGATACTCAGAGACACTTAGGGGGAGCTGGGGGGTGGGGGGTGGGGTTGAGGTTCTAAAACAAATTCTGGTCGACGTAGAGCGTATGTTCGCCTGGCCAGACTTCAGGGCTGCTTCGCACCGTCAGGAATCCCACGTCCAGACGTCAGAGGCACACAGCAGGGCTTGTTGTAGGCTCGAGGGGGAGGGGAATGCAGTTGCCACTTTTAGTTAGATGCTCCGGTCTTTTCAGACTTAAGAACATTACCTAGGTGGAAGTGCTTGCTTTCTCAACAATTTCGTTGAGTACATGTTCGGATATTTTCTGAGCTTCAACTTATACTAATTCGATGGTAAAGAGATATATATAGTGAATCGTTGTGACATCAATAGTGAAGTAAATACTTAACTTAAAAATACATGGTAGTTATCATAAGGTACCTAATCATCTAAAGTATTTTATTTAATACTCCGGTGGGAGTTACTAAGTCTAGGAAGGATATAATAGCACTTCTGGTGATTTTATTAAAATTAGGGGTTATTCTTGAATCCGGGAATAACTCTGGTCATCTCTATGTCTCTTGGTTGGTCCAGAGCTCTTCGTAACAGTCTTGTATTGTAGATTCTAATATCCCCACTTATGTCGGTAACACTCAGGTCTTTGATGTGGAATTTGCATAAATATTTGTTCTGTGTACTGCAAATCTGGCTGCTGGTGCAATGAAGGTTGGTGATTGGTGGGGAGGGTTTGAAACCTGGATGGTGATTGGCTGACCTTTCCATTTTTTAATAGGGGTGACTGACCTAGGTGACCGTCCTTGGTAGACAGAACACGGGAATGACCAGGTATAATGGGGTACCCCTCTGTTTCTCGTTTCTCCTCATCATGGGGGACTGGTATGGAATGGTGTCTAGGTTGTTTATGTCTTCGTTTGTCCTTCCTACTCACCTGTAGGCTGGCAATCCTACAGGTGTTTCCCAAACCCGTTCTATCCAAACCCTTCACTTCAAAAGCCTTTCGTATCATTAACTCCCCTTCCACTCACCGACTCTCTGCAATCTCTCTCTCTATGCCGCAATGGTGCGTCTCCCTCACTATTCTATTGGTAGTACAATAATCAGTGTTCCTCAGAGCTCTCTCAATGTATACCACCTCCTCTACGTAGGGTACGTAGTACACGTCTTGCAACACAATCCCACCCCTACTCTGTGCAACTCTCCAACTCAAGAGTGAAACAATACTCCCAATCTTTCTTCTATTCAACAGCTGAGCTCTAGAACTCTCTCCCTGAACCCATCTTTCCCTCACCATATGACTTAAATTGCTCCATACTCCGGGTGTCCATGCATTTTGGCTGACTGTTCCATGATTTTGGCCCTGTATCACTTTCAACTCTGGGAGAGGCAATCGTCACAGGCAGTTTTGCCTTTTGTCTCCCTCATCCACATAGCAAAAAAACAAACAAACAAACAAATATATATACCGGTATATATATATATTTTGCAGAACAGGAATATATGTTGTGTTGGTATATATTGCATACAAGTAATGTACAGTATGTGATTTAGGTATATATTGAATAAAAGTAATATATGAGTGTTGGTATATATTGCATAAAATGTATATATGTGTTGTAAGTATATATTGCATGATAGGTATATATTGTGTAGGTATATATTACATAACATGATTATATGTGTTGTAAGTATATATTGTATGAAAGGTATATATTGTGTAAGTATACAGTATATTGCATAAAAGGATTATATATGATGTAAGTATATATTGCATGAAAGGTATATTATTGTGTAGGGTATATATTGCATATGGAGTATTTGTAGTGTTGGTATAAATTGCATACAAGTAATGAACAATATTGTTATGTAGTAATATATTGCATACAATTGATATACAGTATTGTGATGTAGGTATATATTGCATAAAATGAGTATATGTGATGTAGGTATATATTGCATAAAAGGAGTATATGTGGTGTTGGTATATATTGCATAGGAGTATGTGTAGTGTTGGTATATATTGCATACAAGTAATGTACAGTATTGTTATGTAGGTATATATTGCATAAAATGAGTATATGTGGTGTAGGTATATTGCATAAAAGGAGTATGTGTAGTGTTGGTATATATTGCATACAAGTAATGTACAGTATTGTGATGTAGGTATATATAGCATAAAATGAGTATATGTGATGTAGGTATATATTGCATAAAAGTAATGTACAATATGTAATGTTGGTATATATTGCACAACAGTAATGTACAGTATTGTGATGTAGGTATATATTGCATAAAATTAGTATCTGTGATGTACATAAGAACATAAGAAAATGGGAGTCTGCAGAAAGCCGATTGGCCTAAGCAAGGCAGATCCCTGTCCCACACAACCCCAATTACAAAGCCCAATTATAGGCTCAACACTCTAATACCCTGAGGATCATCTTACCAAACCGGTTAGAGATTAACGCAGGATTACGGGGGTCTGCAGAGCGCTGATTGGCCCAACCCGGCTGATCCCCCTTCACACCCAACCCTTCTCGTCCATATGCTTATCCAATTTTTTCTTAAAGCTCCCTATCGTTCTTGATCCCACTATATCACTTGGTAGCCTATTCCACCCATCTACAACTCTGTTACCAAACCAATATTTGCCTATATCTTTTCTGAAACGAAATTTATCTAATTTGAAACCATTGGTACGAGTTCTTTCGCTATCACTGAGCTTTAGTACATTTGTCATGTCCCCTTTGTTAATCCCACTAACCCACTTGAACACCTCTATCATATCCCCTCTAACTCTGCGTCTCTCTAACGAATGTAAACCTAATTTCTTCAACCTTTCTTCATACGGAAAATTTCTAATATTATGGATCATTTTTGTCATTCTACGCTGAATTCTCTCCAATGAATCTATGTCCATTCTGTAATAAGGACACCA
Organism: Paralithodes platypus; assembly: GCA_032716605.1. Taxonomy (NCBI): domain Eukaryota; kingdom Metazoa; phylum Arthropoda; class Malacostraca; order Decapoda; family Lithodidae; genus Paralithodes; species Paralithodes platypus. Next base: position 42,663,973 of record CM064548.1, on the reverse strand, counting down.
AAATTGGACAGCATAATCCATATGGGGTCTCACTAATGACAAGTAAAGTTTTAAGATAACATCAGCAGTTCTGTTACTCACACTCCTAGAGATGAACCCGAGAATCCTGTTTGCCTTATTACGAACGCTTATACACTGTTTTCTAGGCTTCAAATCATTGCTAACAAACACACCTAGATCTTTCTCGCAGTCTGAATTTTCTAATTCTAAATTAGCTAGTTTATATTTAACATTTGTTTGCATCTTCCCTATCTTTAATACCTTGCATTTGTCAATGTTAAACTTCATCTGCCAATTTACTGACCATTCATGTAAGGTATCTAGATCCCTTTGGAGGCACTCTATATCGCTATCTGAATCAATTGATCTCCCCATTTTAGTATCGTCTGCGAATTTACTTATCCTACTAGTTATACCTAAATCTAGGTCATTTATGTATATAAGAAACAACAGGGGACCTAATACCGATCCCTGGGGGACACCACTTTTGACTGCTCCCCACTCTGACTTGGTACCATTTATGCTGACTCTCTGTTTCCTACCAATTAGCCATGACCTAATCCATCCCAACAACGACCCTCCTATTCCATGTGCCTCAACCTTTCTCATCAATCTCTCATGAGGGACTCTGTCGAAAGCTTTACTGAAATCTAAATATATAATATCATATGACTTGTCACTATCTACTGCTTCATATACCTCTGAGAAAAAGCTAAGCAAATTAGTAAGGCACGAACGTCCCTGAGTGAATCCATGCTGAGAAGAATTTATTAAGTTAAATTTTACTAAGTGGCTTCTAATTTTCCTAGCAATAATAGACTCTAGCAACTTTCCTATGATTGATGTGAGACTAATGGGACGGTAATTGGATGCTATCGATTTATCACCTTTTTTGAAGATCGGAACTACATTTGCAAGCTTCCAAGCTTCTGGAACTAAACCTGTTTCTAATGACTTGTTAAATATAAATGCTAATGGACTACTTAACTCATCTCTGCATTCTTTTAATACTCTAGCATATACCTCGTCAGGACCAGGCGATTTTTGAGGTTTCAGTCTGTCAATTTCCTTAAGCACATCATTTCTACTTATACTAACTGTACTTAACATATTTTCTATACTATCACTATATACCATATTGACTTCTGGAATCTGTGCCAAATTTTCATTAGTGAAAACGGAAAGAAACTGACTATTTAATGTACTGCACATTTCTAAATCATTTTCTGTTATTTCTCCTATTGAAGTTTTTAGGGGGCCTATTACATCTCTAACTTTAGATTTATATAGTTGGTAAAAAGCTTTAGGGTTATTTTTTGAGTCGCTGGCTATCCTTATTTCATAATTTCTTTTTGCTTTCCTGATTTCCTTGTTGACCTGTCTTGATAGAGTCTGATATTATATATGTAAATGATTTTCACCTTTCTTTATTTTTCGATATATTCCTTTCTTTTTTCCTATAAGATCTATTAGCTTATTAGTCATCCATTTTGGTTGGTTCTGCGTCGATCTAAATCTTCTTTTAGGGATATTTATTTTGAGCATTGTGGAGTGAAGCAATAAACTGGTTATATGTAGGTGGCAAGTTTAACTCTGGCATATCCTGACTTAATCGCTTAACAATAGGGTCCACCCTTAAGTCTCTTCTTAGCCCACCATAATCGGCTTTTCTGAAATCTGGGATAAGTGTCGTATTCTCTTTAGCATTCCCTGTCCATTGTATATTAAAATAAATAGATTTATGATCGCTATTTCCTAGGTGGTCACCAATCTCTACATTATTTATCATATGTTCATTGTTACTGAAAACTAAATCAAGAATATTAATACCTCTAGTCGGCGTATCTATGAATTGAAATAAAAAACTATCTTGTACTACCTCAATAAACTCTACTGAATCGGAGTCGCCTATTTGGTGCTGCCAATCAATGTTCGGAAAATTAAAATCCCCCATAATGCACACATTGCTAAACCTTGATGCTATTTTAATTTCCTCCCATAACGATTTTCCGCCATTTCTACTCATATTAGGCGGTCTATATATAACTCCAATAACTATGGTCTCACTACCTTCGTTAACCTCTACCCAAACACTTTCATTATCATTATTTAGTCTAATACCTGATTTAATACAGCTTTTTAATGTACTCCTGACAAACACTGCTATACCCCCGCCCCTCCTACTTGTTCGGTCATATTTAAACAAACTATATCCTGGAATATCAAATTCTGCTAAAAAATTCCTAGATTCTGTATTAATCCACGTTTCAGTTAGCGCTATTATGTCTATATTTTATGTGCTAACGAGTGCTCTAAGTTCGTTCATTTTGTTACATAAACTCCTACAATTTGTATAATATACCCTCAACCTATTACTTTATTTGCAACTAATTTTCTATTGTGTTTAGCTAACTTATTATTTCCTGTTGAACTACTAGCTCTAGACGGAAATTCTACTCTATCAGTATTCTCATCTTTACTATCAGTTACATGCGTAGTGTTATCGATACTACTATTACACATCACTATATCCGCACTATCTTGACTGATTATTTCTATTTTACTCACTGGTTTGTCACATGAAGTACCTGCTCCATATGGAGACAGTATTTTACTTACACACCCAGGTTTTTTTAACGAAACCCCGCAACAATCTTGTCGAGTGAGCTGGCCAAGGTCGAAACTCCTAGTCGAGAGAGATGTACTCCATCCTGGGCATACAGTTCATCCTTACCATAAAAGAGGGACCAGTTATCCAGGAATGGAATAGTATTTGCCTTACAATACTTCTCCAGCCGGCTATTTACACAAATAGCCCTGGAGGACCATTCCTTCCTTACCCCTCTTCTAGGCAGGATACTGTTTACCACAGGAACTCCACCTTTTTCCTTGATCCTCTCCAACATTTCCTGATACTTGGAGAGCAACTCCTCAGTCCTGCATCTCCATATGTCGTTGCTCCCTGCGTTGAGGAAGATGATGGGGTCCTCCCCACTCACTTCCATGACAGCATCTATCTTCTCAGCCACCCTCCCGACTCCGGCACCAGGCACGCAGACAACTTTACCAACCTGAGTGTTTGTTGCCCTGCCAAGGTATCTAACCAATGAATCACCGACAATGAAAACAGACTTAGCTTTTTCCTTTTGTCGGCGTGTAGCAGCAGTTGTTGCAGCAACAGCAGCAGACTTCCCCCCCTCCCCTCTCACTGCCTCGATGATCGCCACTTCATCGCCATCACTCTCATCAGCCAAGGTGCTGAAGTTGTTGTGGGTCTTGACTGGCTGCCTTTTCAGCTTGCAGGCCGTTGCACTAGTTGACACCACTTTCCAAGGGGCTTCACGATCCCTGGGAACACTTCCGGTAGCCTCACACTTCTTCTCCGCCATAGCTAGTCTCAAGGCCAAATTTTCATCTTTGAGACACTGAATCTCCTGCTCCACACTCTCCAGTCTCTCTTGCAAAGCAAGACAAAGCTGGAGAGTATGGGAGGAGACAGCAGACTCATCAACAACAGCCATCACTATGAAAGTTCACTAGGACCTCACTAAGGGTAAACAGGTTCACTAGCGGTCACTGGGGACGTCCGCACAGGTCAGGGGTCAGAGAGCAACTGAAATAGTTGGTAATAGGTATATATTGCATAAAAGGAGTATATGTGGTGTAAGTATATATTGCATAAAAGTAATGTACAATATGTGATGTTGGTATATATTGCACAACAGTAATGTACAGTATTGTGATGTAGGTATATATTACATAAAATTAGTATCTGTGATGTAGGTATATATTGCATAAAAGGAGTATATGTGGTGTAAGTATATATTGCATAAAAGGAGTATGTGGTGTTGGTATATATTGCATAAAAGTAATGTACAGTATTGTGATGTAGGTATATATTGCATAAAAGGAGTATATGTGGTGTTGGTATATATTGCATAAAAAGGAGTATATATATGTGGTGTTGGTATATATTGCATAAAAGTAATTTATGTGATGTAGGTATATATTGCATAAAAAGTAATGTACAGTAGGTATGCTGTTGGTATATATTGTATAATGTACATACAAGTTTACAGTAGGTGATGGTGTGGTATATATTGTATACAAGTAATGTACAGTAGGTGATGTTGGTATATATTGTATACAAGTAATGTACAGTAGGTGATGTTGGTATATATTGTATACAAGTAATGTACAGTATTGTGATAGTATGTATACAAGTAATGTACAGTAGGTGTTGTATATATATTGTATACAAGTAATGTACAGTAGGTGATGTTGGTATATATTGTATACAAGTAATGTACAGTAGGTGATGTTGGTATATATTGTACAAAGTAATGTACAGTAGGTGATGTTGGTATATATTGTATACAGTAATGTACAGTAGGTGATGTAGGTATATATTGTATACAAGTAATGTACAGTAGGTGATGTTGGTAATATTGTATACAAGTAATGTACAGTAGGTATATATTGTATACAAGTAATGTACAGTATTGTGATGTAGGTATATATTGTATACAAGTAATGTACAGTAGGTGATGTTGGTATATATTGTATACAAGTAATGTACAGTAGGTGATGTGTATATATTGTATACAAGTAATGTACAGTATTGTGATGTTGGTATATATTGTATACAAGTAATGTACAGTAGGTGATGTTGGTATATATTGTATACAAGTAATGTACAGTAGGTGATGTTGGTATATATTGTATACAAGTAATGTACAGTAGGTGATGTTGGTATATATTGTATACAAGTAATGTACAGTAGGTGATGTTGGTATATATTGTATACAAGTAATGTACAGTATTGTGATGGTATATATTGTATACATGTAATGTACAGTAGGTGATGTTGGTATATATTGTATACAAGTAATGTACAGTAGGTGATGTTGGTATATATTGTATACAAGTAATGTACAGTATTGTGATGTAGGTATATATTGTATACAAGTAATGTACAGTAGGTGATGTTGGTATATATTGTATACAAGTAATGTACAGTAGGTGATGTTGGTATATATTGTATACAAGTAATGTACAGTATTGATGTATGTAGGTATATATTGTATACAAGTAATGTACAGTAGGTGATGTTGGTATATATTGTATACAAGTAATGTACAGTAGGTGATGTTGGTATATATTGTATACAAGTAATGTACAGTAGGTGATGTAGGTATATAATGTATACAAGTAATGTACAGTAGGTGATGTTGGTATATATTGTATACAAGTAATGTACAGTATTGGTGATGTAGGTATATATTGTATACAAGTAATGTACAGTAGGTGATGTTGGTATATATTGTATACAAGTAATGTACAGTAGGTGATGTTGGTATATATTGTATACAAGTAATGTACAGTAGGTGATGTAGGTATATATTGTATACAAGTAATGTACAGTAGGTGATGTTGGTATATATTGTATACAAGTAATGTACAGTAGGTGATGTAGGTATATATTGTATACAAGTAATGTACAGTAGTGTGATGTGGTATATATTGTATACAAGTAATGTACAGTAGGTGATGTTGGTATATATTGTATACAAGTAATGTACAGTATTGTGATGTAGTATATATTGTATACAAGTAATGTACAGTAGGTGATGTGGTCTATATTGTATACAAGTAATGTACAGTATTGTGATGTAGGTATATATTGTATACAAGTAATGTACAGTAGGTGATGTTGGTATATATTGTATACAAGTAATGTCCAGTAGGTGATGTTGGTATATATTGTATACAAGTAATGTACAGTAGGTGATGTTGGTATATATTGTATACAAGTAATGTACAGTAGGTGATGTTGGTATATATTGTATACAAGTATGTACAGTATTGTGATGTAGGTATATATTGTATACAAGTAATGTACAGTAGGTGATGTTGGTATATATTGTATACAAGTAATGTACAGTAGGTGATGTTGTATAATTGTATACAAGTAATGTACAGTATTGGTGATGTTATATATTGTATACAAGTAATGTACAGTAGGTGATGTTGGTATATTGTATACAAGTAATGTACAGTAGGTGATGTTGGTATATAGATTGTATACAAGTAATGTACAGTATTGTGATGTAGGTATATATTGTATACAAGTAATGTACAGTAGGTGATGTTGGTATATATTGTATACAAGTAATGTACAGTAGGTGATGTTGGTATATATTGTATACAAGTAATGTACAGTATTGTGATGTAGGTATATATTGTATACAAGAATGTACAGTAGGTGGTTGGTATATATTGTATACAAGTAATGTACAGTAGGTGATGTTGGTATATATTGTATACAAGTAATGTACAGTAGTGGATATATATTGTATAAGTAATGTCCAGTAGGTGATGTTGGTATATATTGTATACAAGTAATGTACAGTAGGTGATGTTGGTATATATTGTATACAAGTAATGTACAGTATTGTGATGTAGGTATATATTGTATACAAGTAATGTACAGTAGGTGATGTGGTATATATTGTATACAAGTAATGTACAGTAGGTGATGTTGGTATATATTGTATACAAGTAATGTACAGTATTGTGATGTAGGTATATACAAGTAATGTACAGTAGGTGATGTTGGTATATATTGGTATACAGTAATGTACAGTAGGTGATGTTGGTATATGTATACAAGTAATGTACAGTAGGTGATGTTGGTATATTGTATAACAAGTAATGTACAGTAGGTGTGTTGTGGTATATATTGTATACAAGTAATGTACAGTAGGTGATGTTGGTATATATTGTAATACAAGTAATGTACAGTATTGTGATGTAGGTATATATTGTATACAAGTAATGTACAGTAGGTGATGTTGGTATATATGTATACAAGTAATGTACAGTATTGTGATGTTGGTATATATTGTATACAAGTATGTACAGTATGTGTGATGTAGGTATATATTGTATACAAGTAATGTACAGTAGGTGATGTTGGTATATATTGTATACAAGTAATGTACAGTAGGTGATGTTGGTATATATTGTATACAAGTAATGTACAGTATTGTGATGTAGGTATATATTGTATACAAGTAATGTACAGTAGGTGATGTTGGTATATATTGTATACAAGTAATGTACAGTAGGGTATGTTGGTATATATTGTATACAAGTAATGTACAGTATTGTGATGTAGGTATATATTGTATACAAGTAAGTACAGTAGGTGATGTTGTATATATTGTATACAAGTAATTACAGTATGTGATGTTGGTATATATGTATACAAGTAATGTACAGTATGTGATGTTGGTATATATTGTATACAAGTAATGGTACAGTATTGTGATGTATATATTGTGTACAAGTAATCTCCAGTAGGTGATGTTGGTATATATTGTATACAAGTAATGTACAGTAGGTGATGGTGGTATATATTGTATACAAGTAATGTACAGTAGGTGATGTTGGTATATATTTATACAAGTAATGTACAGTAGTGATGTTGGTATATATTGTATACAAGTAATGGTACAGTAGGTGATGTTGGTATATATTGTATACAAGTAATGTACAGTAGGTGATGTGGTATATATTGTATACAAGAATGTACAGTAGGTGATGTTGGTATATATTGTATACAAGTAATGTACAGTAGGTGATGTTGGTATATATTGTATACAAGTAATGTACAGTATTGTGATGTTGGTATATTGTATACAAGGAAGGTGGTATATATTGTATACAGTAATGTACAGTAGTAATGTAAGTAGGTGATGTAGGTATATATTGTATACAAGTAATGTACAGTATGTGATGTTGGTAATATATGTATACAAGTAATGTACAGTAGCTGTTGTTGGTATATATTGTATAGAAGTAAAGTACAGTAGGTGATGTTGGTATATATTGTATACAAGTAATGTACAGTATGTGATGTATACAGTAAGGTGTGTTGGTATATATTGTATACAAGTAATGTACAGTAGGTGATGTTGGTATATATTGTATACAAGTAATGTACAGTAGGTGATGTTGGTATATATTGTATACAAGTAATGTACAGTATTGTGGTAGGTATATATTGTATACAAGTAATGTACAGTAGGTGATGTGGTATATATTGTATACAAGTAATGTACAGTAGGTGATGTTGGTATATATTGTATACAAGTAATGTACAGTAGGTGATGTAGGTATATATTGTATACAAGTAATGTACAGTAGGTGATGTTGGTATATATTGTATACAAGTAATGTACAGTAGGTGATGTTGGTATATATTGTATACAAGTAATGTACAGTAGGTGATGTTGGTATATATTGTATACAAGTAATGTACAGTATTGTGATGTAGGTATATATTGTATACAAGTAATGTACAGTAGGTGATGTTGGTATATATTGTATACAAGTAATGTACAGTAGGTGATGTTGGTATATATTGTATACAAGTAATGTACAGTAGGTGATGTTGGTATATATTGTATACAAGTAATGTACAGTAGGTGATGTTGGTATATATGTATACAAGTAATGTACAGTAGGTGATGTTGGTATATATTGTATACAAGTAATGTACAGTAGGTGATGTTGGTATATATTGTATACAAGTAATGTACAGTAGGTGATGTTGGTATATATTGTATACAAGTAATGTACAGTAGGTGATGTAGGTATATATTGTATACAAGTAATGTACAGTAGGTGATGTAGGTATATATTGTATACAAGTAATGTACAGTAGGTGATGTTGGTATATATTGTATACAAGTAATGTACAGTAGGTGATGTTGGTATATATTGTATACAAGTAATGTACAGTAGGTGATGTAGGTATATATTGTATACAAGTAATGTACAGTAGATGATGTTGGTATATATTGTATACAAGTAATGTACAGTAGGTGATGTTGGTATATTGTATACAAGTAATGTACAGTGTGATGTAGGTATATATGTATACAAGTAATGTACAGTAGGTGATGTTGGTATATTGTATACAAGTAATGTACAGTAGGTGATGTTGGTATATATTGTATACAAGTAATGTACAGTAGGTGATGTTGGTATATTGTATACAAGTAATGTACAGTATTGTGATGTAGGTATATATTGTATACAAGTAATGTACAGTAGGTGATGTTGGTATATATTGTATACAAGTAATGTACAGTAGGTGTTGGTATATATTGTATACAAGTAATGTACAGTATTGTGATGGGTATATATTGTACAAGTAATGTACAGTAGGTGATGTAGGTATATATTGTATACAAGTAATGTACAGTAGGTGATGTTGGTATATATTGTATACAAGTAATGTACAGTAGGTGATGTTGGTATATATTGTATACAAGTAATGTACAGTATTGTGATGTAGGTATATATTGTATACAAGTAATGTACAGTAGGTGATGTTGGTATTATTGTATACAAGTAATGTACAGTATGTGAAGGTATATATTGTATACAAGTAATGTACAGTAGGTGATGTGGTATATATTGTATACAAGTAATGTACAGTAGGTGATGTTGGTATATATTGTATACAAGTAATGTACAGTAGGTGATGTTGGTATATATTGTATACAAGTAATGTACAGTAGGTGATGTTGGTATATATTGTATACAAGTAATGTACAGTATTGTGATGTAGGTATATATTGTATACAAGTAATGTACAGTAGGTGATGTTGGTATATTGTATACAAGTAATGTACAGTAGGTGATGTTGGTATATTGTATACAAGTAATGTACAGTATTGTGATGTAGGTATATATTGTATACAAGTAATGTACAGTAGGTGATGTTGGTATATATTGTATACAAGTAATGTACAGTATTGTGATGGTATATATTGTATACAAGTAATGTACAGTAGGTGATGTTGGTATCTATGTATACAAGTAATGTACAGTATTGTGATGTAGGTATATATTGTATACAAGTAATGTACAGTAGGTGATGTTGGTATATTGTATACAAGTAATGTACAGTAGGTGATGTTGGTATTATTGTATACAAGTAATGTACAGTAGGTGATGTTGGTATATTGTATACAAGTAATGTACAGTATTGATGTAGGTATATATTGTATACAAGTAATGTACAGTAGGTGATGTTGGTATATATTGTATACAAGTAATGTACAGTAGGTGATGTTGTATATATTGTATACAAGTAATGTACAGTATGTGATTTTGGTATATATTGTATACAAGTAATGTACAGTAGGTGATGTTGGTATATTGTATACAAGTAATGTACAGTAGGTGATGTTGGTATATATTGTATACAAGTAATGTACAGTAGGTGATGTTGGTATATATGTATACAAGTAATGTACAGTAGGTGATGTTGGTATATATTGTATACAAGTAATGTACAGTATTGTGATGTAGGTATATATTGTATACAAGTAATGTACAGTAGGTGATGTTGGTATATATTGTATACAAGTAATGTACAGTATTGTGATGTAGGTATATATTGTATACAAGTAATGTACAGTAGGTGATGTTGGTATATATTGTATACAAGTAATGTACAGTAGGTGATGTTGGTATATATTGTATACAAGTAATGTACAGTAGGTGATGTTGGTATATACTGTATACAAGTAATGTACAGTAGGTGATGTTGGTATATATTGTATACAAGTAATGTACAGTATTGTGATGTAGGTATATATTGTATACAAGTAATGTACAGTAGGTGATGTTGGTATATATTGTATACAAGTAATGTACAGTAGGTGATGTTGGTATATTGTATACAAGTAATGTACAGTAGGTGATGTTGGTATATATTGTATACAAGTAATGTACAGTAGGTGATGTTGGTATATATTGTATACAAGTAATGTACAGTAGGTGATGTTGGTATATATTGTATACAAGTAATGTACAGTAGGTGATGTTGGTATATATTGTATACAAGTAATGTACAGTAGGTGATGTTGGTATATATTGTATACAAGTAATGTACAGTAGGTGATGTTGGTATATATTGTATACAAGTAATGTACAGTAGGTGATGTTGGTATATATTGTATACAAGTAATGTACAGTAGGTGATGTTGGTATATATTGTATACAAGTAATGTACAGTAGGTGATGTTGGTATATTGTATACAAGTAATGTACAGTAGGTGATGTTGGTATATATTGTATACAAGTAATGTACAGTAGGTGATGTTGGTATATATTGTATACAAGTAATGTACAGTAGGTGATGTTGGTATATATTGTATACAAGTAATGTACAGTATTGTGATGTAGGTATATATTGTATACAAGTAATGTACAGTAGGTGATGTTGGTATATATTGTATACAAGTAATGTACAGTATTGTGATGTAGGTATATATTGTATACAAGTAATGTACAGTATTGTGATGTAGGTATATATTGTATACAAGTAGTATATGAGGTGTAGATATATATATTGCATATAAAGAATATGTGTTTTTTTTTGTTTTTTTTCTATGTGAGTGAGGGAGGCAAAAGGCAGAACGGCCTATAGCGAGTGCCTCCCCCATAGTTGAAAGAGTGACAGGGCCAACATCATGGGACGTTAGAGCCAAAATGCCTGAACACACGGAGTTTGAAGCAATTTAAATCATAGGAAGAGGGAAAGACTGATTCTGGGAGAGAGTTCCAGAGCTCAGCTGTTGAATAGAAGAAAGTCTGAGAGTAACGTTGCACTCTTGGGTTGGAGAGTTGCACAGAGTAGGGGTGGGATTGTGTTGCAAGACGGGTACCACGTGCCCTACGTAAAGGACGTGGTATACACTGGGAAAGCTCTGAGGAATACTGATTATTAAAGTAGCGATAGAATAGCGAGAGAGATGCAACATTGCGGGGCGAAGAGAGAGAGATTGCAGAGAGTTGGTGAGTGGACGGGAGTTAATGATACGAAAGGCCTTCCTTTCAATGATGTCTAGGAGAGTGGTTTGAGAGGAACCTCCCCACACATGTGAACAATACTCAATACAAGGACGCACTATGCCCCTGTACAGAGCAAGAAGCTGTGCAGGGGTAAAGAACCCCCTAAGGCGGTTAAGCACACCCAGCTTCTGAGAGGCTGCCTTAGCAAGACTGGTAATATGGTCCTTCCAACTGAGAGCAGAAGAAAAAGAGACACCAAGAATATTGAGAGAAGATGAAGGATTGATTTTTGTATTGTTGAAGAATAAGGGATAGTCCGCAGGAAGTTCCTGACGGGTAGATAGATGGAGAAATTGGGTTTTGGAAGCATTAAAGGTAACAAGGTTTTCTCTGCCCCAATTGGAGATAGTAGTTAGATCAGAATGTAAGTGTTCTATGGCTTCATTCCGTTTGTCGTTGAAGAATTGCTGGCTTGGGCGTTCTGAAAAACTAATGGAGTAGTGTAAGGTTGAGTCGTCTGTGTATGAATGGATAAGTAAGTATATAGTTCATGAAAGGAATATATTGTGTAGGTGTACTGTTTATTGCATAGAAGGATTATAATTATATTATGTGGTGTAGTCATATATTGCATATAGTGGATACAATGAATGTATATATGTGGTGTAGGCATATAATACATAAGAGGTTGGGAGGGAGGTATCCTGACCAGGATTTGAACCAACTCATTCCAGGTAATTTTTGGAACCATATCCACTCAACCATGAGTCGAGTGTACGGTGCCCAACTAAACTTCATCAACAAAATATATTCCACATTAGAGGTCCTAACAAGAATCCTTGGGGAACTCTGGCTGTGATCGGTAAGGTGTAGACACCTCCCCTTGTGTTAAGCGGAGGTGTTTAGGTTCCTCCCTAGAGTTCCACCAAGCTTAAATAAATCCTCTCAAGATCCCTTTTCAAGATAAATATGTACCTTTTTCGGAAGATAAATGTGCCGGCCAAAGGCAGGTTTCTCCTAAACTAAACGTTCACTATCGCTCGCCAGGAAAAAATTGACACCTAAATGGCATAAAATGTATTAGAATTGACTGAAATTGGGTGAACAGTAATACAAATCGCCAAACTAATGGGGCAAGCGTCTTAAATCTCAAAACTAATGGGGATAAACGTGACGGAGAAGGGGGTTCAGAAAAAAAAACTCGAGTGATAATCCCCCCTTAATGCTGACACACTTTTGCCTTCAAGGTAACTAACTATATTCGGTTTTATTTCAGCTGACGGTAAATTGAATCCCTTGGCAACTAATGTTTTGATAACTAATGGAAACATATGAAACTACTTTGTCACTGAGCCATAATTATGCCAAGTTTTCATTATTAACATTATATTTCGGCAAACAATCTTCGTAATAGCTGAATAATCAAGACGGAGACATGTCAATTCACCGCCAGATTAAATAAAACAGGGTATACTATATAGCCATTCGTATGTGAGAGAGCTCAAAATATTAAAAGACAAAACTTCCTCATCGAAAATTGCCGGAAAACTCGTTTGTGTGACACTGATTGAAAGCAGAACCCTAGATGAAGAGGTGAAGCTAATGGAAGAAGAGCCAACAGAAATATAGAGAAGACGAAGAAAAAACGATGAAACGAATGGAGAAGAATGTGGACGAGACGTTAGTAGCTGAAAGGATAGCGCAGCTTATCTCTCTCTCTCTCTCTCTCTCTCTCTCTCTCTCTCTTCTCTCTCTCTCTCTCTCGCTCTCTCTCTCTCTCTCTCTCTACTCTCACAACACACACACACACACACACAAATACACATATAAGAGACGGTGGTTTTGTTTATCGGCGCATAACTGGAAGTATGCATTCTTACGAGTACATGCTTCGATTTTTAAACCTAATTATAACTTACCAGATCCTAAGCTTAACCTAACCCTAGCCTATCCTACTTAACCTAACCTAATCTAACCTACACCAGTTTTGTTTAAGTATGTTAAACATGCGTGTACACTTAAACTGTCAGTGTAATATGTGTATATATTAACCTACAATATCATAAAATATTATGCATGAACCCACTAATGTTTGTCCACACAAACACACACACACACAGAGAGAGAGAGAGAGAAATAGAGAGTTACATAGATTTGCATAGATTCACAAACTGCGCAGACTTTGCGGCCCTTACTAGGCAGTCCAGACTTAATTAATGCTAACACATAATTTGCTACAGAGTGGAAGGTAAAGGATAGTAAAGCAGAAGACTCTCTCCCCACCCACCCCCCAGAGAGAGAGAGAGAGAGAGAGACACCCAGCTGAAGAAGAAGAGTAGCTTAGGGCGAAGGATGAAGGGAAAGCCCAACACAGGACAAAATGAAAACCAAGAAGGCTAAACTTGAAGGGATGGCCAGCAGATATGGTCAGAGGAGGACAAGGAAAGGTTGAAGCAGGCAAGATGGTGAAGGAGGAAAGAAAGAAGGAGAAGAAGAGGGAGGAAGGAAGGAGAAAGAAAAGGAAAGTAAGAGGAGGAAGGATAAAGGAGACTGATATTGCGAAGGAAGGAGAAAGAGGAGGAGGAAGACAAAGGAAGAAACACGATGAGGAGGGAGTAAGGAGAGAGAAAAAAAGAGCAATGGCTAACAGAAAGATAAGGCCATTTAAAACACCATAATCACCGGCCTCGACCTCCCTGTGCCTCATTAAACGGCGACCTCGATGTCGGCCGCTAAATGACCTCCGATTTTGGATCTGACCTCATCCGTAGCCCCATTTTGGGGGGCTGCGAACAACTTTCGTTCCATACACCTTTTCGATCGGAGGCCTTCTTCTGCCCCAAACGGCATTTTGTTTTCATTTTTTTAATTTTTTTCATTTTCGGCCTCGAAACTACCTCCGATCGTGGCCTCGCCCCCTCTATGACCTGACCCAGGTCAATTGACACCCACATGCAAAGTTTTAGCTCCCCAGGTCCAAAACTGCGGCCACCTATTAAGAACACACAGACAGACAGACACACGAACTGATTTAATACTATAAATAGATGTGAGACTAAAGGAACGTAAACATTGGTATAGAGACTATTAAGCCCGTGAGGATTATGACGCAATTTGACAGTATAATTTCGCTATCATTACACGATTTTTAGAAGTTAAGGAAGGACCTCTAGGAATCTAATGGGTCAAAACCAACTCGGCTATGCTGCTGACCCTCACAGATCCTTCATAAGCGGAATAAAATCATCTACTGATAGCCAAAACAATCTGTGAAACGGGTCATAATCCCCAAAGGGTTAAATCTAAATAGGAAGCTAAATATTAAAACAAAAACATACACAGAACTATGTCAAGAAAAATAATACATTTAGTACGGTTGGCCAAGTAAGTCATGTTTCCGCTGTCATTACGTTTTGCTCGTTGTGTGCTGTATTGATGTCTGTCAGATGTGTAAAGATAGGTACATGTTTGTATATCTCACTCGAAATTATGACATAAAGCTTAGATAGTGCTGATACCAATTATTGATAGAAATATACTTGGTACCGCGACAACACTTATTAGGCCGACTATACAAATAAGCCTATATGTGATGGTATATGTGATGGTATATGTGATGGTATATGTGATGGTATATGTGATGGTATACAAGTACATTCAAGGGATACAAAAGTAAAACAAGAGTGTCAGGAATAAGGAAAATTAGATAATGCAGAAGGAGGAAGAGAGAAACAAGAGAATGAGGGGAAAGGGAGCAAGAAAGGTGTAGACAATAAGGGAGAAAAACAAGGAATAGAGAAGGGAGAACTAAACGTAGAAAAAGGAAGAAGAGAAAGAGAGAGAGGGATATAAACAATAGATTAAGGAAGGGAAACAGAGAAAAGGGAAAACAAATAAGAAGGTGAAAAGAAAGCTAGGAAGAGGGGGGAGAAGAAGAATGTGAAAGAAACTAAAACAGAGAAGAGATTTGAAATAAAGATACTATAATACAAAAAGGAAATAATAGGAAGAAAGAAGAAAGATAAAGGAATGAAGCAAGACTTAATAAGGAAACTATGGACATTGGAAAAGAGTGAAGAAGAGGAAGGAAGGAAGGAAAAAGAAAGGCAAAAATTAATAAAGATACTAAGATAGAGAGATAAAAAGAGAAGAAGTAACAAGGAGAATAAGGAAGAACGAAAGGAGGAAGGAGAAGCGGATGTAGCAATAGGAAGCAGCGAGGGAGGGAAAGGCGCCGTGCAACTCTTGAGGCTGAATAACGTGGCCAGATACAGACGGAGAGGGAAGAGGGAAGGACGATAAAGGTGATAACAGGTAGAAGGGGAGGAGGGAGAGAGAAGAGGGAAGAAGAGAGAGAGGAGATACAACAATGGAGGGAAGAGGGAAGGACGATAAAGGTGATCACAGGTAAAAGGGGAGGAGGTAAAGAGAAGAGGGAAGAAGAGAGAGAGGAGATACAACAATGGAGGGAAGAGGGAAAACGATACAAGTGATAATAAGTAGATGGGTTGAATATAAACACCATATGAGGATGAACACTTTATTGACAACGTTTTGCAGATAGCTTCTTCAGGTCAGGTCAGGGATCTGAAGAAGCTACCTGCGAAACGTTGTCAATAAAGTGCTCCTCCTCATATGGTGTTTATATTCATTCTGTCAACTATTCTAAGTTATTTCAACAAGTAGAAGGGGATGAGAGAAAGAGGAAGGAGAGAAGAGAGAAGGACGATAACGGTGATAATAGGTAGAAGAGAAGGAGAGAAAGATAGACAGTAGGGAAACGAAGAGTAGAGGGAAGGAGATAAAGAGGAGATACAGAAGTGGAGGGATGAGGGTAAGACGATAATAGATAAAGGTAATACAGTTACAAGAGGCGACGAGGGATAGTATTTTAATACATAAGCGATGAGGAAGGTGGTACAGTTAGAGGAGAAAGGAAAAACAAGAATGAAAGAAAGAAGAAAACACTATATATATCGTTAAAGAGGAGAGGACATGGTAAATGCAGTGACATTTTAGATGTTAAAATGCCATAAAATGTGTTATTGGATAAAGTAAAACTAACATGTTAAATAGCGTGATGTTTATGATATTCAATTAGTGAGATAATACAGTAATTGAATGAGTAAAGCAATTTTGGGTAAGATAAATATGTGCATTATATATTTACAACCAATATAATAAAACAAGGAAGAGGAGAAAGATGGAAAACAAAGCAAAAATATATATATAGTATATAAGAAACAATCCTATTTGGAAGCGGGAGCAGGAACGAATGGCGATCAACTAGAACTGGGAACTCTAACACGATAACATAGGTATAATATTGTTGAGCCTCGGGCAGAACTAGGTTAGGGATGCCAGACAAATATTGGCCAGAGTAAGAGCAGATGGAGCGTGTACTTTGGTAAAGGCGCTGGATGGGAATACTCCGGGAATGGAATAGGGAATATGTGAGGAAAGTGGGAGGAACAAGGGGCTAGGATTGACGATTGGGAATCCTGATATAAGGAAGTGAAAGAGAAAGCAAGGCTAGGCTTACTGCACATGGAAAGAAAGAAAGGAATGAGAATATACATTGACAACACGTACATATGCAGGGACAGTATGAAGAGAGAATGGCTGGAATAGACGATTGGGAATATACAGTAGATGGAGAGTAAGGGGAAGTGATAACGATTCAAGGAATGGGTGAATGTAAACTAATGGTAACAAGGGAAATAGATAGAAATACGTATTGAACCAAAAATACGTATTGAACCAAAAAATATACTATGTAGAGAAAGTGTGATGAGAGAGTAACTAGGATAGACGATTGGGAATAAAGATGGAGAGTAATGGGAATAGTGAGCAAAAACAAGGATAAGATGATTGTAAATTAAATTTTAATTTAAAAACAAAATATGTGCAGGGAACGTGTGAGGAGAGAGTAGCTGGGGTAGACGATTGAGGATAAAGATTGGGCATGAAGGGAAGTGAAAGCGAAAACAAGGATAGGGTACATGTACATGATAATATATAATGAGAAAGGAATAGGAATAGACATTGAAAAAAACGTTTATATGCAAGGAAGTGTGAGACAAGAATGACTGAAATTGAGGATTGGGAATACAGATAGAGAATAAATGGAAGAGGAAGCGAACACAAGGATTGGATGAATGCAAATGGTAAAATGTAAAGGAATACGTATAGACATTAACAACAAAAACGTATATATTCATGGACAGTGTAAGGAGAGAGGATCTGGAATAGACGATTGAGAATACAGATGGAGAGTACAGATATGAGGAAGTGAAAGAAAAAACAAGGGTAGGATGAATGTAAATGATAACACGGGAGGAATATACATTAAATATAACGTATATACAGTATATGCATGGAACGTATGAGGAGTGAGTAGCTGGGGTAAACGATTGAGAATAAATATGGAGAATACAGAATAAAGGGAATGCAAGCGAAATCAAAGATAGGATTAATGTAAATGTTAAAAAGGAAAGGAATAGGAATACACATTGAAATAAACGTATATATGTATGGAACTGTGAGCTGGGAGAAACGTATATATGTATGGAACTGTGAGCTGGGAGAAATTTTTGGGGATTCAGATTGGGAGTAATAGGGAGAACACGGGAACAGGAGATATAAAATAGTGAGAACAAGTATATTGATCAACTGCGCAGGGAAAGTAGGAGGAGACAGCGACTGGTATTGATGATTGAGAATAAGGATTGCTAAGCGAAAGCCAGGATAGGATAACAGTGATAACAGTTGCCCTCTGAACCCTGACTAGTGCGGACGTCCCCAGTGACCGCTAGTGAACCTGTTTACCCTTAGTGAGGTCCTAGTGAACTTTCTTAGTGATGGCTGTTGTTGATGAGTCTGCTGTCTCCTCCCATACTCTCCAGCTTTGTCTTGCTTTGCAAGAAAGACTGGAGAGTGTGGAGCAGGAGATTCAGTGTCTCAAAGATGAAAATTTGGCCTTGAGACTAGCTATGGCGGAAAAGAAGTGTGAGGCTACCGGAAGTGTTCCCAGGGATCGTGAAGCCCCTTGGAAAGTGGTGTCGACCAGTGCAACGGCCTGCAAGCTGTAAAGGCAGCCACTCAAGACCCACAACAACTTCAGCACCTTGGCTGATGAGAGTGATGGCGAGGAAGTGGCGATCATCAAGGCAGTGAGAGGGGAGGGGGGGAAGTCTGCTGCTGTTGCTGCTACAACTCCTGCTACACGCCGACAACGGAAAAAGCTAAGTTCATTGTCGGTGATTCAATGGTTAGGTACCTTGACGGGGCTACTAACACTCATGTTAGTAAAGTTGTCTGCCTACCTGGAGCCGGAGTCGGGAGGGTGGCAGAGAAGATGGATGGTGTCCTAGAAGTGGGTGGGGAGGACCCCATCATCTTCATCAACGCGGGATCCAATGACATATGGAGATGCAGGACTGAGGAGTTGCTGACCAAGTACCAGGAAATGCTGGAGAGGATCAAGGAGAAGGGTGGATTTCCTGTGGTACACAGTATTCTGCCAAGAAGAGGGGTAAGGAAGGAATGGTCCTCCAGGGCTATTGGTGTAAATAGCCGGCTGGAGAAGTATTGCAAGGCAAAGTCAATACCATTCCTAGATAACTGGACCCACTTGTTATGGTAAGGATGAACTGTATGCCCAGGATGGAGTACATCTTTCTCGACTAGGAGTTTCGACCTTGGCCAGCTCACTGGACAAGATTGTTGCGGGGTTTCGTTAAAAAAACCTGGGTGTGTAAGTAAAATACTGTCTCCATATGGATCAGGTACTTCATGTGACAAACCAGTGAGTAAAATAGAAATAATCAGTCAAGATAGTGCGAATATAGTGATGTGTAATAGTAGTAGCGATAACACTACTCATGTAACTGATAGTAAAGATGAGATTACTGATAGAGTAGAATTTCCGTCTAGAGCTAGTAGTTCAACAGGAAATAATAAGTTAGCTAAAAACATAGAAAATTAGTTGCAAATAAAAGTAATAGGTTGAGGGTATATTCTACAAATTGTAGGAGTTTATGTAACAAAATGAACGAACTTAGAGCACTCGTTAGCACAGAAAATATAGACATAATAGCGCTAACTGAAACGTGGATTAATACAGAATCTAGGCATTTTTTTTTAGCAGAATTTGATATTCCAGGATATAGTTTGTTTAAATATGACCGAACAAGTAGGAGGGGCGGGGGTATAGCAGTGTTTGTCAGGAGTACATTAAAAAGCTGTATTAAATCAGGTATTAGACTAAATAATGATAATGAAAGTGTTTGGGTAGAGGTTAACGAAGGTAGTGAGACCATAGTTATTGGAGTTATATATAGACCGCCTAATATGAGTAGAAATGGCGGAACATCGTTATGGGAGGAAATTAAAATAGCATCAAGGTTTAGCAATGTGTGCATTATGGGGGATTTTAATTTTCCGAACATTGATTGGCAGCACCAAATAGGCGACTCCGATTCAGTAGAGTTTATTGAGGTAGTACAAGATAGTTTTTTATTTCAATTCATAGAAACTCCGACTAGAGGTATTAATATTCTTGATTTAGTTTTCAGTAACAATGAACATATGATAAATGATGTAGAGATTGGTGACCACCTAGGAAATAGCGATCATAAATCTATTTATTTTAATATACAATGGACAGGGAATGCTAAAGTGAATACGACACTTATCCCAGATTTCAGAAAAGCCGATTATGGTGGGCTAAGAAGTGACTTAAGGGTGGACCCTATTGTTAAGCAATTAAGTCAGGATATGCCAGAGTTAAACTTGCCACCTACATATAACCAGTTTATTGCTTCACTCCACAATGCTCAAAATAAATATATCCCTAAAAGAACATTTAGATCGCCGCAGAACCAACCAAAATGGATGACTAATAAGCTAATAGATCTTATAGGAAAAATGAAAGGAATATATAGAAAAATAAAGAAAGGCGAAAATCATCTACATATATACTATCAGACTCTAGCAAGACAGGTCAAAAAGGAAATCAGGAAAGCAAAAAGAAATAATGAAATAAGGATAGCCAGTGACTCAAAAAATAACCCTAAAGCTTTTTACCAACTATATAAATCTAAAGTTAGAGATGTAATAGGCCCCCTAAATACTTCAATAGGAGAAATAACAGAAAATGATTTAGAAATGTGCAGTACATTAAATAGTCAGTTTCCTTCCGTTTTCACTAATGAAAATTTGGCACAGATTCCAGAAGTCAATATGGTATATAGTGATAGTATAGAAAATATGTTAAGTACAGTTAGTATAAGTAGAAATGATGTGCTTAAGGAAATTGACAGACTGAAACCTCAAAAATCGCCTGGTCCTGACGAGGTATATGCTAGAGTATTAAAAGAATGCAGAGATGAGTTAAGTAGCCCATTAGCATTTTTATTTAACAAGTCTTTAGAAACAGGTTTAGTTCCAGAAGCTTGGAAGCTTGCAAATGTAGTTCCGATCTTCAAAAAAGGTGATAAATCGATAGCATCCAATTACCGTCCCATTAGTCTCACATCAATTATAGGAAAGTTGCTAGAGTCTATTATTGCTAGGAAAATTAGAAGCCACTTAGACCAATTTAACTTGATAAATTCTTCTCAGCATGGATTCACTCAGGGACGTTCTTGCCTTACTAATTTGCTTAGCTTTTTATCAGAGGTATATGAAGCAGTAGATAGTGACAAGTCATATGATATTATTTATTTAGATTTCAGTAAAGCTTTCGACAGAGTCCCTCATGAGAGATTGATGAGAAAGGTTGAGGCACATGGAATAGGAGGATCGTTGTTGGGATGGATTAGGTCATGGCTAATTGGTAGGAAACAGAGAGTCAGCATAAATGGTACCAAGTCAGAGTGGGGAGCTGTCAAAAGTGGTGTCCCCCAGGGATCGGTATTAGGTCCCCTGTTGTTTCTTATATACATAAATGACCTAGATTTAGGTATAACTAGTAGGATAAGTAAATTCGCAGACGATACTAAAATGGGGAGATCAATTGATTCAGATAGCGATATAGAGTGCCTCCAAAGGGATCTAGATACCTTACATGAATGGTCAGTAAATTGGCAGATGAAGTTTAACATTGACAAATGCAAGGTATTAAAGATAGGGAAGATGCATACAAATGTTAAATATAAACTAGCTAATTTAGAATTAGAAAATTCAGACTGTGAGAAAGATCTAGGTGTGTTTGTTAGCAATGATTTGAAGCCTAGAAAACAGTGTATAAGCGTTCGTAATAAGGCAAACAGGATTCTCGGGTTCATCTCTAGGAGTGTGAGTAACAGAACTGCTGATGTTTATCTTAAAACTTTACTTGTCATTAGTGAGACCCCATATGGATTATGCTGTCCAATTTTGGTGTCCTTATTACAGAATGGACATAGATTCATTGGAGAGAGTACAGCGTAGAATGACAAAATTTATCCATAATATTAGAAATCTTTCGTATGAAGAAAGGTTGAAGAAATTAGGTTTACATTCGTTAGAGAGACGCAGAGTTAGAGGGGATATGATAGAGGTATTTCAAGTGGGTTAGTGGGATTAACAAAGGGGACATGACAAATGTACTAAAGCTCAGTGATAGCGAAATAACTCGTACCAATGGTTTCAAATTAGATAAATTTCGTTTCAGAAAAGATATAGGCAAATATTGGTTTGGTAACAGAGTTGTAGATGGGTGGAATAGACTACCAAGTGCTATAGTGGGGTCTAAAACGGTAGGGAGCTTTAAGATAAAATTGGATAAGCATATGGACGAGAAGGGTTGGGTGTGAAGGGGGATCAGCCGGGTTGGGCCAATCAGCACTCTGCATACCCCCATAATCCTGCGTTAATCTCTAACCGTTTTGGTAAGATGATCCTCAGGGTATTAGAGTGTTGAGCCTATAATTGGGCTTTGTAATTGAACTAGGGTTGTGTGGGACAGGGATCTGCCTTGCTTAGGACAATCGGCTTTCTGCAGACTCCCATTTTCTTATGTTCTTATGTTCTTAAGAGGAACGGCAAAATGTATATAGATTGAATATGGACGAAGAATGGGTGAAGAGAGCAGCCGAAAATGACAGTTGAGATATATTGATATGGAACATATACTAAACCCGTAAACAGGCATGGTGGAAAATGAAGTAAATAATTATGAAAACAAATATACAAATATCAAAGTAATAAGATGACAACAGCGAAGGGATACAATGACTGGGTTTATCGATTGGGAAATATAAATGAAGAATAACATTAGGATGTAACATACATACGAATCTGAAACAAAATATGAAAGCTACCACTAATAGCATATATAGAAAAAATAACACGAAGACAAAAATATAAGCTGTGAAAAATGAATTACATTACGGAGCATAATACTAAATCATGATGACATTGGAATGGAAGTAGGAAACAACATACACAACAACATAGGACAACATAGAATAACATAGGAAAAATGTAGAAATGTGAGGTATCATTATGATAGGAAGAAAGGCGGATCTTTGACAACAAATAATTATAAGATAGGAATTATCCAGAATAACATATAAGTAGCCGGATAAAGCGTAAGCAAGGTTGGGAAATGGGAAAGTACGAGGGACAGAAAGAAGCTTAACAATGGAATACGTATATGTGCAGGGAGAGTCAGGGGAGAAAGGGGCTCAAACTGACGATGAGGAATACAGATGGATAATAAATGTATAAGGTCCATATAGACAGAAAGACTCACTAACATATGAATAGGAATTAGGGTAAAAAGGAAAAAGCATGATACATAGAAATTGAGAATGGATCATAGCAAAACATAATGTGCAGAAATTGGAAGGTGAAAGTGGCTGATATTGGCGTTTGGCGAATTAAAGTTAGAACAAAGCAAATATGGAGAAGAGGGAGAGATCAAAGATTAAACATACAATGAAAAGAAAGATGTATATAATATTATACACAAAACTTGTAGTATGGAAATGTAAATTGGATTGGGGAAATTACAAGAATTGCGCATGTAAGTAAACTAAATATAACATGCTATAACAAATATTGAAGCATGCAATGTTTGGGTAAAGTAATTTGGGAATATTTCTGTGGGGATTTACTTTCCCATATAAAAACAAATAATTTATAATAATGTTATAATAGTGCATGCATCAATTTAAGTAGTTATTGATCAAGTTTGTGATGAGTAGCAATATTTCACCAAGATATACCGGTATCTATCTGTCTTTCTATCTATTTATCTATTTATGTATGTATGTATCCATCTATCTATGTATCTATCGTGCATGGCAATGTTCCTTATAAAATGAGCTCAGGTGTAATAGTGCCCTTGGTTAACCTTATGAGTCCCAGCGACGTGTGCTATATTTTATTCCAGCTATATTTAAATTATATTATGCCAGTTTAGGAAGGATATGTGGTAGTTAAAAAGGTCGGTTGAGATATTTTGAAGCCTTATTATTGCTAGATGTCCTTCCTAAGCTGAATAAAATCGTTTAATAGTTGCCAGTATATGATGAAAAGAACCTCCCTGGTACTACATGGGTTAAGGATAGATATAAGGATACTTCATCAATTGATAATTATAGGTCAATAATAATATCTCCAATTATGCTTATTTTATGTTTTTAATATTGTGTACAATTAAATATTATAAAATATGTAAATTTAAATGACAATCAGCATGGTTTCAGAGAAAAGTATTCTACATCTACCGCATTTATGATGTTGAAGGAAATCATTCTGAGACAGTGAAGGATCAAACGTATATTCATCTTTTATTGATCTTACAAAAGCATTTGATAAAGTAAATCATTTTAAGCTTGTAGATAGTCTTTTAAGGCAAGGAATCCCTAATTATATGTAAATGTTTTATTTTATTTTGTATAGACATCAACATGTAGTTGTAAAATATAAGGACACTTTATCGCAGGAATGGAAAATAAAAAATGGAGTAAGGCAGGGAGGGGTATTATCGCCACTTCTATTTTCAATTTATATAAATAATATGTTAAATGAATTAACATCATGTAAACAGGGCTGTAGACTTGGTTTACAATCTAGTAATATAATTGTCTATGCGGATGACATAGTTTTAATGGCTTCCTCTGCTAAGAGCTTGCAATACTTATTAAATACTCTAGAATGTGAAATAAGAAAACATTATCTATCAATTAATTTGAATAAATCAGTATGTATGTTCTTTAAATGCAAGGATGACAAGTCAGACAACCCGAATATGATTTTAAATTATATAAATATAATATTGGTAACTGATTGTAAATACCTTGGATATATTATTGATTACAATCTAAATAATGATCTTAATATAATACGATGCAGAAACAAGTTCTATAATGAATGTAATTGTATCCTGAGGAAGTTTAGTAACGCGAATACAAATGTGCTACTTTATTTATTTCAATTATTGTGTTTGATTTTGTATGGGGCTGAGTTATGGTTTAACAATAAGACATGGTATATACCAATGAAACAATTTGTTGTTGGTTACCATAAAACAATATAGAAAATGTTAAATATGAGATACTGGGAGAGTAATCACGCTGCATGTAGTAGAAGTGGACAAATCATTTTTAAGCATTTTCTCAATTGGATCAAAAGTCGATTTTTGCATAGGATACTATTGAAACCATGTGCATACATTGACAAGGGTTTACATTATTTGTTGAATGAATCTTATATTATAAAGGATCTGGAGAGGACGCTATTGAATGCATATGGATTTCAGAACTTAATATTAAATTATATTGTAGCAATAAAATCAAGAATTTATTATGTGCAGAATACAGAGCCCACATTACGTTAGACAATACTTGTATGTACTATATTTTTTATTTTTTATTATGTAAAAGATATACAATGTATCGTTTATGAAATAAAACTATGACTGACTATCTATCTATATATCTGCATATACTGTATATACAGTATATATATATATATATATATATATATATATATACTGTATATACTATATATATATATAATATGCGTCGTTGTAATCCAACTCGCTTGGTAGTGTGTTCTCATAAGCTCCATATTTGGGTGGCTTAGAACAGATTCCTGCTCGACAGGAACATAACTGGCATTGATATAAATATACTAGATCACTCAATTCACTCCCAAAGACAATAAATACACACGATAAGGTTCACACTTTTTATTTCTATAATAACTAGATACACGGGGCACATCAGATGATTAGCTATAGAGCATAACATCAATGGCTGAATATGTGACTGGAAGAAGTTAAAAAGGTTTTACTCATTCATGAAAATGGCGTCACTTACAAAACAACAAATTCAATGTACACAATAATATCTTTAATAAATGATGACAATAGCAATAATTAAACAAGGTATACAAAGAGACTTATCGTACAATATAGGCCTACAGTAAATATGGGCAGCTAGTATCAGGGGCCCTCGCACAGGTAAGCTAGCGTGGCGATGGCTGGAGGTCACGTGACCAGGTGGGAAAACAAAAGGTTAAAGTAACGGCGCTAGTATAGACTAGACTTACTGCGAGGTGTATTTGTAAAGGAATATTTGCTCTCGGAAAGCTAGATACAAATCTTATGTTAGAATTGGAAAGAGGATAGTTTAATTTATGAATAGATGATAAGGGTCAACTAGGGAATCATTTGACACCGGATCTACGAAAATTAACATAGTCTCATATGAACTATATTAACTTGTAAAAAGGAATTTGTATTTCGCAAACGTAATATACAAATAAAAAACGAACGAATAGCCTCGGATGCGGACGGACCCTGTGTTGATGAACCCTGACCGACTATGGACAATCTTACGGACAATCTTAGAATAGCAACGTGGAATGTGAGAGGCATGAATGATGACACAAATGAGAGAGAGGTCTTGGAAGTGTTAGTGAATGCCAGGCTGGATGTATGTGGAATGACGGAGACCAAATTGAGGGGTACAGGTGTGAGAGAGTGGGTGTGTGTGCTGGAGTGAGTGAGGGAGCAGCAAGAGAAGGTGCGTGTTTGTTTGTAAGTAGCAAATGGAAGGAGCGTGTAAGAGACTATGGGTCTGTGGGTTCAAGGATTGTGTGGATGAGAATGAAAGTAGGAATACAAACGTGGGTGGTTGTGTGTGTGTATGCTCCGACAGAGGATAACAAGTAAGAGAAAAAGAGGAGTTCTGGGTGTCAGGGAAAAGAATTACTATTTTGTTATATTTTTCGTTCACCTCAGTAAACTTATAATTATTACGTGTGAGGCTGAGTGAGCTGGTGCTTCGGGAATGTGAACGGGTCGAGAGAGGGTGAGGTAGTGATAGTGCCTGGTTGACTGTACCGAGTCGAGATAGGCGGAATGAATGAATGAAGTTTTTCTTTTCGGTTCCGTAGTTAAAGTTTCAGGCCTGCCTCTCCACCAAGTTGCATTTGTCCCCCAGCAGCACAGCAGGCAGCACCTCAGTACCCCAGTGGTGAGTTTAAGTTTATTGTTTAAGTTTATTGTTTAGGTTTATTATTGGTTTGCTGTTCGGTTAAGTGTTATACTATCTATTCCTTAGTGATAGTAAATATTGATTTAGTCCATTTATACCGTACAGTAAGGTAAATTAGTCTTATCATTGGTTTGATGTACAGTAATTATATATTCTATTTCTTAGTGATCATATTGATTTAGAGCATTTGTACTGTACCTCAGGGTAAACTTGTTAATTTGCGTTAGTACCATTACCATTGTATTGTTGTACTATACAGTGGAGTGACTGAGTGAATTGTTTTGTTTCATGGTACTGTACAGTCGTGGGAATTAATATCTTGTCATTGGATAGAGCATTGTATTGAACCGGAGTACTGTACAGTCATAATCATTAGTACCTATTTTTGTTTTAGGCATTAGGTGTGGGGATTCTGTGTAACAAGTGCGTTTATAGTACTAGGTTGGCCATGTGGACGCTGGGTTTTGGGTCCGGGACTGGTGACTGTGACTGTGGCCAGTGATCTTCCCGTGATGGCCCCTGGTCCTCTGTGGTGGCCAGTCATGGACAGTGACTGTGGCCAGTGATCTTCCTGTGATGGCCCCTGGTCCTCTGTGGTGGCCAGTGATGGACTGTGACTGTGGCCAGTGATCTTCCGGTGGTGGCCCCTGGTCTTCTGTGGTGGCTGGTGATCTTCCCAAGGTGGCCCGTGGTCCTCTGTGGTGGCCAGTGGTGATACCGTCGTGTAGTTACCTGCGTGTCCTGACCGACCACTCTATCTTGGAAGACCCATACAGACTTTTATTAATCCCATGGTCCCATGAAGAAATGTGGTGATACAAGGACCAGTAGAGTTATCAGAGTATTGGTGTGGAGTTGTGCTAAGCGCCCATTTATATTAATTAGTGTTAGCTTGGATAGGTCTTTCATAAGCTGTTTTGATTGGGCTACGTATCAGAATCCTAACCTATGCAGTCATCATCTTTGTTCCTTTGTAAATATATGTAAATATACTAGCATTCTTATGTCTGAGTTTATATGTTGTCCTATTGGTTGGAAAGGGTATCTTGGAGATTCAAATTATATAAATAAGGGTAGCTTCATAGCCGCACTAGAACCTACTTTAAATTAGTAGCGGTGCTAGTTCCCTGACACTGGGTGAATGTGGAGGCATGCCTGGATAAGTTTGACAATAACGAAAGAATATTTCTGATTGGGGATATGAATGGGAAGGTGGGTGATAGGAAAGTTGATGGAGTGGTGGGAGGGTGGGGGGTACCGTCAGAGGTGAGTGGGAATGGTAATGCACTTGTGGACGTATGTGTGGGGAAGAGGCTGTGGATAGCCAACACGTTCTTCCAACACAGAATGATACACAGGTACACATGGAAAGTGGTGCGGAGGATGAAGAATAAGGATAAGACAATGGTGGAACGAAAGGCACTGATTGATTATATATGTGTGGATGAACGAATGAAGAAATCTGTGCTGGATGCTAGGGTGTATAGGGGTATTGGAGGGGGTCCGTCTGATCATTATGTAGTAGTAGTTAAAATTAGGATACAAAAGAAGTGGGTGAGGAGAGCTGGAGGGAGGCGAGAGGAAGGTGAAATGGCGAGGAGGGTGTAGAGGCTACAGGAGGAGGAAACCAGGGAAGAGTACAGGAGAGCAGTAGAAAGACGACTAGGTGGGTTCGACCTGAAAGATATGGAGGAAGTGGAGGAGATGAGCAAGGTGTTTAAGGAAGAGATATGTGCAGCATGTGAGGATGTCTGTGGAGTAAGGAGAAGAGGGAGGGGAGTGAAAGGTAAAGCATGGTGGACAGAAGAGGTAAACATAACTGTGGAAGACAAGAAGAAAGCATATAAAGAGTGGTTGGGTAGTAGAGGGAATGAAGATTTGGAGAGCCAGAAACGAGAGACGTACGTGGAGAGAAAGAGAATGGTGAAGAGAGTAGTGAAGGAAAGTAAGAGGAGAGTAGATGAGGAATTTGGAAGGAATCTGAGTCTAAAATGGAGGGAGTGTAAGAAACTGTCCTGGAAAGAAGTCAAGAAAGTTAGGGAAGGTAGCAAGGGAATCAGTAAGGGTGTGAAAGAAAAGAATGGGCGAATGCTAGCCGAGAAGCTAGAGAGAGTCGAAAGATGGAGGGAGTACTTCAACGAGTTACTAAACGTAAGGAATGAAGCGCCAGCACACATAATTGGATGGGGTATGGTAGAGAGAAGAAGAGAAGTAGTGGAGCAGGAGGTGGGGATCAGGAGGTGAGAAGTGTGGGAACCCATGAGAAGAGTGAAGTTGGGGAAAGCACCAGGAACAGATGGAGTGTGTGGGGAAATGCTGAGGTATGGTGGTGAGATAGTGATCGAATGGGTATGGAAAATGTGCAAACTAGCATGGGAGAAAGGGAGTGCACCTGATGACTGGAAGACAGGCATAATAGTCCCCCTATAGAGGAGTAAAGGGGAAAGAGGAGTGTGTGGTAACCACCGAAGAATATGTCTTCTAAGCATAGTTGGGACAAGGGAAGGTGCACAGTAGGGTAGTGATTGAGAGAGTGAGAGTGAGAACGGAGAAATGGATAGGTGATGAGCAGGGCGGTTTTAGGAAGGGAAGAGAATGTGTAGATCAGATTTTTACCCTGAATTGTGTTGTGGAGAAATATCTGGAGAAACAACAAAAGGTGTATGTTGCCTTTATGGATTTGGAGAAGGCCTATGACAGTGTGGATAGACAAGGTATGTGGAAGGTACTTAGAATATACGGAGTAGATGGCAAGTTGCTGAAAGCAGTGAAGAGCATGTATGAGGGTGCAAAGGCGGCAGTACGTGTGGAGAATGAGCAGAGCGAGTTCTATGACCTGAATGTTGGGTTGAAACAGGGGTGTGTGATGTCCTTGTGGTTGTTTACTATATAATTATATGGATGGAGTCATGAAAGAAATACAAGGAAGAGCAGTGGATGTTGTTGTGTCGCTGATAGGGGAGGAAATGAGTGGAAGCTACCTGTACTGCTGTTTGCTGATGATACAGTTCTGATGAGTGATAATGAATGGGAGTTGCAGGGTCGGGTAAATGTGATTGGAACAGTGTGCAAAAAACTGAATCTGAAGGTAAATGCTGGGAAGAGCAAGGTTATGGTCTTCGAAAGCGGTGAAGGCACAGAGTGTGAGGTGAAGTTGAACGGTCAGGCTATGGAGATTGTCAGCTCATTTAAGTATCTGGGCAGTGTATTGAGTAAAGATGGGACTATGGATGAAGAAGTGCGGTAGAGGGTGC
Organism: Paralithodes platypus; assembly: GCA_032716605.1. Taxonomy (NCBI): domain Eukaryota; kingdom Metazoa; phylum Arthropoda; class Malacostraca; order Decapoda; family Lithodidae; genus Paralithodes; species Paralithodes platypus. Next base: position 42,633,345 of record CM064548.1, on the reverse strand, counting down.
AACAGGGGAAGAGGGTTGTAGGAACGTTGAACAAGAAATAGGGTGGTCATTATGGAAGTGAAGAAGTCCTTGCATGACAGTGTGGTAATCCCGACACTAACTTACGGAAGCGAAGCATGGACGTTTGAGAAGAGACTCAGACCAAGAGGGAGAGCGGTGGAAATGAGTTACTTGAGAAGTGCGTGCAGAGTTACATGGAGGGATAGACAGACGAATGAAGAAGTAAGAAGGAGGTGTGGTGTGGAGGTAGATGTGCTAGAAAGTGTGAAAAGACACAACTTGAGATGGTTCGGCCATATGGAACGTATGGAAAGCGAGAGAATGACTAAGAGGGTGTACGAGAGCGAGGTGGAAGGACAGAGAGGGAGAGTTGCGCCGAAGGAGAGGTGGAAGGATGGAGTGAGGAAGTATATGGATGAAGGCGGTGCTGGTTGAGAGGAGGGGCGTCGACTGACGGGGGACAGAGGTACATGGGGGTGGTTCGTTCGTGGCTATGTCATGGTCTTCTTGCTTGAAAGAAATAACATCAAGTGCTTTACCAGCCATGTTTAACCTGACAAGCGCGATATAGACCTAGGTGCTAGGGTAGTTATTTGTGCATTTCTAGCCCTGGATTCTGACAGAATTCGTTATATTTACAATATAAACCATTATTTGTTTTCGGTATGCTTTTATTTTACATATATGATGTATATATGAACCTTCAAGAGTGCTAAAAGAAGTGGGAAAAGCATTTGGGTGGTGAAAAACGAAGATATTGGCCACCCGGTCATAATCTCAGGCGAGAGAGAGACACAGGCAGCCCTCCCCTCTCGCTGTCTGGGAGTCAACTGAGACGAGCGGGGCGGTGTGTGCCGGTGTCTGGGTGTTGCATAACGATCTTTTATGCAACCCACTTGTGCTACATTATCGCGGGAGAGAAAAATAACCGATAAATGATGATAATAAGAGGAAAAATAGGTGATAATTGAGGAGGGGAGGGAGGGGGGAATAAGGTGGGGAAGGAGGGGAGGGGGGTGGGTGAGATTTACATGGATGAGTACTGGAGGGGAATTATCTCACCTTTTCTCACTCTTGTATCTCTAAAGTTTTTGAAACTATTCTTGCATCCAAATTTCTTAAGCATTTCTCTTCTCATAATCTATCTTAGATCGCCAGTATGGCATCCTTAAGAGTCGCTCTACTGGTGATCTTCTTGCATATCTAGCTAACTCTTGGCCATCATCCTTTCGGAACTTCGGTGAGATCTTCTCTATTGCACTAGACATATCGAAGGCCTTCGATAGAGTATGGCACAAATCTTTGATTTCTAAACTACCCTTCTTCAGTTTCTATCCCTCCATCTGTGCCTTTGTCTCTAATTTGCTTTCCGGCCGTTCCATAGCTGCGATTGTGGACGGTCATCTCTCACTTCCTCATCCTGTCAAATCCGGTGTTCCTCAGGGCTCTGTCCTATCTCCCATTCTCTTTCTAATTTTTCATAAATGATCTTCTCAACTGTAACTTCAATCCCATCCATTCATACGCAGATGACTCTACCTTACACTACTCAATTAGTGTTCTTGAACGCCCCAGCCAGCAATCCCTCAAAGACAAACGTAATGAAGCCATGCAACACTTAATTTCTGATTTAACTACTATTTTCAATTGGGGCAGATAAAACTTTGTTACCTTTAATGCTTCCCAAACCCAATTTCTTCTTCTTACTACCCGTTCGAAACTTCCAAAGAACTATCCATTACACTTCAACAATACAAAAATCAATCCTTCATTCTTCTCTCAATATTGTCGGTATCTCCTTTTCTTCCGCTCTCACTTGGAAGGGCCATATTACCAGTCTTGCTAAGGCAGCCTCCCAGAAGCTGGGTGTGCTAAGCCGCCTCAAGGGGTTCTTTACCCCTGCGCAGATTCTGGCTCTGCACAGGGTCACAGTGCGTCCTTGTATTGAGTATTGTTCACATGTGTAGGGAGGATCCTCTCACACCGCACTCCTAGACAAAGAAGGAAAGCCTTTCGTATCATTACCTCCCGTCCTCTTACCAACTCCCTGCAATCTCTCTCTCTTCGCCGCAATGTTGCATCTCTCTCGCTATTCTATCGCTACTACAATAATCAGTGTTCCTCAGAGGTTTCCCAGTGGATACCACCTCCTCTACGAAGCGTACGTAGTACCCGTCTTGCAACACGAACCCATCCCTCCTCTGTGCAACTCTCCAACCCAAGAGTGAAGCGCTATTCTCAGTCTTTCTTCTATTCAACTGCTGAGCTCTGGAACTCTCTCCCATAATCAGTTTTCCCTCTTCCTATGACTTAAATTACTTCAAACTCCGTGTGTCCAGACATTTTGGCTCGAACGTCCCTTGTTTTTGGCCGTCACTCTTTTAACTCTGGGGGAGGCACTCACTACAGGCAGTTTTACCTTTTGTCTCCCTCACTCACAAATAAAAAAAATACAAAATAATATATATATGTATATATTATATATACTGTATATATATACATTGAGTTATCTGCTCAACAGGTGGCGTTGTGTGTGTGTAAGTGTGAGAGTCCGAGTGTAGGGGGTGAGACAGTGAAGCACGGGAACGAGGTGGCTTCAGAGATGGGGTCGTTTCGGGCCATGAGTGAGCACCGTGCCTCATGTGAAGGCAAGATGGCAGGTGCTCGTTGTACTCTACGTGCTTCACATGTCTCATTCCCTAGACTGGAACAAGACCTCACGGGCTTCACTGTTCATTGTAAAGCGGTGAATGTTAAGGCTCTCAGCCTATGCCCGAGAGGAAGTAAGTTGGAATATAGAAAAAAAAAAATAAAAAAAAAATAAATAAATAGAAGCAATACTCTCATCACGAGGGGAGCGAAGTCGCAATATGAAGAGTAAAACCAGCTTTGTGATGAACATTTTTAATTGGAACGGGTTTCGGCTTAAACAAAAGCCATCATCAGCCTAAAAGCAAAGAAAAGCCTACATGAAGACACTTGACAAAAAAAGTATACTACCAAATATAATATGAACTCGTAGTGGATACCAATAACAGTACGAAAAACATGTAGTATATTATCCTAAGCTACTTGGGGGGTATGTACATTTATTGAAAACTCCAAGTACTAACCAGTTAACATTTAAAAGCATAGCAAGGGTGTAGAGTACTCATGTGACTCCAGGCTAGGCCGGAGTTTCATTATATATATATATATATATATATATATATATATATACTGGTAACTGTAGTATTGATTTATGATGACTGAATATATAAATAGAAGCTGTGAAGCTTAAGAATCAAATATGCCAAAGGCTTAAGAATATTATATGTTGCCTGTGAATCATTAGAACAAAAAAACACGCACTTGCATGCATGCTAGTGTAAAGCATATAAGTAAAGTAATATGACAACTTAGCACGATAATTTTATATTAATTCAGTGCTAAATTATTATACCGTTTCCTGAGGATTCGCAAATTAAAAAAGTTATTTTACGAAATGAATGTAAAGAACGTCCAGGTATAAACTAATTTTTGGCTCTGAATGATAATCGTACACTAGTCTTCTCCTTTAGTATCCCTGGAAAAGGTTTAGATGAAGTTCGCAGACAAAGCCGGAAGTTGGCCAAATTAACTGCGCGAAATATGAACCTCTTGCTGGAATCGCTGACCACAAGAAACCATGAGCAAAAATTGGAATGTAAATGAAGAGAATCTCTCGGGGAATGTTAGAGAAATGCGTATATCAGCAGCTGATATTACTGTCTGTGGTGGTGTAATGTTTAGAGTGTTTAACATTTGTATGAGGTATCCCAGGTTGGAATCCAGGGAGGAGCACATTCATTTAATTGGGAGGAGTTTGGTGTTGGGTGTGAAAATATTTAATTAAATTATTACTGTGTTATATTCAGTAACTCCCTTATGTGAGACTTGTTTAATGTAATTCGAGATTGTAAAACTAATACAACGCAAACTGATGCTATATAATAATTATGATAATGATATAAATAATATTAATATTAATAGTAATGATAATAATTATGATAATATTAATAATTGTTTTGCTATGTGTATGAAAGGAGACAAAAGGCAGGTTGCCTGTAACGAGTGTCTCCCCAACAGCCAAAAGAGTGACAGAGAGGCAAATGTAAGGGAATAATAATTACTAAAATAATATTAACAATAATAAAAATAACAACAACCACAATAGTAATCATCATCATCATCATCATCATCATCATCATCATAATACCAATAATAATAATTAATTATGTCGCGGGGGACTATTTGAGGTAATAATTCTAAGAATATACTGTGACCTTTAAGGCCAGGAAAGTTGTATTGAAGCTAGAATTAATTGGTTAAAAATAAGGGGCTAGGCAATATGCAATCATCTCAATGTACTGAATAAACCGAGGAAAGAAAAAATATCTGACTAAATATATTATATTCTGACATTTACTGTGAGCGAGCCTTTGCAGTGCAGTATAATATTATGCTGAGGCTTGTATAGTGAAGTGGCAAGGGCAATTGTTCTGGCAACTATTAGGCGATTGTATTCAGTTTAAAAAGGGCCGCCAGCAATTAACAGGCTTTGATCTATCTCACTTAACCCTTTTTGCTACCTCAGATCCTTCTTAAACTACACACAATCGTCTAAATATAGCTAATGAAGACGTCAGCGGTACATAAGGGGTTAATATTTCCCGCTGATTGGCTGTTGCGACCGTGTGCAATGTCTTATCTTGCAGCAGTTATATATTATTAACCCCTTCAGGATTATCACACAATTTGACAGTTTAATCTGGCTATTACTAAACCATTTAATCAAGTAAAAAAGGGATCTGTGTGAGTCAAAAGTTTTAATGGATCGACTTTACCCCTTTGACTGCTAGAGGACTTTCCTAATGTGTATAAAATCGTCGTATAATAGCCAGAAGAAATGGCTAAAATGCATCATGATCCTCAAAGGGTTAACAAAGGTGAGATAACGGGTTCTGGACAAGATATGCCAAATATATCCAACAACCTGCTCCCGTCTTCACATAACACCTCAGACCAAATCTGCCGCATTTCTTCCATTAGAAGCCAGGAACCGCAGCCCAGACCCTGCAGGGCCCAGGACCACCATCAACATCAAGTCAGAAAACGGGACTCAACCAAACCAGAATAAGCGCCCCCAGGAACAGCTCTCATAGAAAACAATGAGCGTGGGAATCCCAGGAATTCCAGGGAGAGCTCCTCCAACCACCAAAACCAACCAGTGATAATTAGTGACACACCCGAATGTATGCAAATTTGCTATGAAAACCCCCAGTGCCCCCCAGTAGAGTATCAAACTAATTATGCAGAGATTAATGGCATCGCTAACAAACAAGCCCTTTTAAATTTAACTTATCCCCTCAATACTAATTATGAAGAAAACCCCAACTCTAACCAAACCCCCCAAATTAACATCTCGCTCCCAAATAACCATCAGGTCAAACCTAGGGCAAATAAGAAGACCAAAACTTCCCAATCATCCTCCTCAAACAAGTCACACAGTCAAACAAATATTAGTGCAACTCCTTCCATCCCTAAACTAAAAATCAAGATATCACGCAGAACCCTATTACCCTGAGATCAAAGCCCCCTGATGCCGACCAAAAAGGAGTTACTACCTGCACTGAACAAGGGTAAGTCAAGCAATCAGCCTACTGGCTTTATTCCAATTTTGGAATACGATATCGGGATCCCTAGTTTAGAAAGGGATCAGTCAAGTGAAGCCTCTAGTGAAGAACGTCCTGTGCTGCTGACAAGTTTTCAACATCCGGTCATTCGGGGACTTACCAGCACACATACATGGAGTTCTAATTCTTCAGGTGAATCTAGTAGCCTTGATGCTAATCTAGATGCTAGATTAGTATCACTGTACCAAGCCGATACTCGATACTCGTAATAAATCTTGAGTTACCTCATTAACCCAATTCAGTGCAGACAGTATTCGGTCGTGTGGAGAATAAAAAGAAACAAGATAGAGCCAGGCGCATCAAGTTGTTTGGACCAGAACCTAGTGAGCGTGTGTGAAGCCTCCGGGTCCCTGTGATCAACCGTTGGACAACTTGGACAAGTGAAACGTGCTCGCCAAACGCTCTTACCAATTGCCTTTCCTCTACCTAAACCTATAAGTGTTCATTTGTTTCGTAATGGTAACGATGATTGCAACTAGGGTTTAACTTGGTATGTTGAGGTTCATAGTTTAACGCAATGATTGAAGATTATCCATTCTTCCCTATTTACTTATTATCGTTGCTCTGCTAAGGGAGAACACTTACAAATCTATAGTGGGATAAATATTTATATACTTCTTCGAGTACAGTCTCCTCTTCTCTTTACGTGGAAATATATATATGTTTGTCCGGGAATAAATACATGCACCTACACGTAAAAACCAGTGAACGCTTATGCAGACCTAGTTTATATGCTATTTTCATCATCTGGGTACATCACTATCATAGATAGTTTATTCACAGAGAATTTTCTCCTCAGTCACATATTTATGACTATTATCACGCTATATGAAGTATAATTCATTCGTGTACCTTTTGAGTTATTCTAGCTTTATGTTTATTCAAGTTGCATTAACTTATTGTTGGCTTTGAAGTTCAGTCACGCATACATGACTATTTTGCTTGCAACACAATCCCACCCCTACTCTGTGCAACTCTCCAAACCAAGAGTGAAACGCTATTCTCAGACTTCCTTCTATGCAACTGCTGAGCTCTGACACTCTCTCCCAGAATCAGTCTTTCCCTCTTCCTATGACTTAAATTGCTTCAAACTCCGTGTGTCCAGTCATTTTAGCTCGAACGTCCCTTGATTTCGGCCCTGTCACTCTTTCAAAACTGGGGCAGGCACTCGCTGCAGGCAGTTATGCCTTTTGTGTCCCTCATTCACATAGAAAACAAAATTAATTTATATTAATAATTATTACTCTTTGAGTTATTAAAGTTTTATCTCTAGATCAAGTTCCCTTAACTTATTATTCGTTTTAAACTCAAGTAGTGTCTTAATTTACATATTTTCAGTACCGCGTGTATGCTATCGCAATAACTATTATTTACTCTGAGTGAAGCCGTATTTAGAGCTTTTCATTATTTTCTTTCAGGACACTACTTATTGTGATTGAGACTTAACATCTCTGTGCATTATTATTTATATGTTATATCTGTAACATTATTATTATTTAAATTAATGTTATCCATATATCATTTTCCAACGCCATATTGAGAATGTACCCTAGCTATTAAGGAATAAACTTGTGAACCATTACTGTGTATTTTGTGTCCATTGATTATTACTTGAGTGAGGTTATAGAGCTAAGGCTAGTTGTTTCCCAGTGGAGAGGAACCCAAGTTGTTGATTAGCGCTGATTCCTAAGGTGGAAATTGCAATCAGATTACTTCACGTTTTATTATAACGTGGCATAACAAAAGGTTTTAACCCCTGCTGTTCTGGCGACGTAATTTTATTTATTTTGTTTTGCTACATTTAGAAGATTTTGTTCAGTTTAAGAGGGAACTGTGATAGTAAAATGGGTCGAGTGAGATAGTTCGAAGCCCGTTAATTATTGGAGGCCTTTCTTTCTCTGAATAAAATCGTCTAATAGTAGCCAGAGTAATATTAAAAGGTTGGCACTGGTACTGTAAGGCTTAAGAGGAGATGGGTCGTTTTTCTGGTCCCCTTTCTTCCTCATGTTTAGTCTCATTAGTTTTCAGATTTTAAGACGTTTGGCCCATTAGTTTGGCAATTTTAACACCCTTCGCTCCATCTATTTGTCAATATTAAGACTTTTCGCGTTATTTTAATGTCAATTTTTTCTTGGCGATCGAAAGCGAGCCTGTAATTTAAGATGAATCGGCCTTTGGCCGGGAAATTTTTCAATCGAAAACATTTCAAATTTGTCTTGCAGGATGGTCTTTGAGGTGTATTTTAAATCTTGATGGAGGTCTAGGGAGGATACTAAAAACATGATAACAAAATATGTAAACAAGGAAATAAATACGCCCATCCCCCTTTATAATCACGCTCACACAAGTCAACCAGTTGGAACTATTGTCATATACAGTAAGAGGGCTGTAATTTACTCAGAGTTGTTGAGCCCGTGTATAGGAAAGCACAGGTAAAGCCAGTGTCTCACGAGCGCTCTTTCCGTCAATTTTTATGAGCAATTCTGGTCTGGTAGTTTCAAAATCTCAGATATACCAGAATCCAGCCATATTATATAATCTACCTTTGATCTAGTTTCCGATTCCAATGCGAGAAAGCCTCAGAATATACGAAAACAAACTTGTTCATCGACGATTGCCGGAAAATGCGCTCGAGTGACACCAGCTTAAGTTGGTTGGATGGTTACTTAGATCATGGCTGGATGGTTATACATTGACTGTATTTAAGTGGATGGTGATAGGGTAGTTGGTTGGATGGTTAGGATGATGGAAAATCTGTTACTGGATGGCTTATGGTGGGTTCACACATTCACGTATATTGCTCCCGTCAGCTCCCGTCTGTTGTAAACGAAGGTATATTGGTAGTTGGCAACCGATTACGTAAAACGTAAGGGCATAATACGCAAAACGTAAATGAAATTGCGGCCAGTCGGGGGGGTACTCACGCATGGCGCGAGTAGAAACGAGTATCCCACGTGGGTCGGGAATGTTGTGGGTGCGGCCAAGGCCGCGCGGTTGTTGAATCGAGTGGAATAAAAAACGAGGCTCGCCCTCACGTATGTCAAAAGACGGGAAAACTTACGACCGACCTGGCCACCACGGCCGTCTGACCGGAGCAGCCTCGTCAGACGTAGCAGCTACCCCGTCAGACGAGAGCTGCTCTCGTCAATCGTAAAAAGTTCCAGTCGAACGTGGAAGTATACGTTCGTTTGGCAACGCCGCCGCACTGCGTGTTGCCGGGAAGACCGCGGCAATGTCGTATGGGGGGTATATAGGGACAGCGGGAGTGACTGCCGTCATACCTCACACCACACCACGACGACCACCACCATCCCTGCTACTCTGCCACCCTGCCACCCTCTGCACGCTGCCCTGCCCTGCCCTGCCCTGCCCTGTCACCATGGCTACCAAGAGAAGCATGAAGAAGACGTCTGCAATCTCACCACCTGTCCCCACGCCTGCAACTTCGCCTGTCCCCATGACGCCTGCAACCTCGCCTGTCCCCTCGAACTCTCCAACCTCACCGCCTGGCCCCTCGACCTCTGCAACCTCACCGCCTGTCCCCTTGTCGTCTGGAACCTCGCCGATTAACCTCTCTGACGGTGAAGTGTTAATGAATATACCCGACGATGATGGAGAGGTGTTGGACGTGGATGAAAGTGAGGAAAACCCCGACGAAGTTGAACAGGGACAGGGACAGGAACAGCCAACACTACCAATAAAACGGCGCCGGAAGAGCACCAACATTATCCTGACGGAGGCGCAGGAGCGTATGTTGGGAGACTGGCTGGAGCAGGATGTGCCTTATCTGTATGATAAGGGTGATAACTGCCACAAAGACAAGGAGCACATCGACCATGTTTGGGCGGAGAAGGCAGCCAGTCTGGACCCCCCCATCACCGCCTTGGAATTGTTGACCTGGTTCACCTCTCTCCGCTCCAAGTTTGGCAGGCTCAGCAAGGACAAGAGTGGTGAGGGGGCCAAGAGGTTAACTGAGAGGGAGAAGTGGATACTGTCCATGTTCCAGTTCCTCAAGCCCCACATCGTGCGACAGAAGAAGCCCCGGAATCTGGGTATGCCTCAGGTACGTTTATATTTGCTTGTTTCCCAACCCTTTCACTATTAATTCGTCAACAACATCAATACTTTCCTGGCGAGCGATAGCAAGCCAAGAGTTTTGGCGTCCTCAGGACAGGATTTATCTTTTTCTGAAATATTTTGCTTATAATGGTGCCATTATTTTTGTAAAATTATCTTGTTCACTTAATTTTATAATTACCTAACATTTTTGTTAATGAAACACATAATAACACAAAGCAGTTTATTAATTTTATTTAAAGGTTACAAAGATGAATGGTTATGTTGATTGGTATTTAACAGTTCATAAATAATTTACATGTTACTAATTATACATTCATGTCTCAACAGTCTGCTGCCCAAGCTGCCGAACCTTCTCCTGTGTGTGGTCCTCTGCCTGATGACCCCGCCCCAGCAGACGCTGATGAGGAAGACCAAGCAGCCGGCAGTCAGGAGAACACCACCCCAGCCATCTCCATGCCTCCGCGGAGGGCGAAGCAGGGGAAGCCTCCTGGTGCTGTTCCTGCAACCCACGGAACCGGAACCCTGGAGCAAGTGAGTAGAGGAAATATTAGTTTCATAATAGCAACAATAACTTTCAACATATTGGCTTCCCAGAATAACCACATCATTTTATTTGTTAACATTCATAATTGGTTAATTGACATATGTTATGTTTCGTGTGTGTGTAACGTGTAAATCTTCTCTTTTTCCATAATGGTAACAATAACTTTGAACATATTAGGCTTCCCAGAATACCACATCATTTTATTTGTTAACATTCATAATTGGTTAATTATTGAAATATGTTATGTTTCGTGTGTTTAATGTTCTCTTGATCCTTGTTCCCTTACCAGGTCCTTGCCACTGCGGAGCAGGTGCGGCATAACCTGGCTGGGGTGGCTGATTTGGTGGAGGACCCCGAACTCCAGTATTGGCGCGCCTCCATGGATGTCATGGCAAAGGACTGTGTGGGGTTGCCGGCAAAGTTTAGAACTCCATTCAAGAGTGAGCTCCTGGCAGCCCTCCACAGGTTCAAGACTGTCTTTGAGGAGGGAGTCACCAGTGTTGGTCCAGACCTCATGCTGCATGCCATAAGAAATTATGGCATTCCGGCGCCACAACCTCAACGACAACCACCTCAACCTCAACCAACCGCTGCTGTGATGTACCAGGGCACTCCGACAATCACAACCAGTGATTGCCAAAGCCTGCTCCTACCTACGTGCTACCTGCACACCAGGTTGCAGCACTGCAAACGTTGATGATGCGGCCGCCCCAGTCGGCAACACCCCCTGCCACATTCCAGCCACCTACTTCCTCCACACCAACGCACTTCGACCTCTCGCAGTTGAGCTCCCAGTTTGGGCTTGGGAACACAAGCTTCAACTTAGAACACTATCTGCCTGCATCCTCACCTGCACCTTCGAACCCAGCTACGCCGGCACCAAACATTGATCCCCAACAGACCCTGGACACCCCCAAGAATCAACCCAGCCTGGAGACCCCAAAGATGTAATAATTTTATGATATATTTTTTAGATAATGAAAGATGTATTCAAAATAAAAAAACATTTTTGTGATGACGTGTGTGTTTATAATTCCAATTTTGTAGCTAAAGTATTTATTAATAAGATGACAAATGAAATATATCCTGAAAGTAATAAAAAAGAAATGACTAATTGAGAAAAAAAATACTGATAATATGGTTAATAATAAATATGAAAAATCATGAAAAATTAAATAAAAAACCCAGTACAAAACAAATGAAACATTGAAACAATTAACAACGTGATTGAAATATAACACTAAAAGATGAAAAATAAAGTAAGCAGGGAACAATTAAAGTAAGGAAATTTAAAAATATACAATAAAAAATATATGGAAGAACCTACAAACTTACAAAACATCAAAAGTAACTTATAAAACTACAATACTTACCAAACTGGCAAAAACTCTATAACAAAACTTTAAGATGAAACTGAAATATACAGCAAAATAAAAATTAAACAGGGGAAAACCTCACTCACCTAAATACGGTCATCCTGCCAACCCAAAGATCCTTGAGGGGAAGAGAAGTATGTCCTGAGGTAGTCCCGTTGCTCCTTGGCAAGCCTGGTTGCAGTGTTGCGGGCCACAGGGGGAAGGTTCCTTCCTACAGGTGGGTCAGTCCTCCAGGGGCCAGGTATGAGTTTGTGGGTGTCTGGGTCCTCTTGATCTACCTCTGCTCGGGGTGGGTTTCGTCCTCGTAGGATGTTGTGCAGAATGCATGAGTCCAACACAACAACCTCTGCACGCTCAGGTTTCATAGATATTGGAGTGTGCAAAACCCGGAAGCGGTTAGCAAGAATGCCAAAGGCTGTTCTCTACCACCCGGCGGCCCCTGCTGAGTCTGTAGTTGTAGATCCATTCAGGTTTCGAGAGGAATCGTTGGGGGTAGGGCTTCATCATGTAGGGTCGCAGAGGGAATGCATCATCCCCTACTAGGAAGTAGTCCGTGGGTGGTCCAGTGTGATCCGTAGAGATGACCTCGGGGGGGGGCAGTTTGGCAGTCTGTGTTTCAAGCAACTTAGACAGAGGGGTGTGTGCAAAGCCACCACCATCAGACTCTGATCCTATGGCCCCAACGTCGACGTAGATGAACTTGTAGTTGGAGCCAACAATTGCCAACAGGACAATGGAAAAAAACTTCTTGTAGTTGAAGTAATATGTGCCACCAAAGGAGGGGTTGCGGATCCGTATGTATTTGCCATCAATGGCTCCCTACAAAATGCGGCAGGTTCCATCGTTCCTCAAAGCCGCTGGCAACCTCCTTCCATTCATCAGGCGATTGTGGCGTTTTGAGCTCCTGATCTCCGTAGACAGAGATGATGGCCTGGCATGTGTCTGGAACAATTTGGCTGATGGTGTTGTGGGCAACACGAAAGTTGTATTGCAGGCTCTTATAGGAATCACCCGTAGCGAGGAAACGTAGGGTGATGGCCACCCGCAGACCAGGAGAATTGGGTTTTCGCCAGAACGTAGGTTTCCTCTGAATGATGGGGGTGACACGTTCCACAATTTCATCAAATAGTTGTTTGTCTACCCGGGTGAAGTTCTTGTACAGTAGTGGACATTCTTCTGGCCACCTCTTGCATGAGGTTCTCATAATGGCCATGTTCAGGGCCTCCGTTGTAGATATGGTCACACCCACACTGTCCTCTTGGTCCTTTCCTTCTTCTTCTCTTGTTCCTCTTGATGGATGGAGTTTGCTATTGCAAGTAGTTTTAAGACTTCTATGTAGGCAATGATGCATTGTATGAGCCGCGTGTTATGCTAATCTCCGGTTTGATTAAGGAGTTCACAAATTTGAACTCCTCCAGGATGAATTCCGTGATGTTGTTCATGGTGCAGAGGAATGAGTGGGAATGGGAAAGGTGTGGCCATTCATGCCCTTTTGTACTTCCCAGATAGCAACCCCGACAGACGTGGTTGACAAAGACTGGCTTTGTCTGTGTTTTGGTCAGACGGGGTGTGCCGTACGATTGGCCGGAACCGGTCCAGGTACGACCTAACAAATCCCAAGACGTGCGGCCTCAGCTACGCCGGTCTTGTGGGGGCGTGGCATGGGCGTGGCCTGTGTTCCCGCAAATCGGGCAGCCCATGAGGTCGAACGGGGTTATGCCTAACGCACGTCGCAAACACGTACGTAGTTCAATACGACTCCATTACGTCTGACGTAACACTGGCCCCGTTACGCTACGTCTGTCGGGAAGTGCAATAGACGTGGAAGAACGAGCGTTCAACGGCAGAAACTACTCGCGTCTTTGCGATACGCCGGACGGGAGCTGACGGGAGCAATATACGTGAATGTGTGAACCCACCATTAGGCATTAGAGGATAGACAAGTTGGTAGTAATAAGAGACTCGCTGACTATCTGGATGGTGGTGGGATGGTTGCTATACTCTCTTCCAAATAGGTAGACCAACACTCTTCAACATTAACCTCTATAGCTTACAAAACGACTGGACTAGAGTAATAGAGTGAATACTTTTTACCATATGGGAGGGGTCTGCCATAGAATAGGTGTGTGAAATGTACACTCAACGACATAAGTTAGAGCCTTATGTTTTCGAAGCCATCCCGAACAGAATCGAATCTCCTCATTAATTTGTTTACCAAATACTACAGTCTGCAGTTTTGAAAGTTCGTATTTGGGCCGAGTTTATGTCTGAGTGTACAGCTTATTTTGCAACAGCCCTTTTTTAGTTACAAAGGTTAGCGTTCACGATTTTGGGCCTACCTATTTGGACAGGGTATAGCTGTAGTGTGATGAATTATGGTGTATTTTTATTAGGCTGGCGAGAAATTGGCTTGTTCCATCCTTAAATACCCAACTATTACAACATTTGCATAGCCCAAATATAGTGCTAATTACGAAAACCTGTCAATAACATGATGCAGCAACATAGTACCTTCTTATTTTGGAACAGGGTATAGTTAGGTGGTCTTGTGCTTGCAAATTGGATGGTCGTACCGGTTTATGAAAACGGGAACTTGGGCAATGGAATGTTTGGCACTGAATATTCCGCACAAGAAACTTTGGCGCCGAACTTGAGCCACTATGCATTTTGGGAACCGGGAATTTTGAGCAGCCACTTGGTCACCGAGAATGTTGAGTACAATTGGCCAATATTCCAGCTGGTCCATGGCTTCTTATATGTATTGTATTTAAGCTATTTACAAATATATAATGCGCCATGCAGGAGACAGAAATGAACAAACTATAGTCTGTTTGTTTCACTTCTGACAGTAACTAAAGAATATACAGTAGGAGTATATTTTAGCTATCTGTGTGGCTACATCTTGAAATAATGTTATCTTAGCGACAAAGTGGTTAACACACTCCTGAACCCTCTATTAAGCCCCTTTCACACATTCGAGTTGGTGTCTACAGACAACACTCTGCTGATGGAGCATAGCATTTTTTTTAGCGAAGGAAGATAGTTAGTACCGAATGAATGGCAATGAACTCGGGGAAGAGATTTGACGATTTTTTTTAATAATTTGAATTTAACAGTCACAATTCATGGCCGAGTACTCTCGAGTCTCCAGAGCATTGGCGATTACATTACAATGAGATGCAACTAGTTAAGGAATGTCGGTGATTATGCACACGACTGCTCCTATGTGAGGCTCCAATCAACCATATCAGAATATTAAATGACCTTCAGTATTCTACTAATCACTCTAAAAAACAATTACTTCTCAAACTTAAGTTTAATAGTTGCTCTGTTTCTGTAGTCTGTTAACATAATGATATATTCCATATAATTTCCTATATGTTTGGCATTGTTATTATATCATATATTGTATTATTCACATTACTCTTCATATGATAAATCTTATATATATATATATTTTTTTTTTTTTTTTTTTTTTTTTTTTTTAAGAGACAATGAACGGAGGAAGGAAAACACAGATAAAACAAAAAGGTCCATGTGCCTAAAGGCATCCTACATTCATAAAATGTTTGTAACAACTGGATTTACACATTTGTAGATTGTAAGTTTGTGGAAAGCAATTCGAGGGAAGTGAATTCAAAAGAGTAGTAGCTCTGGGGATAAATGAATTCTGATAAGCAGAAGTTCTGCATTGTGGAGGAGAAAGTGTAAATTCATGGGCGCTCTCAGCTGCCCTGGGTTAAAGGGGAAAGATGTGGAGAGGCGACACAATTGAAGTAAGTTCCTCGGAACAATTGCTGTGAAAATATCTGTAGAATAATGCAAGGGATGCAACGTTTCTTCGTATGGATAATGTAGGAAGGTCCGGTGTAATTGCAGGGTTATTGATTAATCTAATAACTTTATTTTGAATTTTGTCCCAACTGCCTCAATGCAACCACTCCACTTCCACCCCACAGAGGTGAACAGTAATCCATCTGAGAACGCACATGACTTTTATATATTACGGCCAACTGCTCGTCAGTAAGAATTCTCGAACTTTGTACAGGAGTCCCAGTTTTTTTAGAGGCATTCTTAGCAATGCTTCTAACATAATGTGTCCAGCTCAAGTTAGTAGTTCATGTTACACCGAGAGTGTCAATACTAGGGGAAGTGGGAATATTACATCATTAACAAATATATTGGAGTCAGTGAGATTCTGTCGGTTAGAAAATTGAATGTACTTGGTTTTCTGTGCATTAAAGGAAACTAGATTCTTTTGTCCCCATTCATTCATTCTAGAAAGGTCCTGGTTCAGAAAGATTGCAGTGTTTATTTTTGAGTTTATAAGACCGGGTTGGGTGAAAGAATTGGTAAATTTGAAGGAACTGTGGAGTGTTGAGCTCATCTGCGTAGAATGTATTGGATTATGAGTGGTAGATATGAGATCATTGATATGAATGATGAACAGAGTTGGGATTAGAAGAATGTTTGTTGTTGTTGTTCCCCAAGCTGCCTGGCCGAACAGCCCCGAGTCCCTGAGGAAGGCCATGGCCGCGATCGGGCTTTCCCACAGAGCTCTCATTGAGTGTATATTGTGTTGTTGGAGTAAGTGGTTATGTGAAATGCAGTCTTCTATGATGTGTTTGATGGTATGAGGTGCTGTGTTACATCCCGGGCATGGTGTCGACGACGGAGTCCTCCAGTCTCTTCTGATAGCTCAGAAGAGCTGAATGGTGTCCGCATCTCAGCCTGGCCAGGTGGACTCTGTCTTCGCGAGGAAGGGAGGATTAGGAAGGATTGATTTCGGGAGGTCGTGCTTGCAGCTGCGTGTTGTCTATGAGTGATTGGATGGAACGGCGAGAAATATGAGTAAGGATGTGCTTCTGGAAGCTAGTTTGGGGTGGGCAGGGAGGGAGAGATGACAGTATTGTGTGTGATATCGTGTGCTGGGTGTTGTTTTGATATTTCTTGGTGTCTGTTGGTGTGTTGCCATGTATACTGTAGTGGGTGGTTTTGGTTCGTAGAGGCTGCTGCCAGAAATTGGGTGCCTCTCATGTCCAGATGGTCTTTGACTTTGAGGATTTTGGTTTCTTGATGTAGGTGATCTGTGGGTGTAGTAGCTGTGCAACCTGTAATTTATTTTTAGGGCTTTGTTTTGAATAGTTTGTAAGGTCTTGTGTTGTGTTTCAACTAGGTTAGAAGCCCAGGCTGGTCTTGCTTATTCCATCACTGATCTTATGTATTGTTTATAAACTGTGGTGGTGGTTTCTTTGTTGTGTCCAAATTGTGTGTGAGCAAGTGACCTGAGGGCGTTATTAAGTCTGGGTGTTAGTTTCTTTTTCGTGTTTGTGGTGTGCTTTTTTAATGTCATATGAGTATCATATGTTACTCCTAGGATTTTGGGTGTATGTGTATGTGTTAGGGGTGTGTTGTTTATGGTGAGTTGAGGGATGTATTCGTGTTCTCCTGTCCAGCTTGTGAGCATGGTTGCGGTGGATTTGGCTGGGGCTAGATTAAGTCTGTTTGTAGTGCACCAGCCATGTAGTGTGTTGAGATAGGGTTGAAGGAGATCTGTTGCTGTTTTTGGGTCGTGGTGTGTGCATGTGAGTGTTATGTTATCTGCATAGGAGGCTAAGTTTATTTGGGGTGTATTGGGTATAGTTATGTCGTGCATGTACAGATTGAAGAGTGCGGGCGATAGGACGGATCCTTGTGGGACTCCGTTTGGAAAGTTTCTGATTCTAGATGAGTGACCGGCAAAAGATATGTGTGCACATCTGCCTGCTAGGAAGTTGGCCAGCCACCTTTTTGTGTTGTGCATGTTTGTGTTATAGATTTTGTTTGTTAGGTTGTGGTGGGGGGATGGTATCGAAGGCTTTACTAATGTCGAGTGTGGCTAGTAGTGATTGGTGTGGTATTCTAGCTGAGTTGATGCCGTCAAAAGCTCTTTGTGTAAGGTCTGTGAGAAGAGTGTTTGTGGAGTGCAGTGGCCTGAAACCATGTTGTGTTGGAGCGAGGGGTAGGTCGGGTGTAATTAGTTGTAGTACAAGGCGTTCCATTACTTTGGAGGGGGTGCAAAGGAGTGTGAAGGGGCGGTGTGAGGAGGGTAGCGTAGGGTCTTTGTTGGGTTTGGGTAATGTGATGATGATGCCATGCTTCCAGATGTCTGGTATTGTGTTGTGTGAATATCTGTAGTTTGATATGTTAGTGAGTGCTTGTATGCCTTGTACTGGTCCCAGGTGTGTGAGGTATATGTTGCTTATGTTGTCTAGGCCACAGGCAAGTGAGTGCTTGAGATTGTTGATGATGTGCTTTGTCTGGTGATTTGAAGGGTGTATAGTCAGGGTCTGTGGGGAATTGTCTCTTACGTCGGATGACACATGACACGTTGGTCGTCTTTGTGGGGTTTTAGGTGGCTGACACGTGAGAAGTGATTGATGAGAGTGTTTGTTTGTTGTTTACATGAAGGAGTAGAGTCTGTTGTTGTGATTGCAGCATGTGATTGTGTTGTGTTGCTGTTGGAAAGTGTGATGCTGTTTAGTGTTTTGTAGAGTTTTTTTGGGGTTTGTTTTGTGATCAAGTGTTTGTAGGAAGTTATTCCAATTTAGTTGTTGTTGTTCTTGTATTTTGTTGTTAGTCTGGGTGTTGCGTGCTTGGATTTTGTTGTGTGATGTCTTGTGTGTGGGGTGCTGGGGAGTGTTTCAGTATGTTGCGTTGTCTGATGAGGTTTTGAATTTCTGGTGTGAATTAGGGTTGTGTCTTTTTCTGTTATCCTCTTGGAATGTGTTTCTTGTCAGTGTTTTGGATAGTTTTATTGAGTGTGTGTACAGCATTGTTGATGATAGTGATGGGTACGCTGTTAAGAGTTGTGAAGTATTGTTCTGTTTCATTTGTGAATGCTTCCCAGTTAGCTCTCTTATAATTGATTATATATCGATTATATATTCCTTATTTTGAGAGTATTTTTATGATTATCATATTATTTTAGAGGTGGACCAAATATCCGAATCTGCATCCACATCCGCAGATATCCATATCATTTTTAACATCCACATCCGCATCCATGGATTCGGGTATTATGCGGATATCTTGAATATCTCATAAGACATAACTATTTATAACTATTATTAAGTATATAGACCGTGAAGGTAATGCAAACAAACGAATACTGTGATATTGCCACATCAAGTAGTGCACAGTTATTTTATATTTTAAACACATATGGTCAAAGTGTAAAAACAGTCGGATATCTCGGCGTACGTATGACACTAAACTTCTGTTGTTTTCTGTCCGACATCAATATCTTATTTACAGCTTAATATTAATGTTCACAGCCTCTAATTACTCTATGCTAACTAGTAATAGGCAAGTAAATATATAAATAAACCGAAATAAGAAGCCTTCATGGGCCAAAGCATGAGAGGGTTTACATAAACGTACGCACAAGAACAAAACACACTGGATCTGATCTTTGCTTCGTGTTAGTCTTCCTCCTTTATCACTTGCTCTTCTTTTTAATTGTGTTCGCCTTTCCTCTTCTTCTTCTCTTCTTTAGATGTATTATTTTTCTCACATTACTCCATCTTTCTCTTCCTCCTCCTCCGTCTTCTCTTTCTCTTCCTCTTCCTCCTGAACATACGTTTTTAATGCTGAATAATTAATGGGTACTTATGCTATATATTAAGTATACACGTAAAAAGGTTTATGTTCTTCAGTGAAAGTGACATTAAAAATAATGTTTCACTACACATGTATGGTTATATACTGTAGATCCCCTGTCCCCTCCAGTCATTGCTGCCTTCGTCGCTCATTTTGCCAATTATACCGATTTTACTGATTATAATGAATGTTCCAGAATGTTGGCAAGTGATGGCGAATGAGTTACTATTGTATCCGATAACCTCAGAGTGCTTCTGATGAGTTACGATTACTAACGATAAAGTATGAATACCCGGCGAGTCCGCACACTCGGCTCAATATCTTTGAACATGGGCAAACATTGGGCTCGCCCGCCCAAGTGTAGACGAGTGTTGGCGATCGTTGGGGACTTTTTCGAGAGTTCCCACGTATTTCCACGATTGTGTTGCCGAGTGTTGGCGATCATCTACTCGCCAACCAACACTCGACGTCCGACTGTTGTATTGTCTCGTTTGCCGTTCGATACTGCATTGAAATGGGTGCGTCACCATTTAATGTTCTTGACTGTACGAGATTCTGGTGCCAAAGTTTTGTGTACTATAAAGGATAGATAATTTATTCTGAGTTTTCAAGGGACTGGAATTCTCATAAAGGGGTTCCAGTCCTGACATTATTCTTGACTTTATGTGTGCTGGCTTAATAATCCATTAGGGTTGATAGCCTCTGAAGTCCTATATATATCTAATATATCCTAATATATCCGAGTTTCAAGGGACTGGAGTTCTCAAAAGGGGCTCTAGTCCTAACGCTTTTTTATTTTGTCTATATTCTATCTACTCCCTCTCGGGCATAGGGAGGGCCCGTGAGGTCTCGTTCCAGTCTAGGGGATGAGACATGTGGAGCACTTTTAGCTGCAACCAACCCCTGCAATCTTGCCTTCGCAGGATGCATGGGGCTTAGTTGATCACACATGGCTCGAAGCAGCCCCATCTCTGAAGCTGCCTCGTTCCAGTGCTTTACTGTCTCACCTCCTAGACTTACAGTGTGCTGGCTTAAACATCCAGAAGGGTTGATAGCCTCTGAAGTCCTATGTTATCTAATATAGATCAAATATTCTATTATTCTTATCAGTGAGAAAATAGCCAACCACACCAAAAAGTAATATGGTAAGAAAATATGGTTCCCGGACAACTCAACCAGTGTACAATTTTAACCAGTAAATCTCAACCAGTACCAAATCAACCTGGGACAACCAAACCAGTGTCAATATGAAGACAAACTAACCTAACTCTATCTTACCTATCTAACCCAACAATCTTGGTCGGGTTGATATTGGTTGATAGCTACTGGTGGAATGGTCTACTGGTTTAGCTGTCCGGTCACGTACACAAACAGTATGAAGTAGATACAATAGGACAACAATAGAAGAACATAACATTAAGTTAGTTACAAAATAATGATCACTGTTTTCGCTAACAAAGCTCGGTTAATTTATTATCTGACAGGTACATCAACACATTTCACAAACAATTAATTCAAGATCTGAGCCGCCATTACCGTCCATTAGCGAGAACATTTATTATATTCTTCTATCTCGCAACAACGAGCACTTCATGGCGAGAATTGCATTTTAATTACAAAAGTTTAATTGCAACAGTTGCATATATGAACACTTTTTTTCATTACTCATAAAACGTCCATAATCCGTCTGGATGATACTGAGGATAACACTACTAAATGTTTACTAGACTTACTGTTATAACTATTACTACTACTACTACTGCTATAATTACTACAACTAATTGTAGTCTTGATTTTCTCAGTAATTTAGGATTTACAGTTGTGGAGCTGGGCTAACCTTAAACTTAGTAAATGGTACTAAATGGGAGACATGAGGGATTTTTTTCTTGACCCCTTTCTCCCTCATGTTAAGCACCATTGCTTTTGATATTTTAAGACGTTCGCCACACTAGTTTGACAATTTTAAGAACTTTCGCCCCATTGCTGTCATTATTAAGACCTTTCATGCCATTTAGGTGTCATTTTTTCCTGGCGAGCGATCACGAGCCTGTATTTTATGTGGAACCGGCCTTCGGCCACGACATTTTCTACCGAAAAATTCACAAATTTATCTTGAAAGGCAGTCTAAGGGGTGTAATTTTAAGCTCGATGGATGTCTAGTGAACAAACTAAAAATCCCACCTTAAAAACACTTCTCACTTCTTCGATAGAAAAACGTCACGGCCGAAGGCCGAATCCTCTTAAAATGCAGGCTTGCTATCTCTCGCCAGAAAGAAATCAACACCAAGAATACCTCGAAAGGCCTTAACATTCACAGAAATGGTGCGAAAGGGTTTAAAATCACCAAACTAATGGGGCAAACGTTTTAAACTCCCAAAGCTAATGGGGCTAATCACGGGGCGGAATAAACAAACTTAAGTTAAAATCTAGTGTAGTTACATAAGTGTTGTGTTACCAGGCCATTACCTGGAACAAGTGGTGTGGATGACGGGAAGGATAATTATATGATGCTGTCACGGGTTTATAGTTTGATGGTGAGTACTTTCTTGTTTCTTCTTTTTTCTGTATGAGTGAGGAAGACAAAAGGCAGTATTGCCTGTATCAATTGCCTCCCCCAGAGTTGAAATAGTGACAGGGCCAAAATCAAGGTACGTTCGAACGAAAATGTCAGGACACACAGAGTTTGAAGCAATTTAAGTCATAGGAAGAGGGAAAGACTGATTCTGGAAGAGAGTTCCAGAGCTCAGCAGTTGAATAGAAGAAAGACTGAGAATAACGTTGCACTCTTGGGTTGGAGAGCTGCACAGAGTAGGGGTGGGATTGTGCTGTAAGACAGGTACTATGTACCCTACATAGAGGAGGTGGTATACACTGGAAAAGCTCTGAGGAACATTGATTATTATAGTAGCGATAGAATAGCGAGAGAGATGCAACATTGCGGCGAAGAGAGAGAGATTGCAGAGAGGTGTTTTTTTTTTTTTTTCTATGTGAATGAGGGAGACAAAAGGCATAACTGCCTGCAGCGAGTCTCTCCCCCAGATTTCAAAGAGTGACAGGGCCGAAATCAAGGGACGTTCGAGCTAAAATGCCTGGAAACACGGAGTTTGAAGCAATTTAAGTCATAGGAAGAGGGAAAGACTGATTCTGGGAGAGAGTTCCAGAGCTCAGCAGTTGAATAGAAGAAAGTCTGAGAATAGTGTTTCACTCTTGGGTTGGAGAGTTGCACAGAGTAGGGGTGGGATTGTGTTGCAAGGCGGGTACTACGTACCCTAAGTAGAGGAGGTGGTATACACTGGGAAAGCTCCGAGGAACACTGATTATTGTATTAGCGATAGAATAGTGAGAGATGTAACATTGCGGCGAAGGGAGAGAGATTGCAGAGAATTGGTGAGTGGACAAGAGTTAATGATACGAAAAGCTTTCCTTTCTACTTTATCTAGGAGTGCAGTGTGAGAGGATCCTCCCCACACATGTGAACAATACTCAATACAAGGACGCATTGTGCCCCTGTACAAAGCAAGTAGCTGCGCAGGGGTAAAGAACCCCTTGAGGCGGTTGAGCACACCCAACTTCTGGGAGGCTGCCTTAGTGAGACTGGTAATATGGTCTTCCAAGTGAGAGCAGAAGAAAAAGAGACACCGAGAACATTGAGGGAAGATGAAGGGTAGATTTTTGTATTGTTGAAGAATAAGGGATAGTCCTCTGGAGGATCCTGACGGGTAGTAAGATGGATAAATTGAGTTTTGGAAGCATTAAATGTAACAAGGTTTTCTCTACCCCAATTGGAAATAGTAGCTAGATCAGATGATAAGCATTTTATGGCTTCATTACGTTTACTTTTGAGGGACTGCTGGCTGGGGCGTTCTGGAAAATTAATTGAGTGGTGTAAAGTAGAGTCGTCTGCATATGAATGGATTTGACTAGATGTACAGTTGAGAAGATCATTTATGAAAATTAGAAAGAGAATAGGAGATAGGACAGAACCCTGAGGAACACCGGAGTTGATAGGATGAGGAATTGAGTGATGGCCGTCCACAACCGCAGCTATGGAACGGCCGGAAAGGAGATTAGAGACAAAGGCACAGATGGAGGGACAGAAACCGAAGGAGGGCAGTTTGGAAATTAAAGATTTGTGCCAGACTCTATCGAAGGCCTTGATATGTCTAGTGCAACAGAAAAAGTCTCACCGAAGTCCCGAAAGTTGGATGGCCAAGAGTAAGTAAGATATGAAAGAAGATCACCAGTAGAGCGACCCTTAACCCCTAACCATCGGGGGCGGACTTAAGTCAGTATCGAAAAACTTGGACTATGTGGCGGGGGCGGACTTTAGTCCGTGTGCAATTTTGGCGCAATATTGGCCCTGAGAGAGAGACGAGCGACAGGTGGAGCATGGGTTACCTCATGACCGCTCGCCACGGCCGCCGTGGACCGACTGAGATGTACTCCACATACATCCACCCTCACTCCCTTGCTACACACGTAATTATATAACGAAATTACCGTATTTTAGCGATTTTTCCCTTCGGTTGCACGATCGTTGCAAGACAACCAGTGATCGTAGAAGGATGGTTCTGGTGTCCTTGGAAAGCTTAATTATCGCCCTTTCACGGATACATACTTGTATTACACTCTGGCTCTTGTTTATGCATGAAAAAGAGCACGGAAACAACGCCATTTATGGTAAACAAAAAAAACGCTGGGCGGCACGGTCAAATATACCGCCTAGGCCGCTCGTTGAGTGTTAAGGAAGCCATACTGGCGATCTGAGAGCAGATTATGAAAAGAGAAATGCTTAAGAAATTTGGAAGCAAGAATAGTTTCAAAACTTTAGAGGTACAAGAGATGAGAGTAATTGGATGATAGTTGGAGGGTTGAGAGCGGTCACCCTTCTTTGGGACAGGTTGAATGAGAGCAAACTTCCAGCAAGAAGGAAAGACGTTAGAAGAGAGACAGAGACGAAAGAGTTTGCCTAGGCTGGGGGTCAGCACGGAAGCACAGTTTTTAAGTACAACAGGAGGAACACCGTCCGGACCGTACGCCTTCTTAGTATTAAGCCAAGAGAGGATAGAAAGTACAGCTTTAGAAGAGATTAGGATATTATGCATAAGTAGGAGAGAGGGGGGTGGAGAGGGAGGAATAGCACCGGAATCATCCAAGTAGAGTTTCTGAGTGGACAGGAGTTAATGATACGAAAAGCTTTCCTTTCTAGTTTGTCTAGGAGTGCGGTGTGAGAGGATCCTTTTCACACATGTGAACAATACTCAATACAAGGATGCACTGTGCCCCTGTACAGAGCAATAAGCTGTGCAAGGGTAAATAACCCCCTGATGCGGTTGAGGACACCCAGCTTCTGTGAGGCTGCCTTAGCAAGAATGGTAATATGGTCCTGCCACGTGAGAGCAGAAGAAAAAGAGACACCAAGAATATTGAGCGAAGATGACGGTTTGATTTTTGTATTGATGAAGTGTAAGAGATAGTCCTCGGGGAGTTCCGAACGGGTAGTAAGATGAATAAATTTGGTTTGGAATCATTAAAGGCAACAAGGAGGGTAGCTTAGAACTTAAAGATTGTGCCAGACTCAATCGAAGGCCTTCGATATTATCTAATGCAAAAGAAAAGTCTCACCGAAATCCCGAAAGGAGGATGACCAGGAGTTAGTGAGATATGAAAGAAGATCAACAGTAGAGCGACCCTTAAGGAAGCCATACTGGCAACCTGAGAGTAGATTATGCGAAGAGAAATGCTTAAGAAATTTGGAAGACATAATAGTTTCAAAAACTTTAGAGATACAAGAGATGAGAACAATTGGCCGATAGTTGGGGGGTTGAGAGCGGTCACCTTTCTTTGGGACAGGTTGAGTGAGAGCAAACTTCCAGTAAGAAGGGAAAATGTTAAAGGAGAGACAGAGACAAAAGAGTTTGCCTAGGCAGGGAGTCAGTACGGAAGCACAGTTTTCTAGTACAACAGGAGGAACAACATCCGGACCGTACGCCCTCTTAGTATTAAGCCCAGAGAGGGTAGAAAATACATCTTTAGACGAGATTAGGATAATTGGCATAAGTAGGAGAGAGGGGGGTTGGAGAGGGAGGAATAGCACCGGAATCATCCAAGGTGGAGTTTCTAGCAAAAGTTGAGTGAAGAGTTCAGCTTTGTCAGAGGAAGAAGTAATGGTTGTGCCATCAGAGTGGAAAAGGGGAGGGAAAGACGAGGAAGAACAATTATTGGAGAGGTTTTTGGCTAGATGCCAGAAAGCTTGTGAAGAGCAAGAGTTGCATTTATTATTTATTCAGTGCATTTATTATTGATGAAAGAGTGTTTGGCAAGTAAAAGAACAGATTTGGCTTGATTCCGGGCAGAAACATAAGAAGAATGAGATTCTTGATTCTTAAGGCGTCGGTACAGTTTGAATGCCTCCTCCTTATTGCGGACAGCAGTAGAACAAGCGTGAGTAAACCAAGATTTCTTTGCATTAGATTGAGAAAGAAAATGGAATGTACGCTTCCATGCCCGAGAGGTTTACCTCGGTGGTGCGTTATATAAACTTATCCTTTTGTAATAATGGTTAATCTACATTAACCCTTTCACGCATTTATGACGCAGAGGTTGCCAGATTAGCAATAAGAAATCGAGTTCTCTCACTCTTATAATTACCTCTCCAAAATTAGTTTTCTGCCCACAGCTAACTTAAAGACAACTGCAGAGGTTGAAGTAACTAAACTAAAGGTTTCTAAATACCCCTGATGGTAACAAAGGCTTTAAAGTATCCCCAATAGGCTCAAAATTGTGTCATATGTCGGAGAGGGTTAATGATCCCTCTATTTTCTCCCTAAACTGCAGTTCAGAATAGATCAATGTATGTGCTTCTTATCAGACATAGTATACTTTGGTGAGCCCCGGAAGTTGAAATTTTACTTGAAATTTAAGTATTTGAGTACTTTTTCGTAATATACAATGTGTGGACATTGACGATCTCATGAACAAGCTTACCCCCACAGCCCGTGTTTTAAGTTGACCAAGCTAACCTATTGTGTGGGCTGCTGCCCCCAGACCCTCGCAATCTAGGCATCTGTAGGGCTTCCTGAATAAGGGAAGACTAAAATAGAATCAGTTCCCAAAGGAAAATAATGAAAACAGTGGGGAACAAACCTATACATTTACCTCAATAATATTGCTTGAAGTGAGTAAGACAATTAATATACATTAATACTATGTATTAACGCATTGCTAGCGTAGATACAGTCACCAGGTTCGTGGCTTGTCAAGTGTACAGTGTGTATCACTTCCCCGTATATAAATCTTTTGCCGAGATAGCCAGTTATGCGAGTATTTCTGTTCCTGCGTATTGAACATTCACTTCAAAATTTTCCATTGTTACTAGAATATTCACTGATAACATTATTAGGAATATTGGGAACTGCATATACATATCAGCATTTACGATCATTAGCAGCAACACATATCGCAGGAAACGAAGGCTCGTTACCACCACAATACAAACAATATTTGATCATAATCTTTAAAGTGAAAAGTTATGCTCCTATTTATAAACTTGCCATTTTTTCTGAACTAAATACTCATCAAGTTCACAATTGTTTGTCCTTATGGATATACTGTACCATATGTTCTGAACTATGTTGCCATCTAGCTCACAATATACATGCTCTTATGGATAACCGTACCATATTGGTGATGGGCTGGTCTATCAGAGTGAGAACTGAGCGATCTCTGCCATACCCATAGCTTACTCTGACTGTTCATTTTACTTATATATTTTCTAGATCTCAAGTGACGGCGTCTCTTCCGTGGATTGACCTCCCAATCTACCAAGATTGGAAGCTAAAGCGTCACATTTTTCCTTTCCCCTCAACTTCCTCTTCATAATTGCTGAGGGGCACAGGGCCCTGGGTGAGGCTTTGGTTTCCCGGGCGTTTCCGCACCCTCCTCAGCTCCCTGCCATGGAGTGGCTTCGGTCACCCAGGCTTTACTGTGGTCGGCACGGAAGGTTCTGTGGGGGCGCTCGTTTATGGCCTTGGCCTTGCTCGGGGCCTTGGGACTGTTCGGCCAGGCAGCTTGGGGAACAACAACAACAACAACAACCGTACCATATGATCTGAACGATATTGCCATCCAATTCACAATGTTTCTGTCCTTATGGATATTCGTACCATAATTTCCTAACTCTATTCCCACCTCTCCGGGTGGTTGGGGGCCGGTGGACTGTTAGAGCAACCTTGGTGGCCTTGGTGTCTGGGTCTTTTCCTGTGTGACCTAGATGTGTGTGAATTTGTGTTTTTATGTATGTTTGTTCGTTGTTTTATGTTGTTTTTGTGTTTTCCTTGTTCTTGCTCTGTCTTGAGTCGGCCACCCCCAAGAAAAAAGGAAAACAAAATAATAAAATAGAAAATAAAAATAAAAATAGGAAAAGTGGGGATTGGGCCTGAGCATAATTTGTTATTTAATTTTTTTTGCTATGTGGTTATAATAATATAATAATAATAATAGTTCTTAAAGCTAGCGCATGCTAAGCTAGCTAAGGATAGCTCAATAAGGCCGATTAGGCGTATTTCCATTGTGGTCCTGTACTACTATCCCATCCCTTTGCTCATGTGGGATGGTAACGACTCAGTGCTTGTGAAAAATCTTTAATGCGCCGAGCGTGGCCGCGAACCCGGGCCTTCTGGGTGGAAGTCCGAGACGCTAGTCACTACACCAAGCGAGCCGCTTAAGGGTTGAGGGAGGCAAAAGGCATATCTGCCTATAGCGAGTGCCTCCCCCATAGTTGAAAGAGTGACAGGGCCAAAATCAAGGGACGTTCGAGCCAAAATGCCTGGACACACGGAGTGAGTGTATCTATAGATAGATAGATAGACAGATTCCCACCAAATTCACAATTTTTTTGTTGCTCTTATGGGTTAATATTACCATATGTTCTGAACACACAGACACACACACAAATACATACACATTACACACACACACATATACACACACACACACACACACCTGTGGTTCCTGTGGTTGTAGTTGAGGGCTGTCAGTTATCGCCCCGTGGTCCACGCCACTGCGGTGCCACCACTGTACATCCCATCTGCACACACACACACAAACATACACACACACACACAGACATTATTTCAACTAACAACCCGGCAATTCAGCAGTCAGCCTAAGCCGCACCATTCACGGTGAAGTGAGCGGTATTGTTTATATGCATAAAAGCAAGCGCAAACGTTTCCATGAATGTAATAGTTACGCTGACAATATATTTCACACACACACGCATTCACTCACTCACTCAAACACACACTAGCACACACATACACACCCAATCACGCACGCACGCACGCGTGCTCACACACACATAATCATCAAATTCGAACATCTTGCAAGGGGGTATTGCCATTATATTCCATTAGTATAGCAACCTGCGTGGCCAGTCGTAACATCTTTGAGTAGTATTTATTATACAAGTAAATTCAGGCCGTTCATCATTTGTTCCACATCATTAGAACAATCTAAAACGTATACCGGTAATCATCTCATTAACCTGGACCATGTTTTATTGTCTGTCATATGAGTGATTCTTACTTAGCTGAGTAAAGGAGTCTATTTCATGCTGAAGAACAATTATGTATCGTTTGGAGTTGAGCATATCATATCGCTGAATACCCATACGAACAGAACACATCATGTGTATTATTCATCATCATAAACACTATTAGTACACAATAAACAAACACAAGAATCACAATGGCCTTATGAACAGCTTCCATATTCATCAACTATTTTCAACATTTAATCTGAGTTTCAACTTTCGGCATTATAATTTCAACATTCAACAATAATATTAGAATGCGTAATTGATGAACACTCACCATTTAGGACAAACACGTTCATCAGTAACATTATTTTGCAGACAACATATACATTGAGAAAACAGTATAAACATTCACAAACTGGATTATTATACATCAACAATATTAACTACAAGCATGAACATTAACTTAGCGCAACAGCAAACATTATTTCAGCATTATATTAGAATATCATCAATTACCAACAATCAACAACATTATTAATCAGCAACAACACTACTATTGAGCAACATCAGCATTCAACGGCAGCATATATAATTCAGAAACAGCCTCAACATCCTGCAATACCATAAACATCAGCAATAGCCTCAACATCCAGCAATAACATCATCATTGTACATCAACAAAAATAACTCAGCAACAGCCTCAACATTTTGCAATTACATCAACATTTAACAGCAACATAACCATTCACCAACAGCCTCAACATCCAACAATAACATCAACATTCACTTACAACATAAATAATTCAGCAACAGCCTCAACATACAGCAATTACATCCAGCAATATCAAGCAATCATCAACATTCACCACTGGCATTAATCATTCAGTATCAACAATAGCTTCAACATCCAGCAATAACTTCAAAATTCAGGAAAAACATGATAATTCAACAACAACCTCTACATCTAGCAATTCCATCAACATTCCGCAACAGCCTGCAATTACATTAGCGACAACATAAATTATTCAGCATATCAACATTCAGCAACATCAGTAAAAGCCTCAAAATCCAGCAACAACATCAACATTTAACACGAACATCAACATTCAACAATAACATCGACATCCAGCATACCATCAGCATTCAACAGCAAGCCTAACATTCCCAAACCCCGCCAGTATTCTCAAACAGCGAAAGAGCCTAGCCCCTCTGACTAGAGTGGAATGGTGTGAGGCTATGATGTGTGATGCTTGCAGGAATCAAACCCTGGAATTGGACACCCGAGGATCAAGGGTCGGGGTTGGGAGATAAATTTGTGTTGAGAGCGTCCGGTGAATGGGTTCAGGAGCACCCTCAATACATCGTTGGTTAAACTCCTCTCTCCCCACTCCATTCCTCTCCACACTTCTCTCTCTCTCTCTTCTCTCACTGTAATGTTATTTATTTCATCATTATGTTATCTCTCTTTTTTTGTTCTCTCTCTCTCTCTCTCTCTCTCTCTCTCTCTCTCTCTCTCTCTCTCTCTCTCTCTCTCTCTCTCTCTCTCTCTCTCTCTTTTAACAATTGTTTGAAAAGGTCATGGCTCATGAGTTGTACCCACACCGAAGTAAAACATTAAATGTTGTTGTTTTAAGTTCCTTGAAGCACCTAGACCATTCTACCTTCCACTCTTGCAACTCTTAACTCAGTACAAACGCAAAGCAAAAATGTCTCTAAAATTATATAAACAAGTCAGCAAAATTGAAACCGGCAAGGGTAATGGCATAGTAAACATTGACAAAACAAATTATATTGAAAAAAGTACACTTGGATGCCAGTCTCTAGCTCAATCATAAATATTCATGGGCTTCACCTATTTTAAATTAAGGGCCTTATATCTCTGGTAACAATATATTAATACAATTAACTTGACCCCTTCTGTTGTCGTGAATCCTAGCTGGTATATATACCGTAGTTTAATATCCCGGGTTCACGACAGCTGGTTCCTTTTGGTTTATACACATTACTTTATTTATCTTTGTGGATAAATATTACTGTGGTTGCACCAATTATATCTTAGTTTATTTTCCCTTATTATTTAATCATGGGAGACAATATAGAACCCTTAAATATATTTATATTGTTACAATAAAAGGGTATCTCAGTACACTTCACACAGAGACTTCGTCCCGTTCACAACAACCACCAGTTGCTGCCACATAACAACAGAACTTCACTGAACTACACCTACTGACATGTCCATCACCTAACCTACACTCTTTGCATCACAGCTAAGTTCCTTTAATACTAGAAGTACTTCATAGATATTACTGGGACTACCACAGATAACCTACACATACATGTATACAAGTAAGTCAAACGCCGACCCGACCCGGTATCATATTTATAGCCTAGGCCATTTCATCTTCCCAGGTCTAATTATTTACTTTATATCCGTTTCTCCTCTACCCCCTAGGAATAATATTCAGATATAATTGGTGCCGTGTGACCAGGATATTGGATCATCTGTTATATATTGATAGTGATGGGGGGGGGGGGTATAAGGCCTGACTTGTCTGCCTTTGTGTAGAGCTGGGCGATCCAGTGGACAAATGTTGAGGGGCGTATATGTCCGGGATTTTCTGCTGGACCATCCAGTGCAGTGCCCTGCTTTTTTTTTGTTAAGTAGTTCTATAGACCAGGGGCAAGGGTGGACACTGTCAGGCAGGCCTCAGCCTGGGTTAGATGTGCCAGGGAGCCGGAAGGTATTAGATAGGCTACTGAACAGAGCGCATGCCTTCTTTGAAGAGAAGGACAAGGCGGAGAAGGAGCAGTCGACGCAATAGGCTAGATCTAGGAGACTAGGGACGACGGCTGCGGCTGTTCCTCCTTCAGAGGAGTCTTGATCCTTCTTTTTCTTTCTTTTTCTTTGTAATTTTGTATAACAATTTAATATAGCCTAAAGTAAAGTAAATATTTTTTTTTGTAAAAGTAGAAGTAATATGACATAGGGTAAACTTTCCTTTTCTTTGATCATTTGTCAACTACAGGGGGCACGCCGCTCTGCATGCTTCAATTTGCTTGGTTGCTGTCGTCATCAAAAGTAAGTAGGTTAGCCAAGGCTTAGAATAGGATTAAGAATAGGTTAGCCTACAGTGACGATTAGTGTTGTTGTTCCTTAAGTTTTGGTTACCGTAAACTTTTAAGAAATGGATGAGAAAATAAAGTCATTGCGGCGGTTCAGGGCCGCCAAGAAGGGAGGGATTACTAAGTCTTACCTCTAATCTGTCTGAATTTATTGAACATGGTGCTACACTGCCTGATGTAAGGGGTGTCGTGTGAGGAGAATCACTATTAGAAAAGGCCTAGCTGATTCATAGGAGTCGTGCGGGGTGCATATCATAGTGATGTGTGTTATAGCTGATCATTGCAGGGTCATGATTCAGTTAGAGGATGAGATGGTGAAAGATATGCAGTATGTTAATCAATGTAAACAGTCAGTTAGCTGATGTTAGATAGTGCTTCTACACCCAACCACTACTGGTAGATCTCATTGATAGTGGCAGCAAGTGAGGAAGCAGAAGGGTAGTAAGCTACCCCTCCCCTGAAGTTGCCAGTTTTTTGATGGGGAACCCAACACAGTGGGTGGGTTTTTCTGGGAGCTCCTTTGATTGTAGTTGTTCACCCTCCCAAACAGACTTAACGGACAGTCAGACAATTTTATATAATCTAAAGGGGACAACTTAGTGGTGGGGCTCTACAAATTGTTAGTGGAATTAGTTTGGTCGCTGCAAGGTTATGAACCAGCGGTCACTATATTGAAAAACAGTTATGGTCAAAAGGGATCCGCATCAAAGCAAGCTCACATAGCGAAAAACCCCTGTGTAATGCTCCCACATCCTAGCCAGGAGGTTTTTTCAGTGCTCTGAAAAGATTTTTCCCGCATCATTTGAGTGTGCGTTAGAGTCATTACGCTCTATGGATGTAACAGTAAGTGAAATGTGTGCAGTACTGTTGCAATAATAAACTCCCTAGTGCCACTCGCTTTTTTTTGGGGGGAAAAAAAAGGGTGATTAAAAGCGTGAATTAAAAGACCAACTGGCGGGATGTGGAATGAATATGTTCGTGTGTTTAAGACTGAAGTGTGCAATCTAGAAAGTAGAACATAATCCACCTGAACAGTTTGGGGCGACCGCCAACAAGCAGACAGATATTCATTGTTATCAGAAAACCCGATACCAATCCAGCAAGTATGGATGTAAGTTGTGTTTAAAGACAGGACATTTTTGCGGCAAAGTGTGTGCCAAAATACAAGAACAGTCCGCGCCAAGGCCAATAGAGCAAGGCAGTTGAAATTGTTGCGTCGGGTGCCATGTTCGTCAGAACATGGCACGCCAGGGGTTGTACGAACCCTTAAAATTAGGTGCCGTGCCGATTCTGCCAACAGAAACATTTTAATTATTTGTGTCCGACGCCAACGCCTTGAACAACACTGGACAACCAGCAGCCCCTGAACCAACAGTGACCATGGCGTGGCTTCGGGCCGTAATGCAGTGTTGTTGCCTACCCATGTCAGATTACCCTTGACCGACCAGAAAAACGGTCATAACTAGTAAAGTAAGAGCTTTGTTGGACCACTGTTCACAAACGTACCTTCATCTTGCGCTCGTGCCTTTTATCGCAGCTTGATTACGTGTATGGGTCAGTAAGGAAAATCTAAGCTCCAGGGATTTAACTGGCTCACTTGGTAGTTACTGAGTTATGAAATAGTAGAGTTAACCTATCATCACAGAAGAAGGGTACAGTAATTTGAAAGCCATTGTGGTGGAGGAGGTTACCAGTATACAAGCCAGGGAGGGGATTAGAGATGGAGGTAACATGCGATCAAGGCTCGGGGTTACAAATTAGCAGATCCAGGTATCACTGATGGAGAGTATGATAGGGTTACTGATTGGGGCGGACTTTTATTACAACTTTGTACATTCAGGCTATGTCCAGGGAAGGAAGTATAGTTAATGTTACCCACAATTTAAATGGTTACAGCACTGAGTGGCACTTATCAGTCAGATGTATAGAAGAGACCCATGTAGAGTTAGTCCACTGTTCTTAAGTTAAGCAGTAGACCCTTTAGTGGAGATACAGGAAGATATTGGCAGGAATACTCCAGAATTAAAGGATGCTGACAGCTCTATGGGACTTGGACCATTATTGGTATGAAGTCCTAATGAGACTGGTTAAGGGTTGGGGAGGAGAAGGTCTTAAATAGATTTTTCTGAAACGGTAAAGTATTACGAAGCACAGGGGAACAGTATATAGTGGAACTGCTGTTGCCGAGAGATAACATATATATACCTTACCTGATAACTTTAAGTTAGCCCTGGGCAGAATTGAGAGGCTTGCAGCGTAAGTTTATAAAGATCCCAACCAAAAAAATTAAAAACTGTCCAACAGTATACAACGGTTCCTGGATAATCAGATATGAAAGGGGGGTTTATTGAACGGGTAGGAAAACAGGAATCAGGCTGGTCCATCCCATTCACCTATACTTAGCTCACCATGGTATTACCAAGAATAGTGTTACTACGCCTGTACGGATAGTGTTTGGACTGTTCGGCTAGGATGGACGAGAAGGCGTTCCGTCTGCTGGACTGTTCTCCATACAGGTTCCATCGCTAGTGGCTGGACCTCACCACAGGTGCTTCCTGCGCTTTAGAAAATGCCCATCAATTTTGCGCTGGGTGAGTGATATTGAGAAAGCATTTCTCATGGGTGGGGTTGGAGTGAGAAGGATAAGGGATGCTACTAGGTTTCTGTGGCCCGTTGATCCCTTGGATTGGTTTGCAAAAGTCCTTACATTGCTACCGCGTTCCGTGCAGTCTGTTCAGGGCCACCTGTTCCCAGTTTCCCTCCTTTAATGCTTACCATTTCAAAAACACCCTGTCTATGATACAGGAGAACAGTGAAGTAGTTAATCAGCTTCAAAAGGGGGCTGGTAATATTGATAACTTGGCAGGGGACTGGTGTGATGATGTAAGTGATTTGCAAACAACAATGTTGGAGATGCCCGTAGAAATATTTTCCGGGGCCCCCCCCCCCGCTAAAAACAAAACCTGTCTTTACGTGAGTTTTTTTTTTTTGTTTTCTATGTGATTGAGGGAGGCAAAAGGCATAAACTGCCTATAGCGAGTGCCTCCCCCATAGCTTGAAAGAAGTGACAGGGCCCAAAAATCAACGGGACGTTCGAGCCAAAATGCCAAAAATGAGTGGGTCACAAATCATGAGAATTTGCGGGAACTGTTGCACCTGAAGGGTATAGGCCCTCCGCCAAACAAGACGGGCGTCTAGGGTACTTGGCGTTTGGGTGGCTAACTAATAAGGATATGTTACGGGTTAATTGCCGCGGAAGTAGCCCCTGCATTGGTTAACGAAACGCGAGGCCTCTAAGTCTAACCGCGAGTGTGTATCGATGCCTCTAGGAGTGTTTGTCTACCGGTTAACCATCCGGGCGCGGGATGTTCGTATACAGGGGACTTGTGGAGCTTAGAGTGTGGGTGGGATGTCCCCTTTCCAGATGACATGAGAGCTAACTGTCAGGGTATTTATAACGATATGATTGATAGTACAGGTATCATGTTTCCCCGTCAGGTCACTAATTTCTAAGAGGGTTACGCTGCACCTATTTAGTGGATGCTAGCTCAGTAGCATATTGGTGTAGCGGCCTATGCAGTTGGTGATGAGAGTGAGTAGGTTTAGTAATGGCCAAAGCTAAGGTGGCGCCCTATTAAGTCCCCTCAACCATACCTAGGGGAGATGGAGTTTTGAGTGCTGTTCTTCTCGCAGCTTCGTCTCGCATGTTATATATGTGGAGGCCCTACGCGTGACGAGCTGATTATAGAGAATGTATACCTCTGGTTGGACAGCCAGATAACCCTATGCTGGTTGTCTAGTAAAAATATTTTGCCTATTTATTTTCAAAATAGAGTTGACTGAGATAACGTCATTAGTCCCCGGAAGCTCATTTTGCGTTATGTGTCCACAGAAGACAACCCCAAGTGATCTAATTACAAGAGGGATTTCATACTGTGTCCCTTAGGTGCTTCTCTGTCTTCGCCTTTGGTGGGGAGGGCCCATATGGCTACCTCACCAAATGCTATAGGCCTGATCATGGCCCAATACGGGGGCATCAATAGGAGGGGACACCCAACATGTGGGTTTGTAACACGAGTCAAGAAGGAATGCTGTCATTGGGCCGGTACCAGCTTGCCCCTACTGCCATATTGAATTGGACCGCGCTCTCATGGCTCATATATGAAGTCATGGCATGTACTGACATGGGTTCTTAGGTTTATTAAGACTCTTCAAGAGGAGACACAAGGTACTTATCCGGCACAACCGACATACTTGACGGTGCCGGAATTAAGAGCAGCAGAGTCAGCCAATGATTAAGGTAGCTCAGAGAGAAGCTTACTCTGGAGGAACACCACTATTTGTCAAAAGGACCAGGGCACACCAAGCATATAGTGAAGCAGTTAGGCCTCTATAATGGAGGGGGGAGGCATGATATGCTGTAGAGGTAGGCTACACTTTTCAGCTTTACATGAATAGCGCCAAGTACCCTATCCTTTATCCCTAATAAACATCTTATCGCCACTCTCCTTAGTAATTACTGCCACCCCCAAAGTCTGTAAACCATAGTGGTGTTAGTTATGTTGTAAATTACATACAGGCAAAGAATGGTGGAATCCCCAAGAATTAGACAGGTCAGTAAAGAAAGGCCTTTAAGGGGATGTATCATCTGCAAGAGATTGCAAGGTCCATCATACCGTGCTGTACAGGCCCCTACGTTGCCGGAGTTTAGGGTTCAGGAAGTGAGTCCTTTAACAGGTAACGGGGGCGGGGTTGACTACACAGGTGGCCTTGCCAGTCAAAGAGAAGGGGGGTACTGTAAGTAAGAAACTATATGTAGTCTTATTCCACTGTGCAGTTACTAGAGCGGGGTCCCTGTAGAAACGGTGGTCTAACCTCTCCTGCGAATTCATTTGTGCATGCCGTTCCGTAGGTTTAGTAGCAGGGGTTCCCCTGAGATTATGATGAGTGATTATGCACACCAACCCATTTGTTAGACGGCAGGACCCAGTACATTACGGGAATTGATGGATGATGCAAGGTTTAAAGGTACTCTAGCGGAATTCAACGTGCGAGTGGGGGGGCCGGTTGCTACCGTCCAGGGCGCCATGGTGCGGTTGCCCATATGGGACACGGGGTCATTGGCATCCTAAAGGCTGGCTTGAAGAAGGTACTGAGGGTCGAGCATTGGTTACCACAAGAGGAACTGAATACGGGATTACTGGAGCTCGAGGCCACAGTCCAATGATTGCCCGCTTGGCCTACCAGCTACAGTGATCTTTGGAAGACCCTTTACCCATCACTCCTTCACAACTGGTTCAATGGGAGGCGGATCAGACGCTTTCCCAACGGCGGGAAGTCACTGGGATGAAGATCTCAAGGACACGCACTTGGCGTAAAAATTATTCGGTCAACCAACGCTTCCAATATGTTTTACGAAGCTCTCACATGACCTGTGAAAAAGGTGTATAGCACCTGATTATCTACTATCACTCAGGGAGCAACATCGTCACTTAATGGTAAAAAAAGGGATAGCAGGCCGCAAGTTGGGGACGTCGTTCTAGTTACATAATGAACGGCCCCAGACCCTTTTTTTGGCGTATAGGTCGGATAATGAAACTTTCTTCGTGGTCCTGACCACGAAATGTAGGGTAGTTTCAGGTTTAAAAAACACGGAGGGACGGTTTGACCACCAGAATGGTGGTTAAGCTATACCCACTAGAGATAGATTTAGAGGTAGTGGATGGCGGACAGCAAGCACGAAACTCTGATAATATCCTTCCTCGCTACTGGAGCGGAACCGAAGGTGATACCCCTCAGAGGCCGTCACGTCGGGCTGCCTTTTGGGTTCCTCCCAATTTGTGGCGATCCCTGAT
>CM064548.1:42490621-42595368 GCA_032716605.1 Paralithodes platypus | reverse complement strand
TTGATGATATTCTAATATGATGCTTGAAATAATGTTTGCTGTTGCGCTACATGTGTAATGTTTCATTCTTGTAGTTAATATTGTTTGATGGTAATAATCAATCTCAGTTTGTGAATGTTTATACTTGTTTCTCAAAGGTTGTATAATGGTTGTCTGCAAAATAATGTTACTGATGAACGTGTATTGTCCTAAATGGTGAGTGTGCATCAATTACGCATTCTATATTATTGTTGGAATGTTGAAATGATAATGCCGAAAGTTTGAAACATCACTTAAATGTTGAAATAGTTGATGAATAAAGGGAAGCTGTTTCATTAAGGCCAATTGTGATTGCTTGTGTTTGTGTTATTTGTGATACTAATAGTGTTTATGATGATGAAGTAAGTACTACATGATGTGTTCTGTTTCGTATGGGTATTCATGCGATATGATATGTCTCAACTCCAAACGATACATAACCTTGTTCTTCAGCATTAAATAGACTCCCTTTTAACTCAGGCTAAGTAAGAATCACTCATATGAAAGACAATACAACATGGTCCAGGTTTAATGAGAATGATTACCGGTACGCGTTTTTAGATTGTTTCTAATGATGTGGAACCAAATGATGAACGGCCTGAATTTACTTGTATAATAAATACTACTCAAAGATGTTACGAACATTGTCCACGCAGGTTGCTATACTAATACTAATGGAATATAATGGCAATACCCCCTTGCAAGATGTTCGAATTTGATGATTATGTGTGTGTGAGCACGCGTGCGTGCGTGCGTGATTGGGTGTGTATGTGTGTGCTAGTGTGTGTTTGAGTGAGTGAGTGAATGCGTGTGTGTGTGAAATATATTGTCAGCGTAACTATTACATTCATGGAAACGTTTGCGCTTGCTTTTATGCATATAAACAATACCGCTCACTTCACCGTGAATGGTGCGGCTTAGGCTGACTGCTGAATTGCCGGGTTGTTAGTTGAAATAATGTCTGTGTGTGTGTGTGTATGTTTGGTGTGTGTGTGTGCAGATGGGATGTACAGTACAGTGGGGGCGTCACAGTGGCGTGGACCACGGGGCGATAACTTCCAGCCCTCAATTACTTCCACAGGAACCCCAGGTGTGTGTGTGTGGTGTATATGTGTGTGTGTGTAATGTGTATGTATTTGTGTGTGGGTCTGTGTGTTCAGAACATATGGTAATATTACCCCATAAGAGCAACAAAAAAATTGTGAATTTGGTGGGAATCTGTCTATCTATCTATCTATAGATACACTCACTCCGTGTGTCCAGGCATTTTGGCTCGAACGTCCCTTGATTTTGGCCCTGTCACTCTTTCAACTATGGGGGAGGCACTCGCTATAGGCAGATATGCCTTTTGCCTCCCACAACCCTTAAGCGGCTCGCTTGGTGTAGTGAACTAGCGTCTCGGACTTCCACCCAGAAGGCCCGGGATCGCGGCCACGCTCGGCGCATTAAAGATTTTTCACAAGCACTGAGTCGTTACCATCCCACATGAGTCAAAGGGATGGGATAGTAGTACAGGACCACAATGGAAATACGCCTAATCGGCCTTATTGAGCTATCCTTAGCTAGCTTAGCATGCGCTAGCTTTAAGAACTATTATTATTATTATATTATTATAACCACAATAGCAAAAAAAATTAAATAACAAATTATGCTCAGGCCCAATCCCCACCTATCCTATTTTTATTTTTATTTTCTATTTTATTATTTTGTTTTTCTTTTCTTGGGGGTTGGCCGCCTCAAGACAGATCAAGAACAAGGAAAACACAAAAACAACATAAAACAACGAACAAACACATATAAAACACAAATTCACACACATCTAGGCCACCCAGGAGAAGACCCAGAGACCAAGGCCACCAAGGTTGCTCTAACAGTCCACCGGCCCCCAACCACCCGGAGAGGTGGGAATAGAGTTAGGAATTATGGTAGCGAATATCCATAAGGACAGAAACATTGTGAATTGGATGGCAATATCGTTCAGATCATATGGTACGGTGTGTTGTTGTTGTTGTTGTTCCCCAAGCTGCCTGTCCGAACAGTCCCAAGGCCCCGAGCAAGGCCAAGGCCATAAACGAGCGCCCCCACAGAACCTTCCGTGCCGACCACAGTAAAACCTGGGTGTCCGAAACCACTCCACGGCAGGCAGCTGAGGAGGGTTCGGAAACGCCCGGGAAACCAAAGCCCCACCCAAGGTCCTGTGCCCCTCAGCAATTAAATGAAGGGAAAGTTGAGGGGTAAAGGAAAAGTGTGACGCTTTAGCTTCCAATCTGCAGTAGGGAGGTCGATCCACGGAAGAGACGCCGTCATTTGAGATCTATAAAATATATAAGTATAAGGAACAGTCAGAGTAAGCTATGGGTATGGCAGAGATCGCTCAGCTCTCACTCTGATAGACCAGCCCATCACCAATATGGTACGGTTATCCATAAGAGCATGTATATTGTGAGCTAGATGGCAACATAGTTCAGAACATATGGTACAGTATACTCCATAAGGACAAACAATTGTGAACTTGATGAGTATTTAGTTCAGAAAAAATGGCAAGTTTATAAATAGGAGCATAACTTTTCACTTTAAAGATTAATGTATCAAATATTGTTTGTATTGTGGTGGTAACGAGCCTTCGTTTCCTGCGATATGTGTTGCTGCTAATGATCGTAAATGCTGATATGTATATGCAGTTCCCAATATTCCTAATAATGTTATCAGTGAATATTCTAGTAACAATGGAAAATTTTGAAGTGAATGTTCAATACGCAGGAACAGAAATACTCGCATAACTGGCTATCTCGGCAAAAGATTTATATACGGGGAAGTGATACACACTGTACACTTGACAAGCCACGAACCTGGTGACTGTATCTACGCTAGCAAATGCGTTAATACATAGTATTAATGTATATTAATTGTCTTACTCACTTCAAGCAATATTATTGAGGTAAATGTATAGGTTTGTTCCCCACTGTTTTCATTATTTTCCTTTGGGAACTGATTCTATTTTAGTCTTCCCTTATTCAGGAAGCCCTACAGATGCCTAGATTGCGAGGTCTGGGGGCAGCAGCCCACACAATAGGTTAGCTTGGTCAACTTAAAACACGGGCTGTGGGGGTAAGCTTGTTCATGAGATCGTCAATGTCCACACATTGTATATTACGAAAAAGTACTCAAAATACTTAAATTCCAAGTAAAATTTCAACTTCCGGGGCTCACCAAAGTATACTATGTCTGATAAGAAGCACATACATTGATCTATTCTGAACTGCAGTTTAGGGAGAAAATAGAGGGATCATTAACCCTCTTCCGACATATGACACAATTTTTGAGCCTATTGGGGATACTTTAAAGCCTTTGTTACCATCAGGGTATTTAGAAACCTTTAGTTTAGTTACTTCAAACCTCTGCAGTTGTCTTTAAGTTAGCTGTGGGCAGAAAACTAATTTTGGAGAGGTAATTATAAGAGTGAGAGAACTCGATTTCTTATTGCTAATCTGGCAACCTCTGCGTCATAAATGCGTGAAAGGGTTAATGTAGATTAACCATTATTACAAAAGGATAAGTTTATATAACGCACCACCGAGGTAAACCTCTCTGGGCATGGAAGCGTACATTCCATTTTCTTTTTCTCAATCTAATACAACAAAATATCTTGGTTTACTCACGCTTGTTTCTACTGCTGTCCGCAATAAGGAGGAGGCATTCAAACTGTACCGACGCCTTAAGAATCAAGAATCTCATTCTTCTTATGTTTCTGCCCGGAATCAAGCCAAAATCTGTTCTTTTA
Source organism: Paralithodes platypus (assembly GCA_032716605.1). Lineage (NCBI taxonomy): Eukaryota > Metazoa > Arthropoda > Malacostraca > Decapoda > Lithodidae > Paralithodes > Paralithodes platypus. Next base: position 42,591,569 of record CM064548.1, on the reverse strand, counting down.
CTTGCCAAACACTCTTTCATCAATAATAAATGCACTGAATAAATAATAAATGCAACTCTAGCTCTTCTCAAGCTTCCTAGCATCTAGCAAAAAACCTCTCCAATAATTGTACTTCCTTGTCTTTTACCCCCCTTTTCCACTCTGATGGCACAACCATTACTTCTTCCTCTGACAAAGCTGAACTCTTCACTCAAACTTTTGCTAGAAACTCCACCTTGGATGATTCCGGTGCTATTCCTCCCTCTCCAACCCCCCTCTCTCCTACTTATGCCAATTATCCTAATCTCGTCTAAAGATGTATTTTCTACCCTCTCTGGGCTTAATACTAAGAGGGCGTACGGTCCGGATGTTGTTCCTCCTGTTGTACTAGAAAACTGTGCTTCCGTACTGACTCCCTGCCTAGGCAAACTCTTTTGTCTCTGTCTCTCCTTTAACATTTTCCCTTCTTACTGGAAGTTTGCTCTCCCTCAACCTGTCCCAAAGAAGGTGACCGCTCTCAACCCCCCAACTATCGGCCAATTGTTCTCATCTCTTGTATCTCTAAAGTTTTTGAAACTATTATGTCTTCCAAATTTCTTAAAGCATTTCTCTTCGCATAATCTACTCTCAGGTTGCCAGTATGGCTTCCTTAAGGGTCGCTCTACTGTTGATCTTCTTTCATATCTCACTAACTCCTGGTCATCCTCCTTTCGGGATTTCGGTGAGACTTTTTCTTTTGCATTAGATAATATCGAAGGCCTTCGATTGAGTCTGGCACAAATCTTTAAGTTCTAAGCTACCCTCCTTGTTGCCTTTAATGATTCCAAAAACCAAATTTATTCATCTTACTACCCGTTCGGAACTCCCCGAGGACTATCTCTTACACTTCATCAATACAAAAATCAAACCTTCATCTTCGCTCAATATTCTTGGTGTCTCTTTTTCTTCTGCTCTCACGTGGCAGGACCATATTACCATTCTTGCTAAGGCAGCCTCACAGAAGCTGGGTGTCCTCAACCGCATCAGGGGTTATTTACCCTTGCACAGCTTATTGCTCTGTACAGGGGCACAGTGCATCCTTGTATTGAGTATTGTTCACATGTGTGAAAAGGATCCTCTCACACCGCACTCCTAGACAAAGTAGAAAGGAAAGCCTTTCGTATCATTAACTCCTGTCCACTCAGAAACTCTACCTTGGATGATTCCGGTGCTATTCCTCCCTCTCCACCCCCCTCTCTCCTACTTATGCATAATATCCTAATCTCTTCTAAAGCTGTACTTTCTATCCTCTCTTGGCTTAATACTAAGAAGGCGTACGGTCCGGACGGTGTTCCTCCTGTTTTATAGAAAACTGTGCTTCCGTGCTGACCCCCAGCCTAGGCAAACTCTTTCGTCTCTGTCTCTCTTCTAACGTCTTTCCTTCTTGCTGGAAGTTTGCTCTCATTCAACCTGTCCCAAAGAAGGGTGACCGCTCTCAACCCTCCAACTATCATCCAATTACTCTCATCTCTTGTACCTCTAAAGTTTTGAAACTATTCTTGCTTCCAAATTTCTTAAGCATTTCTCTTTTCATAATCTGCTCTCAGATCGCCAGTATGGCTTCCTTAACACTCAACGAGCGGCCTAGGCGGTATATTTGACCGTGCCGCCCAGCGTTTTTTTTGTTTACCATAAATGGCGTTGTTTCCGTGCTCTTTTTCATGCATAAACAAGAGCCAGAGTGTAATACAAGTATGTATCCGTGAAAGGGCGATAATTAAGCTTTCCAAGGACACCAGAACCATCCTTCTACGATCACTGGTTGTCTTGCAACGATCGTGCAACCGAAGGGAAAAATCGCTAAAATACGGTAATTTCGTTATATAATTACGTGTGTAGCAAGGGAGTGAGGGTGGATGTATGTGGAGTACATCTCAGTCGGTCCACGGCGGCCGTGGCGAGCGGTCATGAGGTAACCCATGCTCCACCTGTCGCTCGTCTCTCTCTCAGGGCCAATATTGCGCCAAAATTGCACACGGACTAAAGTCCGCCCCCGCCACATAGTCCAAGTTTTTCGATACTGACTTAAGTCCGCCCCCGATGGTTAGGGTTAAGGGTCGCTCTACTGGTGATCTTCTTTCATATCTTACTTACTCTTGGCCATCCAACTTTCGGGACTTCGGTGAGACTTTTTCTGTTGCACTAGACATATCAAAGGCCTTCGATAGAGTCTGGCACAAATCTTTAATTTCCAAACTGCCCTCCTTCGGTTTCTGTCCCTCCATCTGTGCCTTTGTCTCTAATCTCCTTTCCGGCCGTTCCATAGCTGCGGTTGTGGACGGCCATCACTCAATTCCTCATCCTATCAACTCCGGTGTTCCTCAGGGTTCTGTCCTATCTCCTATTCTCTTTCTAATTTTCATAAATGATCTTCTCAACTGTACATCTAGTCAAATCCATTCATATGCAGACGACTCTACTTTACACCACTCAATTAATTTTCCAGAACGCCCCAGCCAGCAGTCCCTCAAAAGTAAACGTAATGAAGCCATAAAATGCTTATCATCTGATCTAGCTACTATTTCCAATTGGGGTAGAGAAAACCTTGTTACATTTAATGCTTCCAAAACTCAATTTATCCATCTTACTACCCGTCAGGATCCTCCAGAGGACTATCCCTTATTCTTCAACAATACAAAAATCTACCCTTCATCTTCCCTCAATGTTCTCGGTGTCTCTTTTTCTTCTGCTCTCACTTGGAAGACCATATTACCAGTCTCACTAAGGCAGCCTCCCAGAAGTTGGGTGTGCTCAACCGCCTCAAGGGGTTCTTTACCCCTGCGCAGCTACTTGCTTTGTACAGGGGCACAATGCGTCCTTGTATTGAGTATTGTTCACATGTGTGGGGAGGATCCTCTCACACTGCACTCCTAGATAAAGTAGAAAGGAAAGCTTTTCGTATCATTAACTCTTGTCCACTCACCAATTCTCTGCAATCTCTCTCCCTTCGCCGCAATGTTACATCTCTCACTATTCTAATCGCTAATACAATAATCAGTGTTCCTCGGAGCTTTCCCAGTGTATACCACCTCCTCTACTTAGGGTACGTAGTACCCGCCTTGCAACACAATCCCACCCCTACTCTGTGCAACTCTCCAACCCAAGAGTGAAACACTATTCTCAGACTTTCTTCTATTCAACTGCTGAGCTCTGGAACTCTCTCCCAGAATCAGTCTTTCCCTCTTCCTATGACTTAAATTGCTTCAAACTCCGTGTTTCCAGGCATTTTAGGCTCGAACGTCCCTTGATTTCGGCCCTGTCACTCTTTGAAATCTGGGGGAGAGACTCGCTGCAGGCAGTTATGCCTTTTGTCTCCCTCATTCACATAGAAAAAAAAAAAAAAACACCTCTCTGCAATCTCTCTCTCTTCGCCGCAATGTTGCATCTCTCTCGCTATTCTATCGCTACTATAATAATCAATGTTCCTCAGAGCTTTTCCAGTGTATACCACCTCCTCTATGTAGGGTACATAGTACCTGTCTTACAGCACAATCCCACCCCTACTCTGTGCAGCTCTCCAACCCAAGAGTGCAACGTTATTCTCAGTCTTTCTTCTATTCAACTGCTGAGCTCTGGAACTCTCTTCCAGAATCAGTCTTTCCCTCTTCCTATGACTTAAATTGCTTCAAACTCTGTGTGTCCTGACATTTTCGTTCGAACGTACCTTGATTTTGGCCCTGTCACTATTTCAACTCTGGGGGAGGCAATTGATACAGGCAATACTGCCTTTTGTCTTCCTCACTCATACAGAAAAAAGAAGAAACAAGAAAGTACTCACCATCAAACTATAAACCCGTGACAGCATCATATAATTATCCTTCCCGTCATCCACACCACTTGTTCCAGGTAATGGCCTGGTAACACAACACTTATGTAACTACACTAGATTTTAACTTAAGTTTGTTTATTCCGCCCCGTGATTAGCCCCATTAGCTTTGGGAGTTTAAAACGTTTGCCCCATTAGTTTGGTGATTTTAAACCCTTTCGCACCATTTCTGTGAATGTTAAGGCCTTTCGAGGTATTCTTGGTGTTGATTTCTTCTGGCGAGAGATAGCAAGCCTGCATTTTAAGAGGATTCGGCCTTCGGCCGTGACGTTTTTTCTATCGAAGAAGTGAGAAGTGTTTTTAAGGTGGGATTTTAGTTTGTTCACTAGACATCCATCGAGCTTAAAATTACACCCCTTAGACTGCCTTTCAAGATAAATTTGTGAATTTTTCGGTAGAAAATGTCGTGGCCGAAGGCCGGTTCCACATAAAATACAGGCTCGTGATCGCTCGCCAGGAAAAAATGACACCTAAATGGCATGAAAGGTCTTAATAATGACAGCAATGGGGCGAAAGTTCTTAAAATTGTCAAACTAGTGTGGCGAACGTCTTAAAATATCAAAAGCAATGGTGCTTAACATGAGGGAGAAAGGGGTCAAGAAAAAATCCCTCATGTCTCCCATTTAGTACCATTTACTAAGTTTAAGGTTAGCCCAGCTCCACAACTGTAAATCCTAACTTACTGAGAAAATCAAGACTACAATTAGTTGTAGTAATTATAGCAGTAGTAGTAGTAGTAATAGTTATAACAGTAAGTCTAGTAAACATTTAGTAGTGTTATCCTCAGTATCATCCAGACGGATTATGGACGTTTTATGAGTAATGAAAAAAAGTGTTCATATATGCAACTGTTGCAATTAAACTTTTGTAATTAAAATGCAATTCTCGCCATGAAGTGCTCGTTGTTGCGAGATAGAAGAATATAATAAATGTTCTCGCTAATGGACGGTAATGGCGGCTCAGATCTTGAATTAATTGTTTGTGAAATGTGTTGATGTACCTGTCAGATAATAAATTAACCGAGCTTTGTTAGCGAAAACAGTGATCATTATTTTGTAACTAACTTAATGTTATGTTCTTTCTATTGTTGTCCTATTGTATCTACTTCATACTGTTTGTGTACGTGACCGGACAGCTAAACCAGTAGACCATTCCACCAGTAGCTATCAACCAATATCAACCCGACCAAGATTGTTGGGTTAGATAGGTAAGATAGAGTTAGGTTAGTTATTCTTCATATTGACACTGGTTTGGTTGTCCCAGGTTGATTTGGTACTGGTTGAGATTTACTGGTTAAAATTGTCCACTGGTTGAGTTGTCCGGGAACCATATTTTCTTACCATATTACTTTTTGGTGTGGTTGGCTATTTTCTCACTGATAAGAATAATAGAATATTTGATCTATATTAGATAACATAGGACTTCAGAGGCTATCAACTCTTCTGGATGTTTAAGCCAGCACACTGTAAGTCTAGGAGGTGAGACAGTAAAGCACTGGAACGAGGCAGCTTCAGAGATGGGGCTGCTTCGAGCCATGTGTGATCAACTAAGCCCCATGCATCCTGCGAAGGCAAGATTGCAGGGGTTGGTTGCAGCTAAAAGTGCTCCACATGTCTCATCCCCTAGACTGGAACGAGACCTCACGGGCCCTCCCTATGCCCGAGAGGGAGTAGATAGAATATAGACAAAATAAAAAAGCGTTAGGACTAGAGCCCCTTTTGAGAACTCCAGTCCCTTGAAACTCGGATATATTAGGATATATTAGATATATATAGGACTTCAGAGGCTATCAACCCTAATGGATTATTAAGCCAGCACACATAAAGTCAAGAATAATGTCAGGACTGGAACCCCTTTATGAGAATTCCAGTCCCTTGAAAACTCAGAATAAATTATCTATCCTTTATAGTACACAAAACTTTGGCACCAGAATCTCGTACAGTCAAGAACATAAATGGTGACGCACCCATTTCAATCAGTATCGAACGCAAACGAGACAATACAACAGTCGGACGTCGAGTGTTGGCTGGCGAGTAGATGATCGCCAACACTCGGCAATACAATCGTGGAAATGCGTGGGAAATCTCGGAAAACTCCCAACGATCGCCAACACTCGCCTACAATCAGGCAGGACGAGCCAAATTTTTGCCCATGTTCAAAAATATTGAGCCGAGTGTGCGGACTCGCCGGCTATTCGTATCTTATCGTGAGTAATCGTAAGTTATCGGAAACAATCGGAGCTTATCGAATACAATCGTAACTCATTCGCCATCACTCGCCAACATTCTGGAACATTCATTATAATCAGTAAAATCAGTATAATTGGCAAAATGAGCGACGCAGGCAGCAATGACTGGAGGGGACAGGGGATATACAGTATATAACCATACATGTGTATTGAACATTATTTTTCATGTCACTTTTCACTGAAGAACATAAACCTTTTTACGTGTATACTTAATATATAACATAAGTACCCATTAATTATTCAGCATTAAAAACGTATGTTCAGGAGGAGGAGGAAGAGAAAGAGAAGACGAGGAGGAGGAGGAAGAGAAAGATGGAGTAATGTGAGGAAAATAATACATCTAAAGAAGAGAAGAAGAAGAGGAAAGGCGAACACAATTAAAAAGAAGAGCAAGTGATAAAGGAGGAAGACTAACACGAAGCAAAGATCAGATCCAGTGTGTTTTGTTCTTGTGCGTACGTTTATGTAAACCCTCTCATGATTTGGCCCATGAAGGCTTCTTATTTCGGTTTATTTATATATTGACATGCCTATTACTAGTTAGCATAGAGTAATTAGAGGCTGTGAACATTAATATTAAGCTGTAAATAAGATATTGATGTCGGACAGAAAACAACAGAAGTTTAGTGTCATACGTACGCCGAGATATCCGACTGTTTTTACACTTTGACCATATGTGTTTAAAATATAAAATAACTGTGCACTACTTGATGTGGCAATATCACAGTATTCGTTTGTTTGCATTACCTTCACGGTCTATATACTTAATAATAGTTATAAATAGTTATGTCTTATGAGATATTCAAGATATCCGCATAATACCCGAATCCATGGATGCGGATGTGGATGTTAAAAATGATATGGATATCTGCGGATGTGGATGCAGATTCGGATATTTGGTCCACCTCTAAAATAATATGATAATCATAAAAATACTCTCAAAATAAGGAATATATAATCGATATATAATCAATTATAAGAAAGCTAACTGGGAAGCATTCACAAATGAAACAGAACAATACTTCACAACTCTTAACAGCGTACCCATCACTATCATCAACAATGCTGTACACACACTCAATAAAACTATCCAAAACACTGACAAGAAACACATTCCAAGAGGTAACAGAAAAAGACACAACCCTAACTTCACACCAGAAATTCAAAACCACATCAGACAACGCAACATACTGAAACACTCCCCAGCACCCCACACACAAGACATCACACAACAAATCCAAGCACGCAACACCCAGACTAACAACAAAATACAAGAACAACAACAACTAAATTGGAATAACTTCCTACAAACACTTGATCACAAAACAAACCCCAAAAAAACTCTACAAAACACTAAACAGCATCACACTTTCCAACAGCAACACAACACAATCACATGCTGCAATCACAACAACAGACTCTACTCCTTAATGTAAACAACAAACAAACACTCTCATCAATCACTTCTCATGTGTCAGCCACCTAAAACCCCACAAAGACGACCAACGTGTCATGTGTCATCCGACGTAAGAGACAATTCCCCACAGACCCTGACTATACACCCTTCACTAAATCACCAGACAAAGCACATCATCAACAATCTCAAGCACTCACCTGCCTGTGGCCTAGACAACATAAGCAACATACACCTCAGACACCTGGGACCAGTACAAAGCATACAAGCACTCACTAACATATCAAACTACAGTTATTCAGACAACACAATACCAGACATCTGGAAGCATGGCATCATCATCACATTACCCAAACCCAACAAAGACCCTACGCTACCCTCCTCACACCGCCCCATCACACTCCTTTGCACCCCCTCCAAAGTAATGGAACGCCTTGTACTACAACTAATTACACCCGACCTACCCCTCGCTCCAACACAACATGGTTTCAGGCCACTGCACTCCACAAACACTCTTCTCACAGACCTTACACAAAGAGCTTTTGACGGCATCAACTCAGCTAGAATACCACACCGATCACTACTAGCCACACTCGACATTAGTAAAGCCTTCGATACCATCCCCCGCCACAACCTAACAAACAAAATCTATAACACAAACATGCACAACACAAAAAGGTGGCTGGCCAACTTCCTAGCAGGCAGATGTGCACACATATCTTTTGCCGGTCACTCATCTCGAATCAGAAACTTTCCAAACGGAGTCCCACAAGGATCCGTCCTATCGCCCGCACTCTTCAATCTGTACATGCACGACATAACTATACCCAATACACCCCAAATAAACTTAGCCTCCTATGCAGATGACATAACACTCACATGCACACACCACGACCCAAAAAAAAGCAACAGATCTCCTTCAACCCTATCTCAACACACTACATGGCTGGTGCACTACAAACAGACTTAATCTAGCCCCAGCCAAATCCACCGCAACCATGCTCACAAGCTGGACAGGAGAACACGAATACATCCCTCAACTCACCATAAACAACACACCCCTAACACATACACATACACCCAAAATCCTAGGAGTAACATATGATACTCATATGACATTAAAAAAGCACACCACAAACACGAAAAAGAAACTGACACCCAGACTTAATAACGCCCTCAGGTCACTTGCTCACACACAATTTGGACACAACAAAGAAACCACCACCACAGTTTATAAACAATACATAAGATCAGTGATGGAATAAGCAAGCCCAGCCTGGGCTTCTAACCCAGTTGAAACACAACACAAGACCTTACAAACTATTCAAAACAAAGCCCTAAAAATAAATTACAGGTTGCACAGCTACTACACCCACAGATCACCTACATCAAGAAACCAAAATCCTCAAAGTCAAAGACCATCTGGACATGAGAGGCACCCAATTTCTGGCAGCAGCCTCTACGAACCAAAACCACCCACTACACTACATGGCAACACACCCACAGACACCAAGAAATATCAAAACAACACCCAGCACACGATATCACACACAAATACTGTCCTCTCTCCCTCCCTGCCCACCCCAAACCAACTTCCAGAAGCAAATCCATACTCATATCTCTCGCCGATCCATCCACTCACTAATAGACAACACACAGCTGCAAGCACGACCTCCCGAAATCAATCCTTCCTAATCCTCCCTTCCTCACGAAGACAGAGTCCACCTGGCCAGGCTGAGATGCGGACACCATTCAGCTCTTCTGAGCTATCAGAAGAGACTGGAGGACTCCGTCGTCGACACCTGCCCGGGATGTAACACAGCACCTCATACCATCAAACACATCATAGAAGACTGCATTTCACACAACCACTTACTCCAACAACACAATCTACACTCAATGAGAGCTCTGTGGGAAAGCCCGATCGCGGCCATGGCCTTCCTCAGGGACTCGGGGCTGTTCGGCCAGGCAGCTTGGGGAACAACAACAACAACATTCTTCTAATCCCAACTCTGTTCCTCATTCATATCAATGATCTCATATCTACCACTCATAATCCAATACATTCCTACGCAGATGACTCAACACTCCACAGTTCCTTCACATTTACCAATTCTTTCACCCAACCCGATCTTATAAATTCAAAAATAAACACTGCAATTTCTCTGAACCAGGACCTTTCTAGAATGAATGAATGGGGACAAAAGAATCTAGTTTCCTTTAATGCACAGAAAACCAAGTACATTCAATTTTCTAACCGACAGAATCTCACTGACTCCCATATATTTTTTAATGATGTAAATATTCCCACTTCCCCTAGTATTGACATTCTCGGTGTAACATGAACTACTAACTTGAGCTGGACACATTATGTTAGAAGCATTGCTAAGAATGCCTCTAAAAAACTGGGACTCCTGTACAGAGTTCGAGAATTCTTCACTGACGAGCAGTTGGCCGTAATATATAAAAGTCATGTGCGTTCTCAGATGGATTACTGTTCACCTCTGTGGGGTGGAAGTGGAGTGGTTGCATTGAGGCAGTTGGACAAAATTCAAAATAAAGTTATTAGATTAATCAATAACCCTGCAATTACACAGGACCTTCCTACATTATCCATACGAAGAAACGTTGCATCCCTTGCATTATTCTACAGATATTTTCACAGCAATTGTTCCGAGGAACTTACTTCAATTGTGTCGCCTCTCCACATCTTTCCCCGTAGAACTAGGGCAGCTGAGAGCGCCCATGAATTTACACTTTCTCCTCCACAATGCAGAACTTCTGCTTATCAGAATTCATTTATCCCCAGAGCTACTACTCTTTTGAATTCACTTCCCTCGAATTGCTTTCCACAAACTTACAATCTACAAATGTGTAAATCCAGTTGTTACAAACATTTTATGAATGTAGGATGCCTTTAGGCACATGGACCTTTTTGTTTTATCTGTGTTTTTCCTTCCTCCGTTCATTGTCTCTTAAAAAAAAAAAAAAAAAAAAAAAAATATATATATATATAAGATTTATCATATGAAGATAATGTGAATAATACAATATATGATATAATAACAATGCCAAACATTATATGGAAATTATATGGAATATATCATTATGTTAACAGACTACAGAAACAGAGCAACTATTTTAAACTTAAGTTTGAGAAGTAATTGTTTTTTAGAGTGATTAGTAGAATACTGAAGGTCATTTAATATTCTGATATGGTTGATTGGAGCCTCACATAGGAGCAGTCGTGTGCATAATCACCGACATTCATTCGTAACTATTTGCATCTCATTGTAATGTACTCGCCAATGCTCTGGGGGACTCGAGAGTACTCGGCCCTGAATTGTGACTGTTAAATTCAAATTATAAAAAAATCCGTCAAATCGCTGATCACGCCGAGTTTCCACGAGTGCCCTCATAACACATTCGGTACTATTAGCTACTATTCTTCTGCTTTCGCGTAAAAAAAATGCTATTCTCCATCATAATTTGCAGAGTGTTGTCCTGTAGACACTCGCCAACACTCGGCGTCAGACTCTTGTATGTGTGAAAGGGGCTTAATAGAGGGTTCAGGAGTGTGTTAACCACTTTGTCGCTAAGATAAAATTATTTCAAGATGTAGCCACACAGATAGCTAAAATATACTCCTACTGTATATTCGTTAGTTACTGTCAGAAGTGAAACAAACAGACTATAGTTTGTTCATTTCTGTCTCCTGCATGTCGCATTATATATTTGTAAATAGCTTAAATACAATACATATAAGAAGCCATGGACCAGCTGGAATATTGGCCAATTGTACTCAACATTCTCGGTGACCAAGTGGCCTGCTGCTCAAAATTCCCGGTTCCCAAAATGCATAGTGGCTCAAGTTCGGCGCCAAAGTTTCTTGTGCGGAATATTCAGTGCCAAACATTCCATTGCCCAAGTTCCCGTGTTTCATAAACCGGTACGACCATCCAATTTGCAAGCACAAGACCACCTAACTATACCCTGTTCCAAATAAGAAGGTACTATGTTGCTGCATCATGTTATTGACAGGTTTTCGTAATTAGCACTATATTTGGGCTATGCAAATGTTGTAATAGTTGGGTATTTAGGATGGAACAAGCCAATTTCTCGCCAGCCTAATAAAATACACCATAATTCATCACACTACAGCTATACCCTGTTCCAAATAGGTAGGCCCAAAATCGTGAACGCTAACCTTTGTAACTAAAAAAGGGCTGTTGCAAATAAGCTGTACACTCAGACATAAACTCGGCCCAAATACGAACTTTCAAACTGCAGACTGTAGTATTTGGTAAACAAATTAATGAGGAGATTCGATTCTGTTCGGGATGGCTTCGAAAACTAAGGCTCTAACTTATGTCGTTGAGTGTACATTTCCACACCTATTCTCTGGCAGACCCCTCCCATATGGTAAAAGTATTCACTCTATTACTCTAGTCCAGTCGTTTTGTAAGCTATAGAGGTTAATGTTGAAGAGTGTTGGTCTACCTATTTGGAAGAGAGTATAGCAACCATCCCACCACCATCCAGATAGTCAGCGAGTCTCTTATTACTACCAACTTGTCTATCCTCTAATGCCTAATGGTGGGTTCACACATTCACGTATATTGCTCCCGTCAGCTCCCGTCCGGCGTATCGCAAAGACGCGAGTAGTTTCTGCCGTTGAACGCTCGTTCTTCCACGTCTATTGCACTTCCCGACAGACGTAGCGTAACGGGGCCAGTGTTACGTCAGACGTAATGGAGTCGTATTGAACTACGTACGTGTTTGCGACGTGCGTAGGCATAACCCCGTTCGACCTCATGGGCTGCCCGATTTGCGGGAACACAGGCCACGCCCATGCCACGCCCCCACAAGACCGGCGTAGCTGAGGCCGCACGTCTTGGGATTTGTTAGGTCGTACCTGGACCGGTTCCGGCCAATCGTAGGCACACCCCGTCTGACCAAACACAGACAAAGCCAGTCTTTGTCAACCACGTCTGTCGGGGTTGCTATCTGGGAAGTACAAAAGGGCATGAATGGCCACACCTTTCCCATTCCCACTCATTCCTCTGCACCATGAACAACATCACGGAATTCATCCTGGAGGAGTTCAAATTTGTGAACTCCTTAATCAAACCGGAGATTAGGCATAACACGCGGCTCATACAATGCATCATTGCCTACATAGAAGTCTTAAAACTACTTGCAATAGCAAACTCCATCCATCAAGAGGAACAAGAGAAGAAGAAGGAAAGGACCAAGAGGACAGTGTGGGTGTGACCATATCTACAACGGAGGCCTGAACATGGCCATTATGAGAACCTCATGCAAGAGTTGGCCAGAGAATGTCCACTACTGTACAAGAACTTCACCCTGGTAGACAAACAACTATTTGATGAAATTGTGGAACGTGTCACCCCCATCATTCAGAGGAAACCTACGTTCTGGCGAAAACCCATTCCTCCTGGGCTGCGGGTGGCCATCACCCTACGTTTCCTCGCTACGGGTGATTCCTATAAGAGCCTGCAATACAACTTTCGTGTTGCCCACAACACCATCAGCCAAATTGTTCCAGACACATGCCAGGCCATCATCTCTGTCTACGGAGATCAGGAGCTCAAAACGCCACAATCGCCTGATGAATGGAAGGAGGTTGCCAGCGGCTTTGAGGAACGATGGAACCTGCCGCATTGTGTAGGAGCCATTGATGGCAAATACATACGGATCCGCAACCCCTCCTTTGGTGGCACATATTACTTCAACTACAAGAAGTTTTTTTCCATTGTCCTGTTGGCAATTGTTGACTCCAACTACAAGTTCATCTACGTCGACGTTGGGGCCATAGGATCAGAGTCTGATGGTGGTGGCTTTGCACACACCCCTCTGTCTAAGTTGCTTGAAACACAGACTGCCAAACTGCCCCCCCCCGAGGTCATCTCTACGGATCACACTGGACCACCCACGGACTACTTCCTAGTAGGGGATGATGCATTCCCTCTGCGACCCTACATGATGAAGCCCTACCCCCAACGATTCCTCTCGAAACCTGAACGGATCTACAACTACAGACTCAGCAGGGGCCGCCGGGTGGTAGAGAACGCCTTTGGCATTCTTGCTAACCGCTTCCGGGTTTTGCACACTCCAATATCTATGAAACCTGAGCGTGCAGAGGTTGTTCTGTTGGACTCATGCATTCTGCACAACATCCTACGAGGACGAAACCCACCCCGAGCAGAGGTAGATCAAGAGGACCCAGACACCCACGAACTCATACCTGGCCCCTGGAGGACTGACCCACCTGTAGGAAGGAACCTTCCCCCTGTGGCCCGCAACACTGCAACCAGGCTTGCCAAGGAGCAACGGGACTACCTCAAGACATACTTCTCTTCCCCTCAAGGATCTGTGGGTTGGCAGGATGACCGTATTTAGGTGAGTGAGGTTTTCCCCTGTTTAATTTTTATTTTGCTGTATATTTCAGTTTCATCTTAAAGTTTTGTTATAGAGTTTTTGCCAGTTTGGTAAGTATTGTAGTTTTATAAGTTACTTTTGATGTTTTGTAAGTTTGTAGGTTCTTCCACATATTTTTTATTGTATATTTTTTAATTTCCTTTCTTTAATTGTTCCCTGCTTACTTTATTTTTCATCTTTTAGTGTTATATTTCAATCACGTTGTTAATTGTTTCAATGTTTCATTTGTTTTGTACTTGTTTTTTTATTTAATTTTTCATGATTTTTCATATTTATTATTAACCATATTATCAGTATTTTTTTTCTCAATTAGTCATTTCTTTTTTATTACTTTCAGGATATATTTCATTTGTCATCTTATTAATAAATACTTTAGGTACAAAATTGGAATTATAAACACACACGTCATCACAAAAATGTTTTTTTATTTTTAATACATCTTTCATTATCTAAACAATATATCATAAAATTATTACATCTTTGGGGTCTCCAGGCTGGGTTGATTCTTGGGGGTTTCCAGGGTCTGTTGGGGATCAATGTTTGGTGCCGGCGTAGCTGGGTTCGAAGGTGCAGGTGAGGATGCAGGCAGATAGTGTTCTAAGTTGAAGCTTGTGTTCCCAAGCCCAAACTGGGAGCTCAACTGCGAGAGGTCGAAGTGCGTTGGTGTGGAGGAAGTAGGTGGCTGGAATGTGGCAGGGGGTGTTGCCGACTGGGGCGGCCGCATCATCAACGTTTGCAGTGCTGCAACCTGGTGTGCAGGTAGCACGTAGGTAGGAGCAGGCTTTGGCAATCACTGGTTGAGGCAGTGTGATTGTCGGAGTGCCCTGGTACATCACAGCAGCGGTTGGTTGAGGTTGAGGTGGTTGTGGTTGAGGTTGTGGCGCCGCAATGCCATAATTTCTTATGGCATGCAGCATGAGGTCGGGACCAACACTGGTGACTCCCTCCTCAAAGGCAGTCTTGAACCTGTGGAGGGCTGCCAGGAGCTCACTCTTGAATGGAGTTCTAAACTTTGCCGGCAACCCCACACAGTCCTTTGCCATGACATCCATGGAGGCGCGCCAATACTGGAGTTCGGGGTCCTCCACCAAATCAGCCACCCCAGCCAGGTTATGCCGCACCTGCTCCGCAGTGGCAAGGACCTGGTAAGGGAACAAGGAACAAGAGAACATTAAACACACGAAACATAACATATTTCAATAATTAACCAATTATGAATGTTAACAAATAAAATGATGTGGTATTCTGGGAAGCCTAATATGTTCAAAGTTATTGTTACCATTATGGAAAAAGAGAAGATTTACACGTTACACAACACACGAAACATAACATATGTCAATAATTAACCAATTATGAATGTTAACAAATAAAATGATGTGGTATTCTGGGAAGCCAATATGTTGAAAGTTATTGTTGCTATTATGAAACTAATATTTCCTCTACTCACTTGCTCCAGGGTTCCGGTTCCGTGGGTTGCAGGAACAGCACCAGGAGGCTTCCCCTGCTTCGCCCTCCGCGGAGGCATGGAGATGGCTGGGGTGGTGTTCTCCTGACTGCCGGCTGCTTGGTCTTCCTCATCGGCGTCTGCTGGGGCGGGGTCATCAGGCAGAGGACCACACACAGGAGAAGGTTCGGCAGCTTGGGCAGCAGACTGTTGAGACATGAATGTATAATTAGTAACATGTAAATTATTTATGAACTGTTAAATACCAATCAACATAACCATTCATCTTTGTAACCTTTAAATAAAATTAATAAACTGCTTTGTGTTATTATGTGTTTCATTAACAAAAATGTTAGGTAATTATAAAATTAAGTGAACAAGATAATTTTACAAAAATAATGGCACCATTATAAGCAAAATATTTCAGAAAAAGATAAATCCTGTCCTGAGGACGCCAAAACTCTTGGCTTGCTATCGCTCGCCAGGAAAGTATTGATGTTGTTGACGAATTAATAGTGAAAGGGTTGGGAAACAAGCAAATATAAACGTACCTGAGGCATACCCAGATTCCGGGGCTTCTTCTGTCGCACGATGTGGGGCTTGAGGAACTGGAACATGGTCAGTATCCACTTCTCCCTCTCAGTTAACCTCTTGGCCCCCTCACCACTCTTGTCCTTGCTGAGCCTGCCAAAGTTGGAGCGGAGAGAGGTGAACCAGGTCAACAATTCCAAGGCGGTGATGGGGGGTTCCAGACTGGCTGCCTTCTCCGCCCAAACATGGTCGATGTGTTCCTTGTCTTTGTGGCGGTTATCACCCTTATCATACAGATAAGGCACATCCTGCTCCAGCCAGTCTCCCAATATACGCTCCTGCGCCTCCGTCAGGATAATGTTGGTGCTCTTCCGGCGCCGTTTTATTGGTAGTGTTGGCTGTTCCTGTCCCTGTCCCTGTTCAACTTCGTCGGGGTTTTCCTCACTTTCATCCACGTCCAACACCTCTCCATCATCGTCGGGTATATTCATTAACACTTCACCGTCAGAGAGGTTAATCGGCGAGGTTCCAGACGACAAGGGGACAGGCGGTGAGGTTGCAGAGGTCGAGGGGCCAGGCGGTGAGGTTGGAGAGTTCGAGGGGACAGGCGAGGTTGCAGGCGTCATGGGGACAGGCGAAGTTGCAGGCGTGGGGACAGGTGGTGAGATTGCAGACGTCTTCTTCATGCTTCTCTTGGTAGCCATGGTGACAGGGCAGGGCAGGGCAGGGCAGCGTGCAGAGGGTGGCAGGGTGGCAGAGTAGCAGGGATGGTGGTGGTCGTCGTGGTGTGGTGTGAGGTATGACGGCAGTCACTCCCGCTGTCCCTATATACCCCCCCATACGACATTGCCGCGGTCTTCCCGGCAACACGCAGTGCGGCGGCGTTGCCAAACGAACGTATACTTCCACGTTCGACTGGAACTTTTTACGATTGACGAGAGCAGCTCTCGTCTGACGGGGTAGCTGCTACGTCTTACGAGGCTGCTCCGGTCAGACGGCCGTGGTGGCCAGGTCGGTCGTAAGTTTTCCCGTCTTTTGACATAACGTGAGGGCGAGCCTCGTTTTTTATTCCACTCGATTCAACAACCGCGCGGCCTTGGCTGCACCCACAACATTCCCGACCCACGTGGGCTACTCGTTTCTACTCGCGCCATGCGTGAGTACCCCCCCGACTGGCCGCAATTTCATTTATGTTTTGCGTATTATGCCCTTACGTTTTACGTAATCGGTTGCCAACTACCAATATACCTTCGTTTACAACAGACGGGAGCTGACGGGAGCAATATACGTGAATGTGTGAACCCACCATAAGCCATCCAGTAACAGATTTTCCATCATCCTAACCATCCAACCAACTACCCTATCACCATCCACTTAAATACAGTCAATGTATAACCATCCAGCCATGATCTAAGTAACCATCCAACCAACTTAAGCTGGTGTCACTCGAGCGCATTTTCCGGCAATCGTCGATGAACAAGTTTGTTTTCGTAATATTCTGAGGCTTTCTCGCATTGGAATCGGAAACTAGATCAAAGGTAGATTATATAATATGGCTGGATTCTGGTATATCTGAGATTTTGAAACTACCAGACCAGAATTGCTCATAAAAATTGACGGAAAGAGCGCTCGTGAGACACTGGCTTTACCTGTGCTTTCCTATACACGGGCTCAACAACTCTGAGTAAATTACAGCCCTCTTACTGTATATGACAATAGTTCCAACTGGTTGACTTGTGTGAGCGTGATTATAAAGGGGGATGGGCGTATTTATTTCCTTGTTTATATATTTTGTTATCATGTTTTTAGTATCCTCCCTAGACCTCCATCAAGATTTAAAATACACCTCAAAGACCATCCTGCAAGACAAATTTGAAATGTTTTCGATTGAAAAATTTCCCGGCCAAAGGCCGATTCATCTTAAATTACAGGCTCGCTTTCGATCGCCAAGAAAAAATTGACATTAAAATAACGCGAAAAGTCTTAATATTGACAAATAGATGGAGCGAAGGGTGTTAAAATTGCCAAACTAATGGGCCAAACGTCTTAAAATCTGAAAACTAACGAGACTAAACATGAGGAAGAAAGGGGACCAGAAAAACGACCCATCTCCTCTTAAGCCTTACAGTACCAGTGCCAACCTTTTAATATTACCCTGGCTACTATTAGACGATTTTATTCAGAGAAAGAAAGGCCTCCAGTAATTAACAGGCTTCGAACTATCTCACTCGACCCATTTTACTATCACAGTTCCCTCTTAAACTGAACAAAATCTTCTAAATGTAGCAAAACAAAATAAATAAAATTACGTCGCCAGAACAGCAGGGGTTAAAACATTTTGTTATGCCACGTTATAATAAAACGTGAAATAATCTGATTGCAATTTCCACCTTAGGAATCAGCGCTAATCAACAACTTGGGTTCCTCTCCACTGGGAAACAACTAGCCTTAGCTCTATAACCTCACTCAAGCAATAATCAATGGACACAAAATACACAGTAATGGTTCACAAGTTTATTCCTTAATAGCTAGGGTACATTCTCAATATGGCGTTGGAAAATGATATATGGATAACATTAATTTAAATAATAATAATGTTACAGATATAACATATAAATAATAATACACAGAGATGTTAAGTCTCAATCACAATAAGTAGTGTCCTGAAAGAAAATAATGAAAAGCTCTAAATACGGCTTCACTCAGAGTAAATAATAGTTATTGCGATAGCATACACGCGGTACTGAAAATATGTAAATTAAGACACTACTTGAGTTTAAAACGAATAATAAGTTAAGGGAACTTGATCTAGAGATAACACTTTAATAACTCAAAGAGTAATAATTATTAATATAAATTAATTTTGTTTTCTATGTGAATGAGGGACACAAAAGGCATAACTGCCTGCAGCGAGTGCCTCCCCCAGATTTCAAAGAGTGACAGGGCCGAAATCAAGGGACGTTCGAGCTAAAATGACTGGACACACGGAGTTTGAAGCAATTTAAGTCATAGGAAGAGGGAAAGACTGATTCTGGGAGAGAGTGTCAGAGCTCAGCAGTTGCATAGAAGGAAGTCTGAGAATAGCGTTTCACTCTTGGTTTGGAGAGTTGCACAGAGTAGGGGTGGGATTGTGTTGCAAGGAAAATAGTCATGTATGCGTGACTGAACTTCAAAGCCAACAATAAGTTAATGCAACTTGAATAAACATAAAGCTAGAATAACTCAAAAGGTACACAAATGAATTATACTTCATATAGCGTGATAATAGTCATAAATATGTGACTGAGGAGAAAATTCTCTGTGAATAAACTATCTATGATAGTGATGTACCCAGATGATGAAAATAGCATATAAACTAGGTCTGCATAAGCGTTCACTGTTTTTTACGTGTAGGTGCATGTATTTATTCCCGGACAAACATATATATATTTCCACGTAAAGAAAAGAGGAGACTGTACTCGAAGAAGTATATAAATATTTATCCCACTATAGATTTGTAAGTGTTCTCCCTTAGCAGAGTAACGATAATAAGTAAATAGGGAAGAATGGATAATCTTCAATTATTGCGTTAAACTATGAACCTCAACATACCAAGTTAAACCCTAGTTGCAATCATCGTTACTATTACGAAACAAAAGAACACTTATAGGTTTAGGTAGAGGAAAGGCAATTGGTAAGAGCGTTTGGCGAGCACGTTTCACTTGTCCAAGTTGTCCAACGGTTGATCACAGGGACCCGGAGGCTTCACACACGCTCACTAGCTTCTGGTCCAAACAACTTGATGCGCCTGGCTCTATCTTGTTTCTTTTTATTCTCCACACGACCGAATACTGTCTGCACTGAATTGGGTTAATGAGGTAACTCAAGATTTATTACGAGTATCGAGTATCGGCTTGGTACAGTGATACTAATCTAGCATCTAGATTAGCATCAAGGCTACTAGATTCACCTGAAGAATTAGAACTCCATGTATGTGTGCTGGTAAGTCCCCGAATGACCGGATGTTGAAAACTTGTCAGCAGCACAGGACGTTCTTCACTAGAGGCTTCACTTGACTGATCCCTTTCTAAACTAGGGATCCCGATATCGTATTCCATAATTGAAATAAAGCCAGTAGGCTGATTGCTTGACTTACTCTTGTTCAGTGCAGGTAGTAACTCCTTTTTGGTCGGCATCAGAGGGCTTTGATCTCAGGCTAATAGAGTTCTGCGTGATATCTTGATTTTTAGTTTAGGGATGGAAGGAGTTGCACTAATATTTGTTTGACTGTGTGACTTGTTTGAGGAGGAGGATTGGGAAGTTTTGGTCTCCTTATTTGCCCTAGGTTTGACCTGATGGTTATTTGGGAGCGAGATGTTAATTTGGGGGGTTTGGTTAGAGTTGGGGTTTTCTTCATAATTAGTATTGAGGGGATAAGTTAAATTTAAAAGGGCTTGTTTATTAGCGATGCCATTAATCTCTGCATAATTAGTTTGATACTCTACTGGGGGGCACTGGGGGTTTTCATAGCAAATTTGCATACATTCGGGTGTGTCACTAATTATCACTGGTTGGTTTTGGTGGTTGGAGGAGCTCTCCCTGGAATTCCTGGGATTCCCACGCTCATCGTTTTCTATGAGAGCTGTTCCTGGGGGCGCTTATTCTGGTTTGGTTGAGTCCCGTTTTCTGACTTGATGTTGATGGTGGTCCTGGGCCCTGCAGGGTCTGGGCTGCGGTTCCTGGCTTCTAATGGAAGAAATGCGGCAGATTTGGTCTGAGGTGTTATGTGAAGACGGGAGCAGGTTGTTGGATATATTTGGCATATCTTGTCCAGAACCCGTCATCTCACCTTTGTTAACCCTTTGAGGATCATGATGCATTTTAGCCATTTCTTCTGGCTATTATACGACGATTTTATACACATTAGGAAAGTCCTCTAGCAATCAAAGGGGTAAAGTCGATCCATTAAAACTTTTGACTCACACAGATCCCTTTTTTACTTGATTAAATGGTTTAGTAATAGCCAGATTAAACTGTCAAATTGTGTGATAATCCTGAAGGGGTTAATAATATATAACTGCTGCAAGATAAGACATTGCACACGGTCGCAACAGCCAATCAGCGGGAAATATTAACCCCTTATGTACCGCTGACGTCTTCATTAGCTATATTTAGACGATTGTGTGCAGTTTAAGAAGGATCTGAGGTAGCAAAAAGGGTTAAGTGAGATAGATCAAAGCCTGTTAATTGCTGGCGGCCCTTTTTAAACTGAATACAATCGCCTAATAGTTGCCAGAACAATTGCCCTTGCCACTTCACTATACAAGCCTCAGCATAATATTATACTGCACTGCAAAGGCTCGCTCACAGTAAATGTCAGAATATAATATATTTAGTCAGATATTTTTTCTTTCCTCGGTTTATTCAGTACATTGAGATGATTGCATATTGCCTAGCCCCTAATTTTTAACCAATTAATTCTAGCTTCAATACAACTTTCCTGGCCTTAAAGGTCACAGTATATTCTTAGAATTATTACCTCAAATAGTCCCCCGCGACATAATTCATTATTATTATTGGTATTATGATGATGATGATGATGATGATGGTGATGATTACTATTGTGGTTGTTGTTATTATTATTATTATTGTTAATATTATTTTAGTAATTATTATTCCCTTAAATTTGCCTCTCTGTCACTCTTTTGGCTATTGGGGAGACACTCGTTACAGGCAACCTGCCTTTTGTCTCCTTTCATACACATAGCAAAACAATTATTAATATTATCATAATTATTATCATTACTATTAATATTAATATTATTTATATCATTATCATAATTATTATATAGCATCAGTTTGCGTTGTATTAGTTTTACAATCTCGAATTACATTAAACAAGTCTCACATAAGGGAGTTACTGAATATAACACAGTAATAATTTAATTAAATATTTTCACACCCAACACCAAACTCCTCCCAATTAAATGAATGTACTCCTCCCTGGATTCGAACCTGGGATACCTCATACAAATGTTAAACACTCTAAACATTACACCACCACAGACAGTAATATCAGCTGCTGATATACGCATTTCTCTAACATTCCCCGAGAGATTCTCTTCATTTACATTCCAATTTTTGCTCATGGTTTCTTGTGGTCAGCGATTCCAGCAAGAGGTTCATATTTCGCGCAGTTAATTTGGCCAACTTCCGGCTTTGTCTGCGAACTTCATCTAAACCTTTTCCAGGGATACTAAAGGAGAAGACTAGTGTACGATTATCATTCAGAGCCAAACATTAGTTTATTCCTGGACGTTCTTTACATTCATTTCGTAAAATAACTTTTTTAATTTCCGAATCCTCAAGAAACGGTATAATAATTTAGCACTGAATTAATATAAAATTATCGTGCTAAGTTGTCATATTACTTTACTTATATGCTTTACACTAGCATGCATGCAAGTGCGTGTTTTTTTGTTCTAATGATTCACAGGCAACATATAATATTCTTAAGCCTTTGGCATATTTGATTCTTAAGCTTCACAGCTTCTATTTATATATTCAGTCATCATAAATCAATACTACAGTTACCAGTATATATATATATATATATATATATATATATATATATATATATGATGAAACTCCGGCCTAGCCTGGGGTCACATGAGTACTCTACACCCTTGCTATGCTTTTAAATGTTAACTGGTTAGTACTTGGAGTTTTCAATAAATGTACATACCCCCCAAGTAGCTTAGGATAATATACTACATAGTTTTCGTACTGTTATTGGTATCCCCTACGAGTTCATATTATATTTGGTAGTATACTTTTTTTGTCAAGTGTCTTCATGTAGGCTTTTCTTTGCTTTTAGGCTGATGATGGCTTTTGTTTAAGCCGAAACCCGTTCCAATTAAAAATGTTCATCACAAAGCTGGTTTTACTCTTCATATTGCGACTTCGCTTCCCTGGTGATGAGAGTATTGCTTCTATATTTTTTTTTTTATTTTTTTTTATTTTTTTTCTATAGGCCTATTCCAACTTACTTCCTCTCGGGCATAGGCTGAGAGCCTTAACATTCACCGCTTTACAATGAACAGTGAAGCCTGTGAGGTCTTGTTCCAGTCTAGGGAATGAGACATGTGAAGCACGTAGAGTACAACGAGCACCTGCCATCTTGCCTTCACATGAGGCACGGTGCTCACTCATGGCCCGAAACGACCCCATCTCTGAAGCCACCTCGTTCCCGTGCTTCACTGTCTCACCCCCTACACTCGGACTCTCACACTTACACACACACAACGCCACCTGTTGAGCAGATAACTCAATGTATATATATACAGTATATATAATATATACATATATATATATTATTTTTTATTTTTTTTATTTGTGAGTGAGGGAGACAAAAGGTAAAACTGCCTGTAGCGAGTGCCTCCCCCAGAGTTAAAAGAGTGACGGCCAAAAACAAGGGACGTTCGAGCCAAAATGTCTGGACACACGGAGTTTGAAGTAATTTAAGTCATAGGAAGAGGGAAAACTGATTATGGGAGAGAGTTCCAGAGCTCAGCAGTTGAATAGAAGAAAGACTGAGAATAGCGCTTCACTCTTGGGTTGGAGAGTTGCACAGAGGAGGGATGGGTTCGTGTTGCAAGACGGGTACTACGTACGCTTCGTAGAGGAGGTGGTATCCACTGGGAAACCTCTGAGGAACACTGATTATTGTAGTAGCGATAGAATAGCAAGAGAGATGCAACATTGCGGCGAAGAGAGAGAGATTGCAGGGAGTTGGTAAGAGGACGGGAGGTAATGATACGAAAGGCTTTCCTTCTTTGTCTAGGAGTGCGGTGTGAGAGGATCCTCCCTACACATGTGAACAATACTCAATACAAGGACGCACTGTGACCCTGTGCAGAGCCAGAATCTGCGCAGGGGTAAAGAACCCCTTGAGGCGGCTTAGCACACCCAGCTTCTGGGAGGCTGCCTTAGCAAGACTGGTAATATGGCCCTTCCAAGTGAGAGCGGAAGAAAAGGAGATACCGACAATATTGAGAGAAGATGAAGGATTGATTTTTGTATTGTTGAAGTGTAATGGATAGTTCTTTGGAAGTTTCGAACGGGTAGTAAGAAGAAGAAATTGGGTTTGGGAAGCATTAAAGGTAACAAAGTTTTATCTGCCCCAATTGAAAATAGTAGTTAAATCAGAAATTAAGTGTTGCATGGCTTCATTACGTTTGTCTTTGAGGGATTGCTGGCTGGGGCGTTCAAGAACACTAATTGAGTAGTGTAAGGTAGAGTCATCTGCGTATGAATGGATGAGATTGAAGTTACAGTTGAGAAGATCATTTATGAAAAATTAGAAAGAGAATGGGAGATAGGACAGAGCCCTGAGGAACACCGGATTTGACAGGATGAGGAAGTGAGAGATGACCGTCCACAATCGCAGCTATGGAACGGCCGGAAAGCAAATTAGAGACAAAGGCACAGATGGAGGGATAGAAACTGAAGAAGGGTAGTTTAGAAATCAAAGATTTGTGCCATACTCTATCGAAGGCCTTCGATATGTCTAGTGCAATAGAGAAGATCTCACCGAAGTTCCGAAAGGATGATGACCAAGAGTTAGCTAGATATGCAAGAAGATCACCAGTAGAGCGACTCTTAAGGATGCCATACTGGCGATCTAAGATAGATTATGAGAAGAGAAATGCTTAAGAAATTTGGATGCAAGAATAGTTTCAAAAACTTTAGAGATACAAGAGATGAGAGCAATAGGACGATAGTTGGAGGGTTCAGAGCGGTCACCCTTCTTTGGGACAGGTTGAATGAGAGCAAACTTCCGGAAAAAAGGGAAGATGTTAGAGGAGAGACAGAGACGAAAGAGTTTGCCTAGGCAGGGAGTCAGCACGGAAGCACAGTTTTCAAGTACAACAGGACGAACACCGTCCCAGAGAGGGTAGTAAGTACATCTTTAGAAGAGATTATGATATTAGGCAAAAGTAGGGGTGAGGAGGGTGGAGTACAAAGTACAAAGGAGTACAAAGGAAATCAAGCAACAACATATCTAGTGACCCTTCTAGGTTGCTTGTCCTCCAAAACACTGAGGATCAAGTGTCCAAACAGTGGTTTAGAGTGGGTAAGGGAACATTGGAAAGGGAATTACTGCCCTGGAACTAATGTCCGTGGCAGGATTAGGAAGTTAGTAGGGGACAGATGGGTTAGTAACTGAGGGGGGGATAAAATAAAGTTATTCATTTACAAACGCAGTCAGTCGCGGGTTTGATGCGAGATATTTGTCTAGGCGGAGTTTAAATGAATCAACGGTGATGCAGTCTATAACGTTTCGGGGAAGCCCATTCCACAAGTTGACAACTCGATTGAAGAAGAAATTCTTAGATTCGTGTGAGTTAAAAGATTTACCAATAATTTTGCAACCGTTTCCCCGCGTGTAATTAGATTGGTCGATAGTGAAGTACTTACTACAGTTCATATTGTCGATGCCTTTGATGATTTTGAACACTTGAATTAAGTCACCTCTTAATCTGCGCTGGGTTAAAGGAAATAGATTTAATTCTCTAAGACGCTCTTCGTATGGTTTGTTCTTTAGGCTAGGTATCATTTTGGTAACTCTACGTTGAACTCGTTCTAGCTTGTTTATATCTTTTTGGTAATAAGGGCACCAGGATTGAACGCAGTATTCCAGAAGAGGGCGGACTAATGAATTGTAAAGGGTTAGGATAACTTCTTTGGATTTATGCTCAAATGACCTGCCTATAAAGCCAATTATTTTGTTTGCCTTCTTAACAACTTCTGAACATTGTTGACTCGGTTTTAGGTTACTCGATATTGTTACTCCCAGATCGGTTTCTCTGTTTACATTCTTAAGCTGAGTGCCATTCATCGAATAGTTTGCTTTCTCATTTAGGTATCCGATATGTAGTACTTTACATTTATCCGCATTGAAACTCATTTGCCAAATTTGGGCCCAACATGACAATTTATCTAGATTGTGTTGCATATCGTCAACTTGTTCTTTTGAGAGTACGCTATTTGCAATTTTTGTATCGTCAGCAAATTTTGAGATTGTACAGGTGAGACCCTCATCTATGTCGTTGATGTAAATTAGAAAGAGAATTGGTCCTAGTACCGATCCCTGGGGTACCCCCGCTACTTACATTGGTCCATTTAGATGCCTTACCGTTTATGACTACTCTTTGCTTTCTGTCGCTGAGCCAATTTTCTATCCATTTCAACACACCGTCTTGTATTCCATGCGCTTTTAGTTTTAGCAGTAAACGTTTGTGGGGAACTTTGTCAAAGGCCTTTTGAAAATCAAGGTATATAATATCTACAGCTTTACTCTCATCGTAGAGGTTGAGGATATCGTGGAAGAAGTCTAAGAGGTTTGTTAAACAGGACCGTTTTTTACGAAAGCCGTGTTGAGTATCTTTAAGTATGTTATTTTCCTCTAAGTGATTTACGAGTCTGTCTCGTATGACCGTTTCTAGCATTTTACATACAACTGAGGTTAAGCTAATTGGACGATAGTTACTGGGTAGGGATTTGCTGCCTTTTTTTGAATATCGGTGTTACGTTGGCTAGCTTCCACTGATCGGGCATAGTTCCAGACTGCAAGGATTTATTGAATAGTAATGTCAGTGGTTTAGAGAGCTCATCCTTAGCTTCCCTTAGAACTCTAGGCGAGATTGTATCAGGTCCAGGCGTTTTATTTACCTTGAGTTTATCTAAACAATTCAATACTTCTCTCTCTGTAACGGTGATATTGCTTAGAACATCTGAATTATCAATCTGAATCGGCGATGGTGTAGGGATATCACTGAGGTCTTCTGTTGTAAAAACTGATGCAAAGAAGGTATTGAGGGCATTACTCATTTGTTCTTCGTCTTTGGTGTATTCTCCATTTTCATCGACTAACGGTCCAACAGTTGAAGTAACAACTTTTTTCTTTCTGATATAACTATAGAATTCTTTCGGGTTTGTTTTACTTTGATTCGCAATATGTAACTCTAAGGTCTTTTTACTTTGCTTAATTAACTTTTTGGCTTTGCGTCGTAGCTCTACAAATTTCAGCCGTCCTTCGCCATTTTGTGAGGATTTTAATCTATCATTAGCAAATTTTTTAGCAAGCAGGCAGTTTGAAATATCTTTATTCCACCATTTGGGCTTATTATTATGGCCTGGACGCCGAGTTTTCGATGGTATGCAGTCTTGCACTGCTTTTAGGTAAGTGGCTTCGAATAACTTCCAAGATGTATTTATGTCGTTATTGTGAATTAAAAAGCTCCAGTCAGTTTCTTTAAACATAGCTCTAAGTTTATGGAAGTTTGCTTTCTTGAAATTAGGGACTTTTTCGATGCTACTATTTGGTTCGTTACTAGTAAACTTTAAAGTGAAAGTTATCGTACGATGGTCGCTGTTACTGAATTCATCACCAACATTCAAATTCTCTATTAATTCTTCTTTTGTTGCAAGTACAATGTCAAGAACGTTATTACCACGGGTCGGCGTTCCAACAAATTGATAAAGCGAACTCTCTTGCAAGTTCGTATACAAGTCATGTCCGGAGTGTGAAGTAAGAGTATCGCCCCACTTGGTCACAGGTAAATTAAAGTCACCAAAAATTACGGTATCTTGTGAGTAACTTACATCTGCAATTTGTTCGTAAATTTCTCGGTCAGTTTGCACTGATTGAGCTGGAGGTCTGTATATTAATGCAAGTATTATTTTGGTACCTTTATTATTCTTTATTAGCACAAAAGATGCGTCGACGTTCACAATTTGAGGTTTTGACAAGAGGGTAGGGTTAAGACATTCTTTGATATAAAGTAAAACGCCACCTCCATTTCGATTTGATCGGCTTTTCTCAAACATTACATAACCGGGAAGTGAATACTCTGCTAAAAAGTCTCTATCTTCTGTATTGAGCCAAGATTCTGTTATGCCAATCACATCATAATTTTCTGTAAACACTAGCTCCTCTAAATCTGAAAATGTATTGCGTATGCTACGAGCGTTTGCATAGAAAACCTTTAAATTTGTTATTTTAGAACTCACGGAACGCTCTTTAATAATATTTTTGGTTCTTGTCGGATCTACATTTATGTTCATGGCTGTCCTCGGTCCTCGCTGTCTTCGGTCCTTATCGCTGGTGGTCCTCGGTTGCCTCTGTTTTTTTCTTGGCGTTGGATGATTTATGTCACTGCTGCTTCTTCTCGGATGGCGTTTTTTGATCCATGGCTGCGGACTGCTTCGTGTAGGAGACGACCCATGCGTGCTGAACCCACAGGGTTTAGATGAGTGCCATCCTTGCGGAACAGAGTAGGCTGGTTGTAGAAGTTGTCCCAGAGGTTGATGAATTCAACTTCTTCCCTCAGACACAAATGTTTTAGTCGGCTATTTGTGCTGAAAGCCTTGTCGTAGAATTTGTCAGGTGCGTCGATCTTGGGGAGAATGCCTGAGATGATGATATTCCTTGACTTGTTTTTGTAGTGCTGGATCATCTTGCGATATTTCTCCATCAACTCTTCGGATCTGGTGCGCATGACGTCATTTGAACCAGCATGGATGACAAAAAGGTATTTTCATTTGCATCCTTTGTGGTATCTTCGAAGGCTTCCACAATGTCGTCCAGTCCAGCTCCTGGGATGCAAAATCTTTTTCGTTGATTTGGGACTCTGTCGCAGAACTCTTCGACCTGTCCTCGTAGGATGGAATCCCCAACGAGCCTGGTCTCTTCTGGTTCGTCTTCCATCTCTACCAATATCTCAAATCTGTTGGACATTGTGACTGGTAGATGAGACCTTTTCTGCGTTGGCCGTGCACCGTTCCTCACTGGTGTAAATCCGGAAACCTGTGGTGGCGGGACTCTACGTACAGGTCGGGGAGAGGAGTGGTTAGAACGGGGGCGAGGGGTTGGTACTGTTCGTGGAGAGGGAGGAATAGCACCGGAATCATCCAAAGTAGAGTTTCTAGCAAATGTTTGAGCAAAAATTCAGCTTTGTCAGAGGAAGAAGTGATGGTTGTGCCATCAGAGTTGAAAATGGGAGGAAAAGACTAGGAAGACAAATATTATTGTTGGAGAGGTTTTTAGCTAGACGCCAGACAGCTTGGGAAGAGCTAGAGTTGGATAGTTCAGTGCATTTATTATGGATGAAAGAGTGCTTGGCAAGTCGAAGAACAGATTTGGCTTGATTCCGGGCAGAAACATAGGAAGAATGAAACTCTTGAGTTTTTAGGCGTCTCTACCGTTTGAATGCTACCTCCTTGTTGAGGGCAGCAGTAGAACAACCGTTAGTAAAACAAGATTGTTTTGCATTAGACTGAGAGAAAGAAAATAGAATGTATGCCTCCATGCCCGAGAGGATTACCTTGGTAATGCGATCAGCACTCTCCGAGGGTCCCCGGCCACGGAAACAAATATCATTCCAAGGGAAATCAAAGAAGTACTGACGAAGAGCCTCCCAGTCGGCAGCGCTAAAGTGCCACAAGCGCCGCCGGTTGGGAAGATCAGGTGGCCATACCGAAGAAATAGGACCGGTGACAGATATTAATTTATGGTCGGAGGAGGCCAAAGGAGAGAAAAGATTCATAGTATAAGCAGAGGGGTTAGAGGTTAGAAATAAGTCAAGAATGTTGGGCCGATCTCCGAAGCGATCCGGGGATACGGGTGGGCTGCTGGACTAGCTGCTTTAGGTCATTTAGGATATTAACACCCTATTAGCGGGCTAGCGGTCTATTTATATGTACCGCCCAGCGGGGTGTTTTTAGCCAAAATAGGGCTGTTTACGTGATCATTTTCATGCCTAAATAACACCCAGAGCGTAAAACAAGTATCTATCCCTGAAAGGGCATAAACAGAGCTTTCCAATGACACTATAACGATCCTTTTATGATGGCTAGTTTTCTTGCAACAACCGCGCAACACGAGTGCAAAAAGCATGTAATTCGGTACTTTCCCCATACAATTCAGTATGTAGGGAGTGAGAGAGGGAGGGAGGAGGTGGGATTCGTGTCAGTAGGTTCGCCGCGGTGGTCTGGAGCAGTCATACGCTCGCTCGCTACTCTCCTGCCACCACTTGTCTCTCTCTCTCAGCAACATTACGTGCTGAAATTGCCACACAACCTATGTCGCGCGCCGCCAGATAGTCCAGATTTATTTAACTCGACTTATGTTGCGGACCGATAGTTAGGGGTTAAAGATGTAGGCTTGTTCACCAGGTTGGTCAGTGGAAACAGAGGAGAGCTATTGGTGGTGGTGAATGTTGAAATCTTTAAGGATGGAGATTTCTGCTAAAGGAGAGATGAATAAAATGTGTTCCACTTTAGAAGTTAGATAGTCAAAGAATTTTGGATAGTCAGTAGAATAATTATGGGAGAGATAAACAGGGCAGAAATATTTAGTTTGAGGTGACAAGAAAGCTTTAGCCAGAGAGTTGAGAATTCAGAAGAGTCTAAGTTGGGAACACGAGAGAAAGCGTGAGTGTTGCGCAAATATGTGCAACCTCCACCCTTGGCTTGAAACTGAGGATAGAGATAGTAGGAGGATAAAGAGAAGGATTTGTTGTCAGTAGTCCCAGACACTTGAGTTTCGGTGAGAAAGAGAAAATCAGGGTTGGCAGAGGACAGGTGGTGTTCCACAGAGTGAAAGTTAGAGGAAAGGCCACGAATGTTGCAGACATTTGCATAGACAAGTGATAATCGAGAAAAGTATGAATTACAGGAAAATAATTATCCTGCAACCATGTAGCTTCCTAAAAACAAGAGTTGAATGTTGAAAGTTAAAGAACAGCATTCCCCATGTATTAATGTATGTATTGTATTTTTAAGGCCAATATTAACATCACCATCATTCAAAAACTGAAATCACAATGCCCCTAATATTCCGAAGTCAATTAAGCATGATCCAAATTAAACCTTGAATATCATCTCACGGAAATTGAGGAAAGTTAGGCAGCTTTGTCGATCCGTCTAATAGCCACTGGTGAACTAGAATGATATCAAAGGTCAGGTAGTGCTGATAGGGTTAAGCCAAATCGTCCATATAATAGCTCTCGTAACACTAGAAGTGCCCGTTCTAGTCTGTGTCCAATACCTAGAAGTGAATATTCTAGAAGAGGTGTGTAACACTAGAAGTGAAAAATCCAGTGTTGAAGGGTAGGCTCTAGAAGTAAAAGTTCTAGTTTAGTAGACCAGCACTAGAAGTGTAAAATCTAGATGCCCTGTGAATACTAGAAGTGATTATTCTAGCATGGTGAAAACACGCCGTCTCTCTCTCTCTCTGATAAATAAGAGAAACTTAGAGACGTACAAAGTGAATCGCGACCAGATTAATCTAAAGGATCATTCTTCACCAGTCTAAGTGTTTCTTTAGTTCTTGAGTTTTGGAATTATTGTGAAGGCTTTATAAGATATATTGAGTGTTCAAGTTATAATTTGATCAAGACTCCTTTGGTCCTGCAGATTATTAAATCCTTAATTCCTATCTGTGAGAACCTTATATACATCTTTCTCGTATTTAATATCTATAATACTCAGAATATAACTTTGTTTTATATCCTAGAATATAATATATATGAGTGCGACTTAGATACATATGCAAGTATCACCTTTCTAACTTTTATGAACACCAGTAGATCTTATGTTATGTGTTTATTTTCAGTGTATATCTATGTGTGTAACAAAGTGTTCAAAGAGAGAGCGTAAATACTATAACTAGTTCGTATTAAAATACTACCCCGCTACAGAGATTCCTTGGTCCAGTGTATGATATACCTTCAGATAACTAGTAATCCATACTTCCTTAAACAAACAATCCGTGTACGTTCGAGTACCTCCTCGATGTTTTCTGATTAATTTAATTTCTAGTTAATCTTGTGAATAATTCGGTCCACCACGTTATCGGTGAATATAATTAGTTTGGGAATTTCTATTTACCTAACTGTGTTCTAGCCTATCCATTTTGGCTATTTTGATTCATTACTATAGTTTTATGAATTATTTTTTTATTTATAATCCCAGCCTATACATTTTGATTCATTACCAAAGTTCTATGAATTCATGTTTATTTTATATTAGCAGCCTATACATTTTGGTTATGTTGATTCACTACTTTAGTTCTGTAAGTTTATTTTATATTATACTCTGAGCATACAAATTCCCGGCTATTTTATTTCTATATTACGTTTGCGAAATAGAAATTCCTTTTTACAAGTTAATATAGTTCATATGAGACTATAATAATTGTTGTAGATCCGGTGTCAAATTATTCACTAGTTGACCCTTATCGTCTATTCATAAATTAAACTATCCTCTTTCCAATACTAACGTAAGATTTGCATCTAGCTTTCCGAGAGCAAATATTTCATATAGTTAAGACTTACAAATATACCTCGCAGTAAGTCTAGTCTATACTAGCGCGGTTACTTTGACCTTTTGTTGCCCCACCAGGTCACGTGACCTCCAGCCACCGCCACTCTAGCTTACCTGTGTGAGGGCCCCTGATATTCGCTGCCCACATTTATATTGTACGATAAGTCTCTTTGTATACCTTGTTTAATTATTGATATTGTCATCATTTGTTGTTTTGTAAGTGACGCCATTTTCATGAATGAGTAAAACCTTTTTAACTTCTTCCAGTCACATATTCAGCCATTGATGTTATGCTCCATAGCTAATCATCTGATGTGCCCCGTGTATCTAGTTATTATAGAAATAAAAAATGTGAACCTTATCGTGTGTATTTATTGTCTTTGGGAGTGAATTGAGTGATCTAGTATATTTATATCAATGCCAGTTATGTTCCTGTCGAGCAGGAATCTGTTCTAAGCCACCCAAATAAGGAGCTTATGAGAACACACTACCAAGCGAGTTGGATTACAACCACGCATAATACTGGAGGCAGCGGTGTTTCGATACAGCATAACAGCATTTGATTTCTTGATTTTTTGTTTTTTACTCAATCAACCCCAATTTCAATGTTAAACATGGCTGGTAAAGCACTTGATGTTATTTCTTTCAAGCAAGAAGACCATGACATAGCCACGAACGAACCACCCCCATGTACCTCTGTCCGCAGTCAGTCGACGCCCCTCCTCTCAACCAGCACCGCCTTCATCCATATACTTCCTCACTCCATCATTCCACCTCTCCTTCGGCGCAACTCTCCCTCTCTGTCCTTCCACCTCGCTCTCGTACACCCTCTTAGTCATTCTCTCGCTTTCCATACGTTCCATATGGCCGAACCATCTCAAGTTGTGTCTTTTCACACTTTCTAGCACATCTACCTCCACACCACACCTCCTTCTTACTTCTTCATTCGTCTGTCTATCCCTCCATGTAACTCTGCACGCACTTCTCAAGTAACTCATTTCCACTGCTCTCCCTCATGGTCTGTGTCTCTTCTCAAACGTCCATGCTTCGCTTCCGTAAGTTAGTGTCGGGATTACCACACTGTCATGCAAGGACTTCTTCACTTCCATAATGACCACCCTATTTCTTGTTACTGCTTTCAACGTTCCTACAACCCTCTTCCCCTGTTGCACCCTCTACCGCACTTCTTCATCCATAGTCCCATCTTTACTCAATACACTGCCCAGATACTTAAATGAGATGACAATCTCCATAGCCTGACCGTTCAACTTCACCTCACACTCTGTGCCTTCACCGCTTTCGAAGACCATAACCTTGCTCTTCCCAGCATTTACCTTCAGATTCATTTTTTTGCACACTGTTCCAATCACATTTACCAGACCCTGCAACTCCCATTCATTATCACTCATCAGAACTGTACCATCAGCAAACAGCAGTACAGGTAGGTTCCACTCATTTCCCTCCCCTATCAGCGACACAACAACATCCACTGCTCTTCCTTGTATTTCTTTCATGACTCCATCCATATAATTATATAGTAAACAACCACAAGGACATCACACACCCCTGTTTCAACCTAACATTCAGGTCATAGAACTCGCTCTGCTCATTCTCCACACGTACTGCTGCCTTTGCACCCTCATACATGCTCTTCACTGCTTTCAGCAACTTGCCATCTACTCCGTATATTCTAAGTACCTTCCACATACCTTGTCTATCCACTCTGTCATAGGCCTTCTCCAAATCCATAAAGGCAACATACACCTTTTGTTGTTTCTCCAGATATTTCTCCACAACACAATTCAGGGTAAAAATCTGATCTACACATTCTCTTCCCTTCCTAAAACCACCCTGCTCATCACCTATCCATTTCTCCGTTCTCACTCTCACTCTCTCAATCACTACCCTACTGTGCACCTTCCCAACTATGCTTAGAAGACATATTCTTCGGTGGTTACTACACACTCCTCTTTCCCCTTTACCCCTCTATAGGGGGACTATTATGCCTGTCTTCCAGTCATCAGGTGCACTCCCTTTCTCCCATGCTAGTTTGCACATTTTCCATACCCATTCGATCACTATCTCACCACCATACCTCAGCATTTCCCCACACACTCCATCTGTTCCTGGTGCTTTCCCCAACTTCACTCTTCTCATGGCTTCCCACACTTCTCACCTCCTGATCCCCACCTCCTGCTCCACTACTTCTCTTCTTCTCTCTACCATACCCCATCCAATTATGTGTGCTGGCGCTTCATTCCTTACGTTTAGCAACTCGTTGAAGTACTCCCTCCATCTTTCGACTCTCTCTAGCTTCTCGGCTAGCATTCGCACATTCTTTTCTTTCACACCCTTACTGATTCCCTTGCTACCTTCCCTAACTTTCTTGACTTCTTTCCAGAACAGTTTCTTACACTCCCTCCATTTTAGACTCAGATTCCTTCCAAATTCCTCATCTACTCTCCTCTTACTTTCCTTCACTACTCTCTTCACCATTCTCTTTCTCTCCACGTACGTCTCTCGTTTCTGGCTCTCCAAATCTTCATTCCCTCTACTACCCAACCACTCTTTATATGCTTTCTTCTTGTCTTCCACAGCTATTTTTACCTCTTCTGTCCACCATGCTTTACCTTTCACTCCCCTCCCTCTTCTCCTTACTCCACAGACATCCTCACATGCTGCACATATCTCTTCCTTAAACACCTTGCTCATCTCCTCCACTTCCTCCATATCTTTCAGGTCGAACCCACCTAGTCGTCTTTCTACTGCTCTCCTGTACTCTTCCCTAGTTTCCTCCTCCTGTAGCCTCTACACCCTCCTCGCCATTTCACCTTCCTCTCGCCTCCCTCCAGCTCTCCTCACCCACTTCTTTTGTATCCTAATTTTAGCTACTACTACATAATGATCAGACGGACCCCCTCCAATACCCCTATACACCCTAGCATCCAGCACAGATTTCTTCATTCGTTCATCCACACATATATAATCAATCAGTGCCTTTCGTTCCACCATTGTCTTATCCTTATTCTTCATCCTCCGCACCACTTTCCATGTGTACCTGTGTATCATTCTGTGTTGGAAGAACGTGTTGGCTATCCACAGCCTCCTCCCCACACATACGTCCACAAGTGCATTACCATTCACACTCACCTCTGACGGTACCCCCCACCCTCCCACCACTCCATCAACTTTCCTATCACCCACCTTCCCATTCATATCCCCAATCAGAAATATTCTTTCGTTCTTGTCAAACTTATCCAGGCATGCCTCCACATTCACCCAGTGTCAGGGAACTAGCACCGCTACTAATTTAAAGTAGGTTCTAGTGCGGCTATGAAGCTACCCTTATTTATATAATTTGAATCTCCAAGATACCCTTTCCAACCAATAGGACCACATATAAACTCAGACATAAGAATGCTAGTATATTTACATATATTTACAAAGGAACAAAGATGATGACTGCATAGGTTAGGATTCTGATACGTAGCCCAATCAAAACAGCTTATGAAAGACCTATCCAAGGTAACACTAATTAATATAAATGGGCGCTTAGCACAACTCCACACCAATACTCTGATAACTCTACTGGTCCTTGTATCACCACATTTCTTCATGGGACCATGGGATTAATAAAAGTCTGTATGGGTCTTCCAAGATAGAGTGGTCGGTCAGGACACGCAGGTAAGTACACGATGGTATCACCACTGGCCACTACAGAGGACCACGGGCCACCTTGGGAAGATCACCAGCCACCACAGAAGACCAGGGGCCACCACGGGAAGATCACTGGCCACAGTCACAGTCCATCACTGGCCACCACAGAGGACCAGGGGCCATCACAGGAAGATCACTGGCCACAGTCACTGTCCATGACTGGCCACCACAGAGGACCAGGGGCCATCACAGGAAGATCACTGGCCACAGTCACAGTCACCAGTCCCGGACCCAAAACCCAGCGTCCACATGGCCAACCTAGTACTAACTATAAATGCACTTGTTACACAGAATCCCCACACCTAATGCCTAAAACAAAAATAGGTACTAATGATTATGACTGTACAGTACTCCGGTTCAATACAATGCTCTATCCAATGACAAGATATTAATTCCCACGACTGTACAGTACCATGAAACAAAACAATTAACTCAGTCACTCCACTGTATAGTTCAACAATACAGTGATAATGGTACTAACGCAAATTAACAAGTTTACCCTGAGGTACAGTACAAATGCTCTAAATCAATATTATCACTAAGAAATAGAATATATAATTACTGTACATCAAACCAATGATAAGACTAATTTACCTTACTGTACGGTATAAATGGACTAAATCAATATTTACTATCACTAAGGAATAGATAGTATAACACTTAACCCGGGAGCTGCGGGGAGACTCTTAAGAGTTCCCCCGGCGCACTGCGGGGAGACTCTTAAGAGTCAGAGAAAATAAAAATCAACTTTTGACATCGAAAAAAAAAAAAAAATTTATATATTTTTTTTTTTTTTTTTTTGGCCCCTGGGCCATGCAAAATCTCAGTCCTCTACCTCCCCTCCTTCCCCACTTTCCTCCTCTCCTTCAGTTATCACCTATTTTCCCTGTTATTCCCTTATTCTGAGGTATATTTTCGTGCTAACATTAGAAATCCGATTGGAGGGTGTGGTCATCACTGATAGCGAGTGCAAGAGAGAGAGAGAGAGTATCGATCGACTGAGTCTCAGTGGCCTTGGGGGAAATTGGCGGGAAAGCAGATTGCCTCACCCATACATTATACAACTCGCGGGCTATATCTCCGATTTTGACCATCCAAACGCTGTTTTCACTCGTTTTATTGTTGTTTCTGGTTAATACCTTTATAATCAACCCATAATAGGCGCATATGGATAAGTATTAATGCTATTAATGGCACAATTAATATTTTAGTGGCGGAAACACCTCAAATACGTCAGCACAGGGGGACGTTTCCAATTACCCCCATGCGCACTTCAGAGGTTAACCGAACAGCAAACCAATAATAAACCTAAACAATAAACTTAAACAATAAACTTAAACTCACCACTGGGGTACTGAGGTGCTGCCTGCTGTGCTGCTGGGGGACAAATGCAACTTGGTGGAGAGGCAGGCCTGAAACTTTAACTACGGAACCAAAAAGAAAAACTTCATTCATTCATTCCGCCTATCTCGACTCGGTACAGTCAACCAGGCACTATCACTACCTCACCCTCTCTCGACCCGTTCACATTCCCGAAGCACCAGCTCACTCAGCCTCACACGTAATAATTATAAGTTTACTGAGGTGAACGAAAAATATAACAAAATAGTAATTCTTTTCCCTGACATCCCCCTCACCAAATATGTTTCCAAAACATAGCAAGAAACAGGAAAAATAATTCTCCAGAAACCACCTATGGCCTGCTCAGGAGATCAGCAATGACATTGTCCTTACCTCGTAGATATTCTATCCTTAAGTCGTAGGATTGGAGTATCAACGCCCACCTCATCAAGCGGCTATTGTCATTCTGCATGTTCCTGATGTACGTCAATGGCTGATGATCAGTTTGGAGAACAAACTTTGTACCAAACAAATACCTACGGAAGTGCTGAATCCCCCACACAACTGCAAGACCCTCACGTTCAATAGTAGAGTAGTTTTTCTCACGGTCCAGAAGTTTTCTACAAGCATTACTCACAGGTAAAAGGACACCATCAGTCTCCTGGAGCAGGACTGCACCCAAACCCACCATACTTGCATCCGCACGAAGAGAAAATGGTTTAGCATGTCAGGCAACCGGAGAATGGGAGAAGCTGTGAGCGTCCCTCGCAAAGCCGGGAAGTTCCGCTGCAAACCTTCAGTCCATCTGATTTGGTTAGGGCACCCTTTCCTCAGCAAATCAAAGGTGCAGCCAGTTCTGCAAAACCAGGGATGAATTGCCTGTAGAAGTTCATCGTCCCCATGAAAGACCTAAGTTGAGATTTAGTATGTGGGAGAGACAATTCCTGAATAACTTGAACTCTGTCTTCCAAAGGTTTTAACTCATTAGTTCCCTAAGTATAACCAAGGAACTTTATCTCACTGTAACCCAGGAAACACTTCTTCGGACCTACCGTGAGATTATGTTTGCGTAACCTGAGAAGGGCATCACTGAGATGTTTCAAGTGAGAGTTCCAATCCTTACTATAGATCACTAAATTATCAAAATAGCAACTAGAGTTAGGGAGATCTTTGGTTACCTTTATCATCAATCTTACAAAGGTAGCACAGGCAGTTCTCAATCCAAAAGGCATGCGTGTAAACTGCATCAAACCATGGTCAGTAGCAAAAGCTGTATACACTTTAGATTCTGGGTCCATAGTGATTTGCCAATAACCCTTACACAAATCCAGCTCTGAAAGGAATTTAGCATCAACAAAATTATCCAGATTCTCCTCACTGGTTGGCATGGGTTCTGCATCAAATACTGTTGTATCATTGAGAGCCCTGTAATCAATACACAATCTATAAGAGTCATCCTTCTTCACCAATACAACAGGGGAACAGTAAGGTGAATCTGAGGGTTCTATGACACCAAGCTTAACACCTTACGAGCGGCCTAGGCGGTAATTTATATGTACCGCCCAGCGGGGTGTTTTTACCCTAAATAGGGTTGTTTACGTGATCATTTTCATGCCTAAATAAGACCCAGAGCGTAAAACAAGTATCTATCCCTGAAAGGGCATAAACAGTGCTTTCCAATGACACCCCATCCATCCTTGTGCGACCACTGGTTTTCCTGCAACGATCGCGCAACACGAGTGCAAAAACCATGTAATTAGGTACTTTCCCTACATAATTCCCTGTGTAGCGAGTGTGAGGGGGGATGGAAGGGTGGTTTTCACTTCAGTTGGCCCACCGCGGTGGTGGGCGGCGGTCATAGCCTTACTACGCCCCTCACACCGCTCAGCTCTCTCTCTCTGCAACATTACGTGCTGAAAATGGCACGCGACATAAGTTGTGAACTGCCACTTAGTCCAAATATATTTCACACGACATAAGTTGCGCACCGCCAAAGAAGGGTTAATCATATTGTCTACCTCTTCATTGAACACTGTCTTCAAATGGTAAGGCACAGGGAACTGGGGTATGGGAACTTAGTCTAATACTATGTACGACAGTATCAGTTTTACCAGGCAAACTTGATATTACATTGGGGAACTCCTCAGCTAGCTACCTCAGGTCCTCCTTCTGCAAATCTGAAAGTGCCGGGTTAACATTTAGTTCAGATGTCTGCATAGGATCAAAGCACTGGATATCCCCTTCGATGCATGGCTCCTCTGTCTGTACAACATCTACAGAGACAGCATTGCAGAAGAACCCAGGAGGGGCTGCGGTAGCCTGTGATACTACAGCCTGGTCAGTTTCATCTTCACTCCTCCGATAATATTTTTTTTAACATAATGATGTGATACAACTTTGACTTTCCTCTAACATTGATTACATAGTCTACTTTATTCCTAACCTCAGTTACCTTATATGGACCCTTCCACTGCATCAACAACTTATTATTATTAGTTGGTAACAACAATAACACCTCATCACCTATGGATAACTTCCGGGGTTTCGCCTTCTTGTCAAAGTACTCCTTATAGCGCTCACTGCTGACTTCGGCATGGGCGGCTGCTAACTCGGCTGACCTCTCCAACCTATTTCTGAGTTCTAGGACATGATTATAAGACAATCTCAGGTCATTATCTAGTTCCTCATTCGACCAGATCTCATGCAAAATAGTCAAAGGGCCCCACACATTTCTACCATACAACAACTCGAAGGGTGAAAACTTGAGAGAATCATTTGGAATCTCCCTGTATGCAAATAACACTGCATGAATGTAGTGTGACGCACCCCAGTGCTGTGCAACGCAACCTGATTGTACTCCTTGGTACTCGAATGTACCGCCCGTGATCTGGCTACCGTCAGCCGCAATGTATATTGAGTGTGACAACTTATAACTATGTTCTTTGTATCTCTGCAAAGGTCTCGTCATGTGCTAACCAGTGGTGGGTTTTGTTTTAAGCCATGTCGAGACCTTCCATTTAATATGTAGTATCAATAGAGAAGTTGATAGATAAGACAATGGGAGTTCAGAGAGAGAGAGTGAGTTAGGCTTCAGAGCAAGAGGGTAGCAACGCGCCGCGCTGCCGGCCGGGTGGTTGCCAGACGTATGGACTGGTTGGCAGCCTTGCCCTTATAGCTAGGCGTGATAGGGTTGGTAGTCCATTGTTGCCTGCCTGGGCTGGGCCCATGTTGTCGTACAGCACATTGCCTGGAGGCTGGCTGCGTGTTCTATGACCAGGTTGCCTAGAACCTTTGAGATTCTAACATCCCTTGCCCTCTCTCCCAACTTCTCACGGTTGCACTCTTTCTCTCTGACGACATTACTCTCATTTCATTCTTCTCTCTATTTAAATGCATAACCTTCCCTTGAGGTCCTAAAGGAGTTTCAGCACTCACCTCTCGTATTACTCTTAGGACAAGCATATATTTACATGTATTAGATTTAAGGGGTTAATGTGAACAGCGATCTTCTTGATGA
The DNA here is from genome assembly GCA_032716605.1 of Paralithodes platypus. Classification (NCBI taxonomy): domain Eukaryota; kingdom Metazoa; phylum Arthropoda; class Malacostraca; order Decapoda; family Lithodidae; genus Paralithodes; species Paralithodes platypus. Next base: position 42,550,683 of record CM064548.1, on the reverse strand, counting down.
GGATAGTTGGTGAACGTTCTACATGTTCACGAGTTATATGCCCTGCTCATCATCCCATTTGTGACTAGACTGGTGCCATGTGTAAGAGCCCGACCATGCCCAGAAGTTGTCTGTAGAGGGACGAGGACTTAGCCTTGATTTGCATACCGAGCCAGGAGCGAGTGTAGCAGCCGAGACTACAGCTCGCTCGTAGTGCCGGTATAGTAGAGTAACGTAATTTATCTGTCCTTGTGTTCTCTACAGTCTTCTCCTGGGTTCTCGCTTTCGGTGCTGGGACTCGTTGTTCCTGTGACTTGGCCTGCTAGCTAGAACACATGGGGATGATGAGTGGGATATATCTTTATTTTACTATGCATTGCAGCTCTCTTTAAGTATATATCTATAACACTTTACAATACACATTACTCACACACAAGACAACACTATTAATACTTTCATGTATCAATTAACTGCACTGTCGTTTTGCTGCTGTGTCCGGAGTTCTGTTGCGTAGGGTGCATACGGACTCGGAGGGGAGACAGAGTGAGAGAAGCGAAGTAGCCTATGCGGTAGTAGGCTACCGGCGCAGTACTGTTGCCTGCAACCTTTTAGTTATTCCAAGTATAGATTCATTATTATAATAAGTGACTACTGTTTATGTTCCTCCCATGTGTATTATTAGGTATCTACTGGATCATGAACATCTTGTATGCTACATGCTAGTGCATGTTAGTAGGGGACAGTTAGTGTAGTGCACGCGCTTTCAAGTAGGCGTGTACATTTGTCATTTAGCATTTCACTGTCATACCTTTAGCCTGCTTCTATTCTACATTATTAGAGGCTTAATATTAACGTAGTTTCTTGAGTATTGCATTTATTTAGTAATAACGTAACCTATAAATGTCTGAGGGAGTTTAGCCTCATAGCCTACCCCTGTTGTACACTTTCGCCGAGTTAAGGTACCTCGTTACCGTAGACGATAACTCTGTAGGGCGTTGGTGCTTTTGTTGTCTGGAGCATATAGTATTTGGGACTGGAATCGAGCGTGTCGTTGTCACTTAAGCCATTTCTGTCCTACGATCAAGAATCCCGAATATGTATTGCCGATCCAGCCGTAACAAAATGGCGACCTTGCACAAGATTCAGTAGTATCCTATCACATGTTTTTTGGAGAACTATTCTATGCTACCTAGTAGAGCTGGCTAGAATTTTCTTGCATATTGGAGGAATTTTTATTGTGTCATTATTGTATTGGTGGACTTGCAGATTGTTTCGTTAGGTGTCTAGAGTAGAGTCATTCAAGCATCTTTAACATTTTGGGAGTCGAGACTGCAATTAGTAATAAGCACTTTTTTTTGTTTATGAACAGCAATTGTATAACCAACACTATGTCTAATGACTCATCATTTACGGGGGAGGATAACACGGTACAGCCTAGTGACCAGCAAGTACAGCAGATATTTAGGGAGGGGAGTGTTATAAGTGGAGAGAGGGATGCCCGGGCATTTTTGCAGACATCTTTGACCGAACAGCGCCTGCAGGCTATTGATTGTTACGGTCTTCACTGTTTAGCCACGGTTTTGGGGCGGGACTGTCCTGACAGTTGGCCCAAGAAGAATTTGGTGGCATGTTTGTTGGGTGATGGCGATGGGGCGGTGGGTGGAGTGGGGTCTTGGGGGGTTCCCTCCAAGCCTCCATTCCACTCTACCCCTGAGCTGGGCCCTCAGCCAGTGAGTCTTAGCACGATGCAGCAGGAGGGTTCTCAATGGCAAGCTGGCTTACCCGTAAACACGTCTCGGTGTGGATCCCCCATTTTGTGCTCTCCCCCCCCAGGCCTGTCTCCTGAGATGTTATTTCAGCTAGAACTAGCTAAGCTTAAGTTGCGAGAGAGTCAACAGGCTAGTATAGAACGGATTAAGCTGCAGGAGACTCGGATACAACAGGCTAGTATAGAACGCATAGAGGTTGCTAGAATCCAAGCCAATCAGGATGCAACCAGGTACCAGGCTGAAATGGATGTCGAGAAGTCTAGAGTAGAGACCACGGGGCGTCATCTCGGTGGTGGGCACCGGGTTACAGACTCACTTTCGCATTTAATTAAGTTAGTACCCGCATTTGATGAGACAGCAGTGACTGAGTTTTTTCTCGTTTCGAAAAGAAGTGTCGTGAGTATGACTGGCCGGAGGTTAAATGGGCAGCATTAGTTTCATCACGTCTAGTGGGTAAGGGGTTGAAAGCCTACGATGCACTGTCACTGGACGAGAGTGTCGTGTATGGACTGGTGAAGGAGGCTGTGCTCCGGGCCTACGAACTGCAACCCGAAACTTATATATTGAAGTTCCGTGGCGTGAATAAGAAGAGCGACGTCAGTTTTATGGAGCACGCACGGGACTTAACAGATGCATGTAATAACTGGTTTCGGTCCGAGCACGCAGAGTCGGCTGAGGAAATTAAGCAACTTTTCTATCTGGAACAGTTTTACAAATGTACTGGAACCGATCTAACGCTGAACATTAAGGAAAAATGTCCCAAGACAGTAGAGGAGGCTGCCAAGATGGCAGACCTCAGATTATCATTGATTCGTGGTTGCGGTGCCGCTCAGAGGGCTGAGTCAGGGCAGAAGGGGCGCTATACCCCACCCACCAGAGTTTTCGATAATAACAAATCCTATTATTATGTTCCTTCCAACAACCAACTATACTCCTAAAATCGATTAATGAAATTTAAAAACACATGTGGCAGTCCGTGGATTCGAATCCAGGATGCTCACACCGAAAATCAACACCTTTTGCATCGCACCACGAAGACAGTTAAAAGAATGGTGGACACTGCCTACGATTTATTATGCAACTTCGAATCCTGCATATCAATCTAAGCATGTACACACATCCCAACTGCAACTCACGTAGGCTATGCATATGTGAATGGAAAGAGCCATTAATGGGGCCTTAACCACTAGGGAAGTCCTCTCGATAAATTACCCCTGAACCAATATCAATTATTATGTTCCTTCCAACAACCAACTATACTCCTAAAATCGATTAATGAAATTTACAAACACATGTGGCAGTCCGTGGATTCGAATCCAGGATGCTCACACCGAAAATCAACACCTTATGCATCGCACCACGAAGACAATTAAAAGAATGGTGGACACTGCCTACGATTTATTATGCAACTTCGAATCCTGCATATCAATCTAAGCATGTACACACATCCCAACTGCAACTCACGTAGGCTATGCATATGTGAATGGAAAGAGCCATTAATGGGGCCTTAACCACTAGGGAAGTCGTCTCGATAAATTACCCCTGAACCAATTATTATGTTCCTTCCAACAACCAACTATACTCCTAAAATCGATTAATGAAACTTACAAACACATGTGGCAGTCCGTGGATTCGAATCCAGGATGCTCACACCGAAAATCAACACCTTATGCATCGCACCACGAAGATAGATGACACACATAACCACACTAAAAGCATTGCACCTAATAACACCTACAAACACAAGCCTCTCCCGTTTACTAAAGGTCAGGCCCCTTCTTCGCCCGCACAAGGGAAGAAGCCCATTGGGGATGTGAAATGTTACAAATGTCAGAAGCTAGGCCATTATTCACGTGAGTGCCCTAGTAACACTCCCGCTAAGCCGGTGTCATTGGTTCACAGTATCGGTGTGTCTCTGAAGGCTGCAGCAACTGCCCGGGGTAGGTTGTCAGCAGCTGAGGCACACGCGGTAAAAAAGCGTACGGAAGGCTCGACACCTGTCCGGGACACTTTCTGTAGCCATCGGGGACACGGATTTGTGAGCTGGGGGAGTGAACTACGGAGGGTTGACTTGTTGAGGGATACGGGGGCTTCGCAAACTTTGTTGAGGAACTTCACAGGGAAACCGATAAATGCGGCCAGAGTTGTTGTGGTGCAGGGTATAAATGCTACGAGGTCATACCCTCTTGTGAGGTTGGAGTTGAGAGTGGGAGAGGTGTGCAGGGAGCTGGATGTAGGGATCGTTGAGTGTTTGCCAGTTGAGGGCGTCGACCTTCTTCTCGGCAACGACTTTGCGGTGCCCACTTCCGGGACTCCACCCTTAGTCGTTGCCGAGAGGGCGGCCGACGTGGATGGTGAGAATCGGGAATTGGTTGGGAGGTGCCAACAGGATGAGATGGCCTGTGTGGTAACCCGATCTCGCTCTGCGGCTCCTGCACAGCCTAGCACTCAACCTCGGGGACAGTGGAGGAAGGATCAGGAGAAGGTTGCTAAGGGCAGGAAAAGGGACATTGATTCTGCTGCACTTCTCGGTGATTCGGTACTTGGACCTATAATAAACACGGGAGTTGACTCTGGCCCAGAGATGGTGTGTAACAAGGCAGAGTTGGGTAAGACTTCGCGTGAGGCAAGAGCTGTAGCGAGAGCCACTAAGGCAGTAGAGCCTACTAGCCCGGGTAATGTCTTATTACAAAACCATCTTGATGCATTGACGCCCGGGGACATAAGTGAGCAGCAGCTGCAAGACGCTAGCCTAGCTCGTTATAGCAATGGTGCCATAGAGTTGGAGGAAGATGGGGATGCGAAGCCGGGAGATTTCTTTAGGCTCAACAGGATATTGTACCGCAGATTTTTAGACCCCAAATCGAAGTGGGAGGGCGGTGCGAGGGTAGTAGACCAGGTGGTTGTTCCAAATAAGTATAGAGAGTCCTTATTGTGTCTGGCGCATGATGTGCCGGTGGCGGGTCATTTGGGGGTAACAAAAACATTGGCGGCATTGGGCAGGTTTTTCTGGTGGCCTGGGGTCAAGGCTGATGTCTGTGCATGGGTGGCTGGGTGTGCGACCTGCCAGACAACGGGGAAGCCTAACCAGACAATCCCGAAGGCACCTTTGTTTCCCATACCTGTCACCGGGCCTCCGTTCAGCAAAGTTGTAGTAGATTTGGTTGGCCCTTTCCCGCCTACTAGTAGTGGCAATAAATTCCTGTTGACAATCATGGATGTGGCTACGAGATACCCGGACGCATACCCCATGAGAAACGGCTCGGCAAAGGCAGTTGTTAAAAACTTATTATTGTTCTGTTCCCGTTATGGATTTCCACGTGAGGTGCAGTCAGACCAGGGGAGCAATTTTACATCCAAATTGTTCAAGCAAACCCTTCAGTTGCACGGTATATGTTCTGTAGTGTCGTCAGCCTACCATCCCGAGAGTCAGGGAGTCTTGGAGCGGTGGCACTCGACCCTGAAGAGTATGCTACGCTGTTACTGTGCAGAACATGACACTGATTGGGATTTGGGTCTGCCGTATGTTCTGTTCGCTGCACGTGAAGTCCCAGGAGAGAGCCTGGGGTTCAGTCCAAATCAGCTAGTCTTTGGCCATAATGTGAGAGGACCTTTAAGTATGGTGAAAGAGATCTGGGAGGGCGAAGAGAAGCCGGGGTCTGTACTTAAATATGTCCTTGAGAGCCGGGAGAGACTTATAGGTTGCATGGCAGCGGCAGGTAATAACTTGGTAAATGCACAGGCGGTCATGAAGCACCAGTATGACGCCAAGGTGAAGCTTCGGGAGTTTTCGGTGGGTCAGGAGGTAATGTTGCTTTTACCTTTGCCTGGACACCCTCTTTCTGCCAAGTTCATTGGGCCGTATGTGGTGGCTAAGAAACTGTCCGACCTTGATAATCTCGTTGCAACACCTGACCGTAGGAAAAAACATCAGTTATGTCATGTTAACCTCATGAAAGAGTATGTGAGACGCCCCTCAGAGCCTCTCACTGTCCCTGTGCTGGCCTGCAGCGGCCAGGGTGGAGAAGGAGGTGGGGACAGTCATGCTGCTGAGGAGGATAGCTGGGACTGTGTCATTTCCGCGGAACAGTGGGCGGGGAATACTGAACAAGAGGCTAGGCAAGCTGTAAGTCACCTGCCTGAGCACCAGGGTGCTGCTGTCCTAGGCCTGTTCAGGTCATACCCCTCTGTTTTCGCCGAACACCCAGGTCTCACTACTCAGGTAACGCACGACGTGGACGTCGGTGATAATGTGCCCTTCAAGTCAGTGCCCTACCGTGTGCCCCCGGTAAAGTTGCCAGCTTTACGGGAGGAGTTAAAGTACATGGTTGAGAGAGGGATGATCACTGAAGGTTATGTGAAGTGGACATCACCCGTCACGTTGCAGCCAAAACCTGACGGCAAGGTGCGGTTCTGCATAGATTTTCGTAGGCTAAATGGCTTGACCACTACCAACCCTTACCCTTTGCCTCGAGTTGACGACAGCGTGGACAAGATAGGGAATGCAAAGTACCTTACTAAAATTGATCTTGTAAAAGGCTACTGGCAAGTACCCCTGTCGGACCGAGCTAAGCAAGTTTGTGGTTTTGTGGTAGATGGCAAGACCTACCAATGTAACGTAATGCCTTATGGGCTTAAGAACGCACCTGCCACGTTTCAGAACCTGATGAACGATATTTGTGACGAAATCCCTAACTGCACGGTCTACCTTGATGACGTGATAGTATATGATGACGATTTTGAAAATCACCTAAGGCACTTAGAGACCCTGTTTAGGAAGTTGCACGATGCTGGGCTGGTGGTGAACCTGAGGAAGTGCGAGTTTGTAAAGGCTACTGTGCAGTATCTTGGCTTTGTGGTCGGGTTAGGCCGGGTGTGCCCCCCCCTGAGCAAGATACAGGCTATCAATATGTTTCCCAGGCCCACCACTAAGCGCCAGGTCATGCGGTTCCTAGGTATGATAGGCTATTATAGGCGCTTCATCCGGGGATACTCTACTGTCTTAGCACCGTTAACTGATATACTGTCGAAGTCAGTGAAGTTCTGTTGGGCTGCGGAGTGTCAGAGGGCTTTCGACCTAGTCAAGCACCTGCTGTGTACACATCCGATTTTGAGGGCCCCAGACTTCTCCAGGAGTTTTCAGCTGGCGACTGATGCCAGCGGTGTGGGTGCCGGGGCAGTGTTACTGCAGACTGATTCCGAGGGGTTGGAACACCCAGTGAGCTTCTTTTCTCGCAAGTTTAATTCGGCACAAAGGAATTACTCGACTATAGAGAAGGAGCTTCTGGCTATCGTTTTGTCGCTCAAACATTTCGAAGTTTATGTTCCAGCCTACGGCCCGGTAGTGACGATTTATACGGACCATCATCCCTTGAAATTCCTAAATCAGTTTCACAATCGGAATATGCGGTTGACCAGGTGGTCCCTAATGCTCCAAGAGTATAATCTCAACATTCAGCATATTGCCGGGAGTGAGAACGTGATAGCAGATTGTGTATCAAGGGTTGATGATCCAAGATAGTCGTGCACGGTGTGTGGGTTGAGCAGGAGTAAAATTAGGCTATCATAACACCGTCCAAAAAGATTATAAAACAATAAAATAAACGAGAAAACTCTTTCTTTTTTTTAGTTTTGTAAGTCTTTATTGTTGTAGCATGATGCATGCGATATTGTGTTTTATGTATAATTCACACTTCAGTTGTTGTGCACCTTTTGCAATTAGTGGCAGCTAAGGGTAGCAGGTCGGTTGGTTGCCTGTCAGATTTTGATAATGCTTCTAAGGTCGATTATCTAAAATCTTGGGGGGGCTGTGACGCACCCCAGTGCTGTGCAACGCAACCTGATTGTACTCCTTGGTACTCGAATGTACCGCCCGTGATCTGGCTACCGTCAGCCGCAATGTATATTGAGTGTGACAACTTATAACTATGTTCTTTGTATCTCTGCAAAGGTCTCGTCATGTGCTAACCAGTGGTGGGTTTTGTTTTAAGCCATGTCGAGACCTTCCATTTAATATGTAGTATCAATAGAGAAGTTGATAGATAAGACAATGGGAGTTCAGAGAGAGAGAGTGAGTTAGGCTTCAGAGCAAGAGTGTAGCAACGCGCCGCGCTGCCGGCCGGGTGGTTGCCAGACGTATGGACTGGTTGGCAGCCTTGCCCTTATAGCTAGGCGCGATAGGGTTGGTAGTCCATTGTTCCCTGCCTGGGCTGGGCCCATGTTGTCGTACAGCACATTGCCTGGAGGCTGGCTGCGTGTTCTATGACCAGGTTGCCTAGAACCTTTGAGATTCTAACATCCCTTGCCCTCTCTCCCAACTTCTCACGGTTGCACTCTTTCTCTCTGACGACATTACTCTCATTTCATTCTTCTCTCTATTTAAATACATAACCTTCCCTTGAGGTCCTAAAGGAGTTTCAGCACTCACCTCTCATATTACTCTTAGGACAAGCATATATTTACATGTATTAGATGTAAGGGGTTAAGGTGAACAGCGATCTTCTTGATGAGGATAGTTGGTGAACGTTCTACATGTTCACGAGTTATATGCCCTGCTCATCATCCCATTTGTGACTAGACTGGTGCCATGTGTAAGAGCCCGACCATGCCCAGGAGTTGTCTGTAGAGGGACGAGGACTTAGCCTTGATTTGCATACCGAGCCAGGAGCGAGTGTAGCAGCCGAGACTACAGCTCGCTCGTAGTGCCGGTATAGTAGAGTAACGTAATTTATCTGTCCTTGTGTTCTCTACAGTCTTCTCCTGAGTTCTCGCTTTCGGTGCTGGGACTCGTTGTTCCTGTGACTTGGCCTGCTAGCTAGAACACATGGGGATGATGAGTGGGATATATCTTTATTTTACTATGCATTGCAGCTCTCTTTAAGTATATATCTATAACACTTTACAATACACATTACTCACACACAAGACAACACTATTAATACTTTCATGTATCAATTAACTGCACTGTCGTTTTGCTGCTGTGTCCGGAGTTCTATTGCGTAGGGCGCAAACGGACTCGGAGGGGAGACAGAGTGAGAGAAGCGAAGTAGCCTATGCGGTAGTAGGCTACTGGCGCAGTACTGTTGCCTGCAACCTTTTAGTTATTCCAAGTATAGATTCATTATTATAATAAGTGACTACTGTTTATGTTCCTCCCATGTGTATTATTAGGTATCTACTGGATCATGAACATCTTGTATGCTACATGCTAGTGCATGTTAGTAGGGGACAGTTAGTGTAGTGCACGCGCTTTCAAGTAGGCGTGTACATTTGTCATTTAGCATTTCACTGTCATACCTTTAGCCTGCTTCTATTCTACATTATTAGAGGCTTAATATTAACGTAGTTTCTTGAGTATTGCATTTCTTTATTAATAACGTAACCTATAAATGTCTGAGGGAGTTTAGCCTCATAGCCTACCCCTGTTGTACACTTTCGCCGAGTTAAGGTACCTCGTTACCGTAGACGATAACTCTGTAGGGCGTTGGTGCTTTTGTTGTCTGGAGCATATAGTATTTGGGACTGGAATCGAGCATGTCGTTGTCACTTAAGCCATTTCTGTCCTACGATCAAGAATCCCGAATATGTATTGCCGATCCAGCCGTAACAGTAGCGATCCCACTCCTCAGGGTGATCAGCACAGGTCTTCTTAAGCATTGACTTAAGTGTACCATTCAGTCTTTCAACACATCCATTACTTTGACTATGATATGGACTAGAATGAACTGCCTTGATACTCAATAACTTATTTCTCTCTGACATCAAATCTGACCTGAACTGACTACCATTGTCTGACAGGATTTCTTTGGGGATACCTACCCTAGAGAACACTTCTACCAAGCTTTCAGCAACATAAATGGTATCAATATTCTTCAAAGGTACAGCCTCAGGAAAACGTGTGGCACAGTCAATCAGGGTGAGCACAAACTTATGACCTCTCTTAGACCTAGGGGTGTCTAATAATGTCAATAGCTACTCTAGAGAAGGGTTCAGAGACAATGGGCATCTTAGCTAAGGGTACAGGCTTTACTCTACCTCTATGAGTTACCTTCTGGCATACCTCGCAGGACCGGCAGAAGTTCTCTATGTCCTTCCCCACTCCCGGCCAGAAAAACCTCCGGTACACCTTTCCAGCTGTCTTGCGATGGGAGAAATTTCCGGCTAGTAACCCTTCATGAGCCACATCCAACACCTTAGACCTAAATTTCTTTGGTACAAGAAGCTGCTTGCTCCCGACCTCATCCTTGTTTTTGCTGTCCACACACACCCTGTAAAGCAATTTGTTAATGATCTCGTACTTCACATTTCGTCCTCTGAATGCAGTCTCCTTATTCTCATTTACCATATTCCAATAGGGGGTCAATGTCTTACAGGTTTCTTGGGCTTTCCTAAAGGAATCAGCATCAGCGAATGTCTCCATATCTGTAGTTAAAGGTTTTGGATTACTGTCTACATTCTCAGCCTGAGCCATAGATCTAGTAACTGCTGAAACAACAACAGGTTCCTTACTGTCCCCATCACGTGCCTTGGAAGTATATGCAGGAGCTTCAACACCTGGGATAGTGCCAAGAAGTACATCCGTGAACCTCACTGGAGCAACTAGAGCAAAGACCTTTCCACTAAAGAACTTACTCTTAATCTTTACCTGAACTCCTGGAAACTTATGAGCTATACCCAAGAAATCATACACTGTAGACAAAGGATCACTTGGAATTTTACCAGAGACAAATCGGGGATGAACAATAATTGTATTGCACATAGAATCAAAGGAAACTTCAGCTCTCTTCCCTCCAATTTCTCCAAAAGAATCAACTAGTACATGAGGAGGTTTCATATCAGCATTAAAGACAAAATTCACGCTGAATGACTTACTGGAAGAGGATTCCTTTTGAGGGCAATTGTATTTGTAATGGTCATCTCCACCGCAAATAAAACACTTACCTCGAACCTTGTAACTAGACTTCTTTGACTCCGTCTTCTCCTCAGTCTTGGGTTGTTTAGCTACCTCAGATTTGGCAGAAGGTTGACCCTGTTTAGAACGAGACTTGTTGGAATAATGAGCGTTTCTATACAAATCAGCAGACTTAGCAAGCTCTGCATTACTTTCCACACTACGTTCATTCAGATAAACGCGAACCTCAGGCAAGCAACTGGCTATAAACTGGTCCCTAATCATGAAATTGAAAAGTTGATCGTAGTCCTTCTCAACGTGAGACAAAACCAGCCAACGACTCAGCACTTGCTCCAACTTAGCCAAAAAATGAACATAGGACTCGTCTGGCCCAGCTTTCATTCCTCTAAACTGCTTCCTATAGTTGTTAGCATCTATTTGAAAAGCCTGTAAAAGAGCCTTCTTCAAACTCTGATAGTCTTCAGAAACCTCAATCGGTAACCCCACATAGACTTTCAAGGCCTTACCTTTCAGCAAAGTACCTAAATGAAACGGGTAGTCTTCAGCCTTCCAACCGTAGAATTTTGCCACTTTCTCAAATCTGTTAAGGTATGAATCAATGTCATCGCCATCTGAGAAGGGGGGAATTTGAACTGTAATGTTGTTACCACTGATAGTACTAGTGTTATTTGAGGACTTAAGTTTTAACACAGCCAATTTGTGCTCTCTTGCTTTCTCTCTTTCCACACTCTCCCTCTCGGCCTTCTCACGTTCACGGGCATGAGCTCTCTCATCTCGTTCATTAGCTAGAGAAACGAGTTTAAACAATTCATCCCCTGACACTCCCAAGGATTTTCCCTCCTTTATAATACTTGCTGTGTCACTCATGGTGAGAAAATAATATATTCTGCCCTCCACCAAGTAGACAAGCCGCCAGCAACACAGAAGACAGCAAGCATCCAGGGAAAAAATCTGAGGAAATACAATTAAGAGTTCAGAGCAGTTGTACGTACTTAGTCCATATTAGATAAGAAGAGGCATCAAGGAAATCCTACACACTGCGCCAGATGTCAGGGAACTAGCACCGCTACTAATTTAAAGTAGGTTCTAGTGCGGCTATGAAGCTATCCTTATATATATAATTTGAATCTCCAAGATACCCTTTCCAACCAATAGGACAACATATAAACTCAGACATAAGAATGCTAGTATATTTACATATATTTACAAAGGAACAAAGATGATGACTGCATAGGTTAGGATTCTGATATGTAGCCCAATCAAAACAGCTTATGAAAGACCTATCCAAGGTAACACTAATTAATATAAATGGGCGCTTAGCACAACTCCACACCAATACTCTGATAACTCTACTGGTCCTTGTATCACCATATTTCTTCACGGGACCATGGGATTAATAAAAGTCTGTATGGGTCTTCCAAGATAGAGTGGTCGGTCAGGACACGCAGGTAACTACACGACGGTATCACCACTGGCCACCACAGAGGACCACGGGCCACCTTGGGAAGATCACCAGCCACCACAGAAGACCAGGGGCCACCACGGGAAGATCACTGGCCACAGTCACAGTCCATCACTGGCCACCATAGAGGACCAGGGGCCATCACAGAAAGATCACTGGCTACAGTAACGGTCCATCACTGGCCACCACAGAGGACCAGGGGCCATCACGGGAAGAGCACTGGCCACAGTCACAGTCACCAGTCCCGGACCCAAAACCCAGCGTCCACATGGCCAACCTAGTACTATAAACGCACTTGTTACACAGAATCCCCACACCTAATGCCTAAAACAAAAATAGGTACTAATGATTATGACTGTACAGTACTCCGGTTCAATACAATGCTCTATCCAATGACAAGATATTAATTCCCACGACTGTACAGTACCATGAAACAAAACAATTCACTCAGTCACTCCACTGTATAGTACAACAATACAATGATAATGGTACTAACGCAAATTAACAAGTTTACCCTGAGGTACAGTACAAATGCTCTAAATCAATATTATCACTAAGAAATAGAATATATAATTACTGTATATCAAACCAATGATAAGACTAATTTACCTTACTGTACGGTATAAATGGACTAAATAAATATTTACTATCACTAAGGAATAGATAGTATAACACTTAACCGAACAGCAAACCAATAATAAACCTAAACAATAAACTTAAACAATAAACTTAAACTCACCACTGGGGTACTGAGGTGCTGCCTGCTGTGCTGCTGGGGGACAGATGCAACTTGGTGGAGAGGCAGGCCTGAAACTTTAACAACGGAACCGAAAAAAAAAACTTTATTCATTCATTCCGCCTATCTCGACTCGGTACAGTCAACCAGGCACTATCACTACCTCACCCTCTCTCGACCCGTTCACATTCCCGAAGCACCAGCTCACTCAGCCTCACACGTAATAATTATAAGTTTACTGAGGTGAACAAAAAATATAACAAAATAGTAATTCTTTTCCCTGACACCCAGAACTCCTCTTTTTCTCTTACTTGTTATCCTCTGTCGGAGCATACACACACACAACCACCCACGTTTGTATTCCTACTTTCATTCTCATCCACACAATCCTTGAACCCACAGACCCATAGTCTCTTACACGCTCCTTCCATTTGCTACTTACAAACAAACACGCACCTTCTCTTGCTGCTCCCTCACTCACTCCAGCACACACACCCACTCTCTCACACCTGTACCCCTCAATTTGGTCTCCGTCATTCCACATACATCCAGCCTGGCATTCACTAACACTTCCAAGACCTCTCTCTCATCTGTGTCATCATTCATGCCTCTCACATTCCACGTTGCTATTCTAAGATTGTCCGTAAGATTGTCCATAGTCGGTCAGGGTTCATCAACACAGGGTCCGTCCGCATCCGAGGCTATTCGTTCGTTTTATATTTGTATATTACGTTTGCGAAACACAAATTCCTTTTTACAAGTTAATATAGTTCATATGAGACTATGTTAATTTTCGTAGATCCGGTGTCAAATTATTCACTAGTTGACCCTTATCATCTATTCATAAATTAAACTATCCTCTTTCCAATTCTAACATAAGATTTGTATCTAGCTTTCCGAGAGCAAATATTTCTTTACAAATACACCTCGCAGTAAGTCTAGTCTATACTAGCGCCTTTTGTTTTCCCACCTGGTCACGTGACCTCCAGCCATCGCCACGCTAGCTTACCTGTGCGAGGGCCCCTAATACTAGCTGCCCATATTTACTGTAGGCCTATATTGTACGATAAGTCTCTTTGTATACCTTGTTTAATTATTGCTATTGTCATCATTTATTAAAGATATTATTGTGTACATTGAATTTGTTGTTTTGTAAGTAACGCCCTTTTCATGAATGAGTAAAACCTTTTTAACTTCTTCCAGTCACATATTCAGCCATTGATGTTATGCTCCATAGCTAATCATCTGATGTGCCCCGTGTATCTAGTTATTATAGAAATAAAAAGTGTGAACCTTATCGTGTGTATTTATTGTCTTTGGGAGTGAATTGAGTGATCTAGTATATTTATATCAATGCCAGTTATGTTCCTGTCGAGCAGGAATCTGTTCTAAGCCACCCAAATAAGGAGCTTATGAGAACACACTACCAAGCGAGTTGGATTACAACGACGCATATTATATGTATATATATAGTATATACAGTATATATATATATATATATATATATATATACTGTATATACAGTATATGCAGATATATAGATAGATAGGGTCATAGTTTTATATTCAGAACGATACATTGTATATCTTTTACATAATAAAAAATAAAAAATATAGCATACAAGTATGTTAACGTAATTGTGCGGGGTATCTGCACATAAATAAATTCTTGATTTTATTCTTCAATATAAATTTAATATTAAGTTCTGAAATCCATGCATTCAATAGCGTCCTCTATCCAGATCCTTTATAATATAAGATTCAGTCAACAAATTAATGTAAACCCTTGTCAATGTAGACACATGGTTTTCATAGTATCCTATGCAAAAATCGACTTTGATCCAATTGAGAAAATGCTTAAAAATGATTTGTCCACTTCTACTACATGCAGCGTGATTACTCTCCCGGTATCTCATATGTAACAGTTTCTATATTGTTTTATGTAACCAACAACAAATTGTGTCATTGGTATAATAGCATTTCTTATTGTTAAACCATAACTCAAGCCCCATACAAATTCAAACAAAAAGATTGAAATACATAAAGTAGTACATTTGTATCCGCGTTACTAAACGTCCTCAGGATACAATTACATCATTATAGAACTGTTTCTGCATCGTATTATATTAATCTTATTTTAGATTGTAATCAATATATATCCAAGGTATTTACAATCAGTTACCAATATTATATTTATATAATTTAAAATCATCTTCGGGTTGTCTGACTGTCATCCTTGCATTTAAAGAACATACATCTTTTACATTTATTCAAATTAATGGATAGATAATGTTGTTCTTTTCACAGAAAGAGTATTTAATAAGTATGCAAGCTCTTAGCAGAGAAGCCATTAAAACTATGTACCCGGGGCTAGACAATTATATTACTAGATGGAAACCAAGTCTACAGCCCGGTTTACATGATGTTAATTCATTTACATATTATTTATATAAATGAAAATAGAAGTGGCGATCATAATGCTCCCTCCCTTACTCCATTTTTTATTTTCCATTCCTGCGATAAGTGTCCTTATATATTTACAACTACATGTGATGGCTATACAAAAGAAAAAAACATTTACATATAATTAGGATTCCTTGCCTTAAAAGACTATCTACAAGCTTAAAATGATTTACTTATCAAGCTTTGTAAAGATACAAATATCCGTACTTGTGTTTCAGGATCAGAAGATGTGAATGATCACTCGTCTCTCATCGCATTCATACAATGGCATAAATGCGGTAGATGTAGAATACTTTTCTCTGAAACCATGATTCGATTGTCATTTAAATTTTATTTTATTTTGTTAATTGTACACAATATAAAAAACATAAAAAGAAGCATAATGGATAGTATTATTGACCTATAATTATCAATTGATGAAGATCTTATATCTATCCTTAACCCATGTAGTACCAGGGAGGTTCTTTTCATCATATACTGGCAACTATTAGACGATTTTATTCCGCTTAGGAAGGACATCTAGCATAATAAGGCCTTCAAATATCTCAACCGACCTTTTAACTACCACATATCCTTCCTAAACCGGGCATAATATAATTTAAATATAGCTGGAAAAATATAGCACACGTCGCTGGGACTCATAAGGGGAACCAAGGGCACTATTACACCTGAGCGCTTTATAAGAACATTGCCATGCACGATAGATACATACATACAAGGATACATAACATACATAAATAGATAAATAGATAGAAAAGACAGATAGATACCGGTTATATCTTGGTGAAATATTGCTACTCATCACAAACTTGATCAATACTACTTAAATTGTTGCATGCACTATTATAACATTATTATAAATTATTTGTTTTATATGGGAAAGTAAATCCCACAGAATATTCCCAAATTACTTTACCCAAACATTGCATGCTTCAATATTGTTTATAGCATGTTATATTTAGTTTACTTACATGCGCAATTCTTGTAATTTCCCCAATCCAATTTACATTCCATACTACAAGTTTGTATAATAGTATATACATCTTCTTTCTTTTAATTTGATCTCTCCTCCCCCATATTTGCTTTGTTCTAACGTTAATTTCGCAACGCCAATATCAGCCACTTTCACCTTCCAATTTCTGCACATTATGTTTTGCTATGATCCAATCTCAATTTCTATGTATCATGCTTTTTCCTTTTTACCCTAATTCCTATTCATATGTTAGTGAGTCTTTCTGTCTATATGGACCTTATACATTTATTATCCATCTGTATTCCTCATCGTCAGTTTGAGCCCCTTTCTCCCCTGACTTTCACTGCACATATACTGTACGTATTCCATTGTTAAGCTTCTTTCTGTCCCTCGTACTTTCCCATTTCCCAACCTTGCTTACGCTTTATCCGGCTACTTATATGTTATTCTGGATAATTCCTATCTTATAATTTTTTTTTGTCAAAGATCCGCCTTTCTTCCTATCATAATGATACCTCACATTTCTACATTTTTCCTATGTTATTCTATGTTGTCCTTTGTTGTTGTGTATGTTGTTTCCTACTTCCATTCCAATGTCATCATGATTTAGTATTATGCTCCGTAATGTAATTCATTTTTCACAGCTTATATTTTTGTCTTCGTGTTATTTTTTCTATATATGCTATTAGTGGTAGCTTTCATATTTTGTTTCAGATTCGTATGTATGTTACATCCTAATGTTATTCTTCATTTATATTTCCCAATCGATAAACCCAGTCATTTTATCCCTTCGCTGTTGTCATCTTATTACTTTGATATTTGTATATTTGTTTTCATAATTATTTACTTCATTTTCCACCATGCCTGTTTACGGGTTTAGTATATATTCCATATCAATATATCTCCACTGTCATTTTCGGCTGCTCTCTTCACCCATTCTTCGTCCATATTCAATCTATATACATTTTGCCGTTCCTCTTATTATCACTGTTATCCTATCCTGGCTTTCGCTTAGCATTCCTTATTCTCAATCATCAATACCAGTCGCTGTCTCCTCCTACTTTCCCTGCACAGTTGATCAATATACTTGTTCTCACTATTTTATATCTCCTGTTCCCGTGTTCGTGTTTTCCCTATTACTCCCAATCTGAATCCCCAAATTTTTTTCCCAGCTCACAGTTCCATACAAATTTATCCCAGCTCACAGTTCCATACATATTTATCCCAGCTCACAGTTCCATACATATTTATCCCAGCTCACAGTTCCATACAAATTTATCCCAGCTCACAGTTCCATACATATTTATCCCAGCTCACAGTTCCATACATATTTATCCCAGCTCACAGTTCCATACATATTTATCCCAGCTCACAGTTCCATACATATTTATCCCAGCTCACAGTTCCATACATATTTCTCCCAGCTCACAGTTCCATACATATTTCTCCCAGCTCACAGTTCCATACATATTTCTCCCAGCTCACAGTTCCATACATATTTCTCCCAGCTCACAGTTCCATACATATTTATCCCAGCTCACAGTTCCATACATATTTATCCCAGCTCACAGTTCCATACATATTTATCCCAGCTCACAGTTCCATACATATTTATCCCAGCTCACAGTTCCATACATATTTATCCCAGCTCACAGTTCCATACATATTTATCCCAGCTCACAGTTCCATACATATTTATCCCAGCTCACAGTTCCATAACATTTATCCCAGCTCACAGTTCCATACATATTTATCCCAGCTCACAGTTCCATACATATTTATCCCAGCTCACAGTTCCATACATATTTATCCCAGCTCACAGTTCCATACATATTTATCCCAGCTCACAGTTCCATACATATTTATCCCAGCTCACAGTTCCATACATATTTATCCCAGCTCACAGTTCCATACATATTTATCCCAGCTCACAGTTCCATACTATTTATCCCAGCTCACAGTTCCATACATATTTATCCCAGCTCACAGTTCCATACATATTTATCCCAGCTCACAGTTCCATACAATTTATCCCAGCTCACAGTTCCATACATTTTTATCCCAGCTCACAGTTCCATACATATTTATCCCAGCTCACAGTTCCATACATATTTATCCCAGCTCACAGTTCCATACATATTTATCCCAGCTCACAGTTCCATACATATTTATCCCAGCTCACAGTTCCATACATATTTATCCCAGCTCACAGTTCCATACATATTTCTCCCAGCTCACAGTTCCATACCATATTTATCCCAGCTCACAGTTCCATACTATTCTCCCAGCTCACAGTTCCATACATATTTCTCCCAGCTCACAGTTCCATACATATTTCTCCCAGCTCACAGTTCCATACATATTTCTCCCAGCTCACAGTTCCATACATATTTCTCCCAGCTCACAGTTCCATACATATTCTCCCTGCTCACAGTTCCATACATATTTCTCCCAGCTCACAGTTCCATACATATTTCTCCCAGCTCACAGTTCCATACATATTTATCCCAGCTCACAGTTCCATACATATTTATCCCAGCTCACAGTTCCATACATATTTATCCCAGCTCACAGTTCCATACATATTTATCCCAGCTCACAGTTCCATACATATTTCTCCCAGCTCACAGTTCCATACATATTTCTCCCAGCTCACAGTTCCATACATATTTCTCCCAGCTCACAGTTCCATACATATTTCTCCCAGCTCACAGTTCCATACATATTTCTCCCAGCTCACAGTTCCATACATATTTCTCCCAGCTCACAGTTCCATACATATTCTCCCAGCTCACAGTTCCATACATATTCTCCCAGCTCACAGTTCCATACATATTTATCCCAGCTCACAGTTCCATACATATTTATCCCAGCTCACAGTTCCATACATATTTATCCCAGCTCACAGTTCCATACATATTTATCCCAGCTCACAGTTCCATACATATTTATCCCAGCTCACAGTTCCATACATATTTATCCCAGCTCACAGTTCCATACATATTTATCCCAGCTCACAGTTCCATACATATTTATCCCAGCTCACAGTTCCATACATATTTATCCCAGCTCACAGTTCCATACATATTTATCCCAGCTCACAGTTCCATACATATTTATCCCAGCTCACAGTTCCATACATATTTATCCCAGCTCACAGTTCCATACATATATACGTTTATTTCAATGTGTATTCCTATTCCTTTCCTTTTTAACATTTACATTAATCCTATCTTTGATTTCGCTTGCATTCCCTTTATTCTGTATTCTCCATATTTATTCTCAATCGTTTACCCCAGCTACTCACTCCTCATACGTTCCATGCATATCCTGTATATACGTTATATTTAATGTATATTCCTATACCTCTCCCGTGTTATCATTTACATTCATCCTACCCTTGTTTTTTCTTTCACTTCCTCATATCTGTACTCTCCATCTGTATTCTCAATCGTCTATTCCAGATCCTCTCTCCTTACACTGTCCATGAATATATACGTTTTTGTTGTTAATGTCTATACGTATTCCTTTACATTTTACCATTTGCATTCATCCAATCCTTGTGTTCGCTTCCTCTTCCATTTATTCTCTATCTGTATTCCCAATCCTCAATTTCAGTCATTCTTGTCTCACACTTCCTTGCATATAAACGTTTTTTTCAATGTCTATTCCTATTCCTTTCTCATTATATTTTATCATTTACATGTATCCTATCCTGGTTTTCGCTTTCACTTCCCTTCATGCCCAATCTTTATCCTCAATCGTCTACCCCAGCTACTCTCTCCTCACACGTTCCCTGCACATATTTTGTTTTTAAATTTAAATTTCATTTACAATCATCTTATCCTTGCTTTTGTTCACTATTCCCATTACTCTCCATCTTTATTCCCAATCGTCTATCCTAGTTACTCTCTCATCACACTTTCTCTACATAGTATACTTTTTGGTTCAATACGTATTTCTATCTATTTCCCTTGTTACCATTAGTTTACATTCACCCATTCCTTGAATCGTTATCACTTCCCCTTACTCTCCATCTATATTCCCAATCGTCTATTCCAGCCATTCTCTCTTCATACTGTCCCTGCATATGTACGTGTTGTCAATGTATATTCTCATTCCTTTCTTTCTTTCCATGTGCAGTAAGCCTAGCCTTGCTTTCTCTTTCACTTCCTTATATCAGTATTCCCAATCGTCAATCCTAGCCACTTGTTCCTCCCACTTTCCTCACATATTCCCTATTCCATTCCCGGAGTATTCCCATCCAGCGCCTTTACCAAAGTACACGCTCCATCTGCTCTTACTCTGGCCAATATTTGTCTGGCATCCCTAACCTAGTTCTGCCCGAGGCTCAACAATATTATACCTATGTTATCGTGTTAGAGTTCCCAGTTCTAGTTGATCGCCATTCGTTCCTGCTCCCGCTTCCAAATAGGATTGTTTCTTATATACTATATATATATTTTTGCTTTGTTTTCCATCTTTCTCCTCTTCCTTGTTTTATTATATTGGTTGTAAATATAAAATGCACATATTTATCTTACCCAAAATTGCTTTACTCATTCAATTACTGTATTATCTCACTAATTGAATATCATAAACATCACGCTATTTAACATGTTAGTTTTACTTTATCCAATAACACATTTTATGGCATTTTAACATCTAAAATGTCACTGCATTTACCATGTCCTCTCCTCTTTAACGATATAATTATATAGTGTTTTCTTCTTTCTTTCATTCTTGTTTTTCCTTTCTCCTCTAACTGTACCACCTTCCTCATCGCTTATGTATTAAAATACTATCCCTCGTCGCCTCTTGTAACTGTATTACCTTTATCTATTATCGTCTTACCCTCATCCCTCCACTTCTGTATCTCCTCTTTATCTCCTTCCCTCTACTCTTCGTTTCCCTACTGTCTATCTTTCTCTCCTTCTCTTCTACCTATTATCACCGTTATCGTCCTTCTCTCTTCTCTCCTTCCTCTTTCTCTCATCCCCTTCTACTTGTTGAAATAACTTAGAATAGTTGACAGAATGAATATAAACACCATATTAGGAGGAGCACTTTATTGACAACGTTTCGCAGACAGCCTCTTCACTAACCTGACCTGACCTGACCTGAAGAAGCTATCTGCGAAACGTTGTCAATAAAGTGTTCCTCCTCATATGGTGTTTATATTCAACCCATCTACTTATTATCACTTGTATCGTTTTCCCTCTTCCCTCCATTGTTGTATCTCCTCTCTCTCTTCTTCCCTCTTCTCTTTACCTCCTCCCCTTCTACCTGTTATCACCTTTATCGTCCTTCCCTCTTCCCTCCATTGTTGTATCTCCTCTCTCTCTTCTTACCTCTTCTCTTTCCCTCCTCCCCTTCTACCTGTTATCACCTTTATCGTCCTTCCCTCTTCCCTCTCCGTCTGTATCTGGCCACGTTATTCAGCCTCAAGAGTTGCACGGCGCCTTTCCCTCCCTCGCTGCTTCCTATTGCTACATCCGCTTCTCCTTCCTCCTTTCGTTCTTCCTTATTCTCCTTGTTACTTCTTCTCTTTTTATCTCTCTATCTTAGTATCTTTATTAATTTTTGCCTTTCTTTTTCCTTCCTTCCTTCCTCTTCTTCACTCTTTTCCAATGTCCTTAGTTTCCTTATTAAGTCTTGCTTCATTCCTTTATCTTTCTTCTTTCTTCCTATTATTTCCTTTTTGTATTATAGTATCTTTATTTCAAATCTTTTCTCTGTTTTAGTTTCTTTCACATTCTTCTTCTCCCCCTCTTCCTAGCTTTCTTTTCACCTTCTTATTTGTTTTCCCTTTTCTCTGTTTCCCTTCCTTAATCTATTGTTTATATCCCTCTC
This sequence comes from Paralithodes platypus, assembly GCA_032716605.1. Taxonomy (NCBI): domain Eukaryota; kingdom Metazoa; phylum Arthropoda; class Malacostraca; order Decapoda; family Lithodidae; genus Paralithodes; species Paralithodes platypus. The sequence goes on along the minus strand of CM064548.1, from coordinate 42,528,538 downwards.
TCTCTTTCTCTTCTTCCTTTTTCTACGTTTAGTTCTCCCTTCTCTATTCCTTGTTATTCTCCCTTATTGTCTACACCTTTCTTGCTCCCTTTCCCCTCATTCTCTTGTTTCTCTCTTCCTCCTTCTGCATTATCTAATTTTCCTTATTCCTGACACTCTTGTTTTACTTTTGTATCCCTTGAATGTACTTGTATACCATCACATATAGGCTTATATACCATCACATATAGGCTTATATACCATCACATATAGGCTTATATACCATCACATATAGGCTTATATACCATCACATATAGGCTTATATACCATCACATATAGGCTTATATACCATCACATATAGGCTTATATACCATCACATATAGGCTTATATACCATCACATATAGGCTTATATACCATCACATATAGGCTTATATACCATCACATATAGGCTTATATACCATCACATATAGGCTTATATACCATCACATATAGGCTTATTTGTATAGTCGGCCTAATAAGTGTTGTCGCGGTACCAAGTATATTTCTATCAATAATTGGTATCAGCACTATCTAAGCTTTATGTCATAATTTCGAGTGAGATATACAAACATGTACCTATCTTTACACATCTGACAGACATCAATACAGCACACAACGAGCAAAACGTAATGACAGCGGAAACATGACTTACTTGGCCAACCGTACTAAATGTATTCTTTTTCTTGACATAGTTCTGTGTATGTTTTTGTTTTAATATTTAGCTTCATATTTAGATTTAACCCTTTGGGGATTATGACCCGTTTCACAGTTTGATTTGGCTATCATTAGATGATTTTTTTCCGCTTATGAAGGATCTGTGAGGGTCAGCAGCATAGCCGAGTTGGTTTTGACCCATTAGATTCCTAGAGGTCCTTCCTTAACTTCTAAAAATCGTGTAATGATAGCGAAATTATACTGTCAAATTGCGTCATAATCTTCACGGGCTTAATAGTCTCTATACCAATGTTTACGTTCCTTTAGTCTCACATCTATCTATATTATTAAATCAGTTCGTGTGTCTGTCTGTCTGTGTGTTCTTATAGGTGGCCGCAGTTTTGGACCTGGGGAGCTGAAACTTTGCATGTGGGTGTCAATTGACCTGGGTCAGGTCATAGAGGGGGCGAGGCCACGATCGGAGGTCGTTTCGAGGCCGAAATTGAAAACAATAAAATGAAAAAAAATTGTCGTTTGGGGCAGAAGGAGGCCTCCGATCGAAAAGGTGTATGGAACGAAAGTTGTTCGCAGTCCCCCAAAATGGGAGTACTGATGAAGTCAGATCCTAAATCGGAGGTCATTTAGCGGCCGAAATCGAGGTCACCGTTTAATGAGGCACAGGAAGGTCGAGGCCGGTGATTATGGTAGTAGTAGTATTGTGATAATTGTGGTAGTAGTGATTAATGATGGTTATTATGGTAGTAGTAGTATTGTGATAATTGTGGTAGTAGTGATTAATGATGGTTATTATGGTAGTAGTAGTATTGTGATAATTGTGGTAGTAGTGATTAATGATGGTTATTATGGTAGTAGTAGTATTGTGATAATTGTGGTAGTAGTGATTAATGATGGTTATTATGGTAGTAGAATTTAAACCCGGGCCACGCCGGGTACCCCTGCTAGTCTATATTATTAAATCAGTTCGTGTGTCTGTTTGTCTGTGTGTTCTTAATAGGCGGCCGCAGTTTTGGACCTGGGGAGCTGAAACTTTGCATGTGGGTGTCAATTGACCTGGGTCATGTAATAGAGGGGGCGAGGCCACGATCGGAGGTAGTTTCGAGGCCGAAAATGAAAAAAATAAAAAAAATGAAAACAAAAATGCCGTTTGGGGCAGAAGGAGGCCTCCGATCGAAAAGGTGTATGGAACGAAAGTTGTTCGCAGCCCCCCAAAATGGGGCTACGGATGAGGTCAGATCCAAAATCGGAGGTCATTTAGCGGCCGACATCGAGGTCGCCGTTTAATGAGGCACAGGGAGGTCGAGGCCGGTGATTATGGTGTTTTAAATGGCCTTATCTTTCTGTTAGCCATTGCTCTTTTTTTCTCTCTCCTTACTCCCTCCTCATCGTGTTTCTTCCTTTGTCTTCCTCCTCCTCTTTCTCCTTCCTTCGCAATATCAGTCTCTTTATCCTTCCTCCTCTTACTCTTTCCTTTTCTTTCTCCTTCCGTCCTCCCTCTTCTTCTCCTTCTTTCTTTCCTCCTTCACCATCTTGCCTGCTTCAACCTTTCCTTGTCCTCCTCTGACCATATCTGCTGGCCATCCCTTCAAGTTAGCCTTCTTGGTTTTCATTTTTGTCCTGTGTTGGGCTTTCCCTTCATCCTTCGCCCTAAGCTACTCTTCTTCTTCAGCTGGGTGTCTCTCTCTCTCTCTCTCTCTCTGGTGGTGGGTGGGGAGAGAGTCTTCTGCTTTACTATCCTTACCTTCCACTTTGTAGCAAATTATGTGTTAGCATTAATTAAGTCTGGACTGCCTAGTAAGGACCGCAAAGTCTGCGCAGTTTGTGAATCTATGCAAATCTATGTAACTCTCTATTTCTCTCTCTCTCTCGTGTGTGTGTGTGTGTTTGTGTGTGGACAAACATTAGTGGGTTCATGCATAAATATTTTATGATATTTGTAGGTTAATATATACACATAGATTACTGACAGTTTAAGTGTACACGCATGTTTAACATACTTAAAACAAAACTGGTGTAGGTTAGATTAGGTTAGGTTAAGTAGGATAGGCTAGGTTGGGTAGGTTAAGCTTAGGTGTGATCTGGTAAGTTATAATTAGGTTTAAAAATCGAAAGCATGTATCTCGTAAGAATGCATACTTCCAGTTATGCGCCGATAAACAAAACACACCGTCTCTTATATGTGTATTTGTGTGTGTGTGTGTGTATGAGAGAGAGAGAGAGAGAGAGAGAGAGAGAGAGAGAGAGAGAGAGAGAGAGAGAGAGAGAGAGAGAGAGAGAGAGAGAGAGTTACAAGACTGCGCTATCCTTTCAGCTACATAACGTCTCGTCCACATTCTTCTCCATTTCGTTTCATTCGTTTTTCTTCGTCTTCTCTATATTTCTGTTGGCTCTTCCTTCCATTAGCTTCATCCTCTTCATCTAGGGTTCTGCTTTCAAGCCAGTGTCACACAAACGTATTTTCCGGCAATTTTCGATGAGGAAGTTTTGTCTTTTAATATTTTGAGGCTCTCTCACATACGAATGGCTATATTAAGTATACCCTTTTTTTATTTCATCTGGCGGTGAATTGTCATGACTCCGTCATCAGTATTCAGCTATTACGAAGATTGTTTGCCGAAATATAATGTTAATAATGAAAACTTGGCATAATTATGGCTCAGTGACAAACTAGTTTCATATGTTTCCATTAGTTATCAAAACATTAGTTGCCAAGGGATTCAATTTACCGTCAGCTGAAATAAAACCGAATATAGTTAGTTACCTTGAAGGCAAAAGTGTGTCAGCATTAAGGGGGGATTTTCACTCGAGTTTTTTTTTCTGAACCCCCTTCTCCGTCACGTTTATCCCCATTAGTTTTGAGATTTAAGACGCTTGCCCCATTAGTTTGGCGATTTGTATTACTGTTCACCCCATTTCAGTCAATTCTAATACATTTTATGCCATTTAGGTGTCAATTTTTTCCTGGCGAGCGATAGTAAACCTTTGGTTTAGGAGAAACCTGCCTTTGGCCGGCACATTTATCTTCCGAAAAAGGTACATATTTATCTTGAAAAGGGATCTTGAGAGGATTTATTTAAGCCTGGTGGAACTCTAGGGAGGAACCTAAACACCTCCGCTTAACACAAGTGGAGGTGTCTACACCTTACCGATCACAGCCAGAGTTCCCCAAGGATTCTTGTTAGGACCTCTAATGTGGAATATATTTTGTTGATGAAGTTTAGTTGGGCACCGTACCCACTCGACTCATGGTTGAGTGGATATGGTTCCAAAATTACCTGGAATGAGTTGGTTCGAATCCTGGTCAGGATACCTCCCTCCCAACCTCTCATGTATTATATGCCTACACCACATATATACATTCATTGTATCCACTATATGCAATATATGACTACACCACATAATATAATTATAATCCTTCTATGCAATAAACAGTACACCTACACAATATATTCCTTTCATGAACTATATACTTACTTATCCATTCATACACAGACGACTCAACCTTACACTACTCCATTAGTTTTTCAGAACGCCCAAGCCAGCAATTCCTCAACGACAAACGGAATGAAGCCATAGAACACTTACATTCTGATCTAACTACTATCTCCAATTGGGGCAGAGAAAACCTTGTTACCTTTAATGCTTCCAAAACCCAATTTCTCCATCTATCTACCCGTCAGGAACTTCCTGCGGACTATCCCTTATTCTTCAACAATACAAAAATCAATCCTTCATCTTCTCTCAATATTCTTGGTGTCTCTTTTTCTTCTGCTCTCAGTTGGAAGGACCATATTACCAGTCTTGCTAAGGCAGCCTCTCAGAAGCTGGGTGTGCTTAACCGCCTTAGGGGGTTCTCTACCCCTGCACAGCTTCTTGCTCTGTACAGGGGCATAGTGCATCCTTGTATTGAGTATTGTTCACATGTGTGGGGAGGTTCCTCTCACACCGCTCTCCTAGACATCATTGAAAGGAAGGCCTTTCGTATCATTAACTCCCGTCCACTCACCAACTCTCTGCAATCTCTCTCTCTTCGCCCCGCAATGTTGCATCTCTCTCGCTATTCTATCGCTACTTTAATAATCAGTATTCCTCAGAGCTTTCCCAGTGTATACCACGTCCTTTACGTAGGGCACGTGGTACCCGTCTTGCAACACAATCCCACCCCTACTCTATGCAACTCTCCACCCAAGAGTGAAACGTTACTCTCAGACTTTCTTCTATTCAACAGCTGAGCTCTGGAACTCTCTCCCAGAATCAGTCTTTCCCTCTTCCTATGATTTAAATTGCTTCAAACTCCGTGTGTCCAGGCATTTTGGCTCTAACGTCCCATGATGTTGGCCCTGTCACTTTTTCAACTATGGGGGAGGCACTGGCTATAGGCCGTTCTGCCTTTTGCCTCCCTCACTCACATAGAAAAACAAAACAAAAAAACACATATTCTTTATATGCAATATATATATCTACACCTCATATACTACTTGTATACAATTTATACCTACATCACAATACTGTACATTACTTGTATACAATATATACCTACATCACAATACTGTACATTACTTGTATACAATATATACCAACATCACCTACTGTACATTACTTGTATACAATATATACCAACATCACCTACTGTACATTACTTGTATACAATATATACCAACATCACCTACTGTACATTACTTGTATACAATATACCAACATCACCTACTGTACATTACTTGTATACAATATATACCAACATCACCTACTGTACATTACTTGTATACAATATATACCAACATCACCTACTGTACATTACTTGTATACAATATACCAACATCACCTACTGTACATTACTTGTATACAATATATACCAACATCACCTACTGTACATTACTTGTATACAATATATACCAACATCACCTACTGTACATTACTTGTATACAATATATACCAACATCACCTACTGTACATTACTTGTATACAATATATACCAACATCACCTACTGTACATTACTTGTATACAATATATACCAACATCACCTACTGTACATTACTTGTATACAATATATACCAACATCACCTACTGTACATTACTTGTATACAATATATACCAACATCACCTACTGTACATTACTTGTATACAATATATACCAACATCACCTACTGTACATTACTTGTATACAATATATACCAACATCACCTACTGTACATTACTTGTATACAATATATACCAACATCACCTACTGTACATTACTTGTATACAATATATACCAACATCACCTACTGTACATTACTTGTATACAATATATACCAACATCACCTACTGTACATTACTTGTATACAATATATACCAACATCACCTACTGTACATTACTTGTATACAATATATACCAACATCACCTACTGTACATTACTTGTATACAATATATACCAACATCACCTACTGTACATTACTTGTATACAATATATACCAACATCACCTACTGTACATTACTTGTATACAATATATACCAACATCACCTACTGTACATTACTTGTATACATATATACCAACATCACCTACTGTACATTACTTGTATACAATAATACCAACATCACCTACTGTACATTACTTGTATACAATATATACCAACATCACCTACTGTACATTACTTGTATACAATATACCAACATCACCTACTGTACATTACTTGTATACAATATATACCAACATCACCTACTGTACATTACTTGTATACAATATATACCAACATCACCTACTGTACATTACTTGTATACAATATATACCAACATCACCTACTGTACATTACTTGTATACAATATAAGAACATAAGAACATAAGAAAATGGGAGTCTGCAGAAAGCCGATTGGCCTATGCAAGGCAGATCCCTGTCCCACACAACCCCAATTCAATTACAAAGCCCAATTATAGGCTTCACACTCTAATACCCTGAGGATCATCTTACCAAAACGGTTAGAGATTAACGCAGGATTATGGGGGTCTGCAGAGCGCTGATTGGCCCAACCCGGCTGATCCCCCTTCACACCCAACCCTTCTCGTCCATATGCTTATCCAATTTTATCTTAAAGCTCCCTACAGTTTTAGATCCCACTATAGCACTTGGTAGTCCATTCCACCCATCTACAACTCTGTTACCAAACCAATATTTGCCTATATCTTTTCTGAAACGAAATTTATCTAATTTGAAACCATTGGTACGAGTTCTTTCGCTATCACTGAGCTTTAGTACATTTGTCATGTCCCCTTTGTTAATCCCACTAACCCACTTGAACACCTCTATCATATCCCCTAACTCTGCGTCTCTCTAACGAATGTAAACCTAATTTCTTCAACCTTTCTTCATACGAAAGATTTCTAATATTATGGATCATTTTTGTCATTCTACGCTGTACTCTCTCCAATGAATCTATGTCCATTCTGTAATAAGGACACCAAAATTGGACAGCATAATCCATATGGGGTCTCACTAATGACAAGTAAAGTTTTAAGATAACATCAGCAGTTCTGTTACTCACACTCCTAGAGATGAACCCGAGAATCCTGTTTGCCTTATTACGAACGCTTATACACTGTTTTCTAGGCTTCAAATCATTGCTAACAAACACACCTAGATCTTTATCGCAATCTGAATTTTCTAATTCTAAATTAGCTAGTTTATATTAACATTTGTTTGCATCTTCCCTATCTTTAATACCTTGCATTTGTCAATGTTAAACTTCATCTGCCAATTTACTGACCATTCATGTAAGGTATCTAGATCCCTTTGGAGGCACTCTATATCGCTATCTGAATCAATTGATCTCCCTATTTTAGTATCGTCTGCGAATTTACTTATCCTACTAGTTATACCTAAATCTAGGTCATTTATGTATATAAGAAACAACAGTGGACCTAATACCGATCCCTGGGGGACACCACTTTTGACTGCTCCCCACTCTGACTTGGTACTATTTATGCTGACTCTCTGTTTCCTACCAATTAGCCATGACCTAATCCATCCCAACAACGCCCCACCTATTCCATGTGCCTCAACCTTTCTCATCAATCTCTCATGAGGGACTCTGTCGAAAGCTTTACTGAAATCTAAATATATAATATCGTATGCCTTGTCATTATCTACTGCTTCATATACCTCTGAGAAAAAACTCTCATCAACATCACCTACTGTACATTACTTGTATACAATATATACCAACATCACCTACTGTACATTACTTGTATACAATATATACCAACATCACCTACTGTACATTACTTGTATACAATATATACCAACATCACCTACTGTACATTACTTGTATACAATATATACCAACATCACCTACTGTACATTACTTGTATACATATATACCAACATCACCTACTGTACATTACTTGTATACAATATATACCAACATCACCTACTGTACATTACTTGTATACATATATACCAACATCACCTACTGTACATTACTTGTATACAATATATACCAACATCACCTACTGTACATTACTTGTATACAATATATACCAACATCACCTACTGTACATTACTTGTATACAATATATACCAACATCACCTACTGTACATTACTTGTATACAATATATACCAACATCACTTACTGTACATTTCTTGTATACAATATATACCAACATCACCTACTGTACATTACTTGTATACAATATACCAACATCACCTACTGTACATTACTTGTATACAATATATACCAACATCACCTACTGTACATTACTTGTATACAATATATACCAACATCACCTACTGTACATTACTTGTATACAATATATACCAACATCACCTACTGTACATTACTTGTATACAATATATACCAACATCACCTACTGTACATTACTTGTATACAATATATACCAACATCACCTACTGTACATTACTTGTATACAATATATACCAACATCACCTACTGTACATTACTTGTATACAATATATACCAACATCACCTACTGTACATTACTTTGTATGCAATATATACCTACATCACCTACTGTACATTACTTTTATGCAATATATACCAACACCACATATATATACTCCTTTTTATGCAATATATACCAACACCACATATACTCCTTTTATGCAATATATACCAACACCACATATACTCCTTTGATGCAATATATACCAACACCACATATACTCCTTTTATGCAATATATACCTACATCACAATACTGTACATTACTTTTATGCAATATATACCAACACCACATACTCCTTTTATGCAATATATACTTACACCACATATACTCCTTTTATGCAATATATACCTACATCACAGATACTAATTTTATGCAATATATACCTACATCACAATACTGTACATTACTGTTGTGCAATATATACTAACATCACATATTGTACATTACTTTTATGCAATATATACCTACATCACATATACTCATTTTATGCTATATATACCTACATCACAATACTGTACATTACTTGTATGCAATATATACCAACACTACACATACTCCTTTTATGCAATATATACCTACACCACATATACTCATTTTATGCAATATATACCTACATCACAATACTGTACATTACTTGTATGCAATATATACCAACACTACACATACTCCTTTTATGCAATATATACCTACACCACATATACTCATTTTATGCAATATATACCTACATCACAATACTGTACATTACTTGTATGCAATATATACCAACACTACACATACTCCTTTATGCAATATATACCTACACCACATATACTCATTTTATGCAATATATACCTACATCACAATACTGTACATTATTTGTATGCAATATATACCAACACTACACATACTCCTATGCAATATATACCAACACCACATATACTCCTTTTATGCAATATATACCTACATCACATATACTCATTTTATGCAATATATACCTACATCACAATACTGTATATCAATTTTATGCAATATATACCTACATCACAATACTGTATATCAATGTTATGCAATATATACCTACATAACATTATTGTTCATTACTTGTATGCAATTTATACCAACACTACAAATACTCCATATGCAATATATACCCTACACAATAATATACCTTTCATGCAATATATACTTACATCATATATAATCCTTTTATGCAATATACTGTATACTTACACAATATATACCTTTCATACAATATGTACTTACAACACATATAATCATGTTATGTAATATATACCTACACAATATATACCTATCATGCAATATATACTTACAACACATATATACATTGTATGCAATAAATACCAACACTCATATATTACTTTTATTCAATATATACCTAAATCACATACTGTACATTACTTGTATGCAATATATACCAACACAACACATATTCCTGTTCTGCAAAATATATATATATATATATATATAATATATATATATATATATATATATATATATATATACAGAATATATATATATATTATATATATACGTATATATATATATATTATATATATATATATATATATATATATATATATATATATATATATATATATATATATATATATATACTGTATAATAATTATACCGGTATATATATTTTTTTTTTTTTTTTTTTTTTGCTATGTGGATGAGGGAGACAAAAGGCAGAACTGCTTGTGACGATTGCCTCCCCCAAAATTGAAAGAGTAACAGGGCCAAAATCAAGGAACGTCAGCCAAAATGCATGGACACCCGGAGTATGGAGCAATTTAAGTCATAGGGTGAGGGAAAGATGGGTTCAGGGAGAGAGTTCTAGAGCTCAGCTGTTGAATAGAAGAAAGATTGGGAGTATTGTTTCACTCTTGAGTTGGAGAGTTGCACAGAGTAGGGGTGGGATTGTGTTGCAAGACGTGTACTACGTACCCAACGTAGAGGAGGTGGTATACATTGAGAGAGCTCTGAGGAACACTGATTATTGTACTACCAATAGAATAGTGAGGGAGACGCACCATTGCGGCAAAGAGAGAGAGATTGCAGAGAGTCGGTGAGTGGAAGGGGAGTTAATGATTCGAAAGGCTTTTGAAGTGAAGGGTTTGGATAGAACGGGTTTGGGAAACACCTGTAGGATTGCCAGCCTACAGGTGAGTAGGAAGGACAAACGAAGACATAAACAACCAAGACACCATTCCATACCAGTCCCCCATGATGAGGAGAAACGAGAAATAGAGGGGTACCCCATTATACCTGGTCATTCCCGTGTTCTGTCTACAAAGGACGGTCACCTAGGTCAGTCACCCCTATTACAAAATGGAAAGGTCAGCCAATCACCATCCAGGTTTCAAACCCTCCCCACCAATCACCAACCTTCATTGCACCAGCAGACAGATTTGCAGTACACAGAACAAATATTTATGCAAATTCCACATCAAAGACCTGAGTGTTACCGACATAAGTGGGGATATTAGAATCTACAATACAAGACTGTTACGAAGAGCTGTAGACCAACCCAGAGACATAGAAATGACCAGAGTTATTCCCGTATTCAAGAATAACCCCTAATTTTAATAAAATCACCGGAAGTGCTATTATATCCTTCCTAGACTTAGTAACTCCCACCGGAGTATTAAATAAAATACTTCAGATGATTAGGTACCTTATGATAACTACCATGTATTTTTAAGTTAAGTATTTACTTCACTATTGATGTCACAACGATTCACTATATATATCTCTTTACCATCGAATTACTATAAGTTGAAGCTCAGAAAATATCCGAACATGTACTCAACGAAATTGTTGAGAAAGCAAGCACTTCCACCTAGGTAATGTTCTTAAGTCTGAAAAGACCGGAGCATCTAACTAAAAGTGGCAACTGCATTCCCCTCCCCCTCGAGCCTACAACGAGCCCTGCTGTGTGCCTCTGACGTCTGGACGTGGGATTCCTGACGGTGCGAAGCAGCCCTGAAGTCTGGCCAGGCGAACATACGCTCTACATCGACCAGAATTTGTTTTAAAACCCCAACCCCCCCCCCCCCCCCCCCAGCTCCCCCTAAGTGTCTCTGAGTGTCTTACTTTGTGATTATTGATGTGAAGGTAAGGTAATATATGTGAATATTCATTAATCTCTGTGCTTGATCTGTGCCTAAGATCCTTCATTTATTGCGTATGCATTATTCATTGCATTAATCCTGTAGTAACCAGATTAAACCTTGTGTAGATCTGTGCCCAAAATCTAGTGTTAATTTGTCTGCTAAATTCATAATCCACATTCATTCTACGCATACGTTACATAATAGTGTAAATTCATAATCAAGCCGAATACTCACAGATTTTCCTTGTGTATGTCCATTCTATTTTATGTGTGTACCAAGTTGAAGCTGAAGTGTATACTGCTAATTGATTGCCTTCTAACACCCTCACTTTTACCTAGAACGTACGCTCAATTTCATATCTATTTTGAATTCAGTCTCCCCCCCCCCCCCCTATTACGCCTAAATTTGATGTGCGTTAATAGTGTAATTTGTGAATAATGTATTAGTTTATTCTCTTATGAAATAGATAATTTCGGTCCTACTCGTCTAGGAATTCTATTTTCTGTGTAGATCTATTGTCTAATTATTCACCCACTCGAATACAACGCCAATTGTTCTGTATTCCAAATAGGAATCTGCTAACCAGTTCAGACCTCCTTCATATCTTATCAGGTATATCCATCTAAGTACAACTTTGTCGTGTACGCAATATTTACCTTGTAGTCTTATTGTCACTACTCGTATACGCTGATTTATTGACGCGTTCCCTAATCTACTGTAATTAAACTATTGCCTGATTCAGTTAGGTTAATTCCAACCTTCGAGCATACTTAAGTAGATGTAAATCATTAAATCTGAATTCCTCGACCCTTGAGATTATCTTTGCATATAAGAAGTAATCAATCGTGTGCTCATGATATAAAGTCTCGCCTGCTAATTTAAGTATATCATTAACACTCAACGAGCGGCCTAGGTGGTAACTTCTACTACCTGCCAAGCGGGTGGTTTTACCCTGAACGACCTTATTTCTGTGCTCTTTTTCATGCATAAACAAAAGTCAGAGCGTAATACAATTATGTATCCCTGAAAGGGCATTAATTGAGCTTTCCAGTGACACCTGAACCATCCTTCTACGATCACTGGTTGTCTTGCAACGATCGTGCAACCGAAGGGCAAAATCGCTAAAATACGGTAATTTCCTTACATAATTCCCTGTGTAGCGAGGTAGCGAGTGTGGATGTGTGTGGAGGGGACGGCAGTTGCCGCGCGGGACCCGTGCCGAACGGTCAGAGTCAACCTACGCTCCTCCCACCGCTCGGACTCTCTCTCAGAGCCGATAATGTGCTCAAAATTGCATGTTACTATAGCCGGGCCCCGCCACATAGTCCTTGGTTCTCTTGTCCGACTGTAGCCGAGCGCTGCTCTTTAAGGGTTAATAGTATAATAATTCACTTGCCCTCCCCTTTGAAGTTCAATACATTTCCCCCCTTCATCAGAATAATATCGCACTAACTATATTTACTATTTTGATCATCGCAGTCAAACATATGACCTGAGCGATCTACCTAGCCAAATATAATCCGTGTGCGTGAGCCCTTTAAATCCCCTCCCTTCGCTCCCCACCAGCCGCGAGCGAGCGTCTTCCCCGCACCCCCTCATTCACTTTCCCTTGTGCTCTGCCCTACCTTATTGACGCGCAGTCGTAGATTTCGTTCAATCTGCTCGAAACTTATGCAGAATAATTCAAAGTAGATACTCAACTCTCATATACTGTATATTGTTATCAAGGGTTTTATCTATGTGTATGTTTGTCTGATTATTATTGCATACTTCCATTATAATATTATCCCTTGATTTAGGTTCCTTGTATGTTCTTGCCCGGCCTTAGTGTGTGATACCCGTTAGTACTTGATCACTGACTATTCTTTATAGTAGTACGGTAATCATCTCTCCGCACTGTCGGCATATTTATATGTGCAAAGTACCTGTCATTTATGTATATCTATGTCTCTACATTCCTTGCTATTCCCTCATAATAGTCAAGGAGTATTCAACCATACCTATATGCCCATTGAATAAATAAGAGTGTATAATCACCTGTGTGTATTTATTGTGTTCATCTTAACCTGACTGAATACCTAATTTGTGAATAAGAACGTGTTTGACGTGACCCTGTTGAGAGAATATTGAGTCTAAAAGTCCATAGTGGGATTTGAGTAAAGACCCAGAACTAAGCTAGGTTGTATTATAACCCGGCATAACACTGGTGGCAGCATATCAACACGAGAGTTTTTATATAGATTTGTTTTCCCCTGGTACTCAATTAACATTTTGGCACAAAATTCACCATGGCAGCCATTAGATCACTTGATATTCCGGCGTTCAAGCCAGAAGATTATGACATACATACATACATGGATATAGTCAAACCGGTCCTGGACATTATGTTCGGGAACGAAGACGCTTCCAAGATCCACACGACAGTAGTGAAGCTAGGGAAGTATGCAACCAAAGTATCAGGGTATGTGCACGACAATAATTATTATGCCTGGTTTAACCTGGGCACAATTTGAAAATTACGTGAAAACTGCTATCAATCCAGTTCTCGGTCAGACCATTGCCAATAAGAAATTTCATGAGATAAAGTACTCAGGGGATTTAGACGGCACAATTGAGCAACTCCATCAGATAGCGATCGATGCTTTTCCGGAAGAAACCACAGCACAACGAAAGGAAAGCATCTTCAAGGCACTTGTGAGAATTTTGCCAGACCCGGTGGCGGATCATTTCTCGATCTTAGAACCTACCAACTACGACACGGATCTACCAGTGATAAGGCGGATTATGGCACTCAGAAAATCCGGGGAACAGGACAAAATCGCCATAATTAACAAGGTAACCACCCACCCAGGAGCAGCAGCCCCCCTCAGTAGTCCCGTGGCTCCTTGTGCTACTGATAAAGCCGAGGAATGGGTCAGAATTCGACCAGCTGATTGGAATCCATGCTCGGGACCGTGCATGTTATGGTCGCTCAAAAGGTCTTTCACGGAACTCACAAGAAGATGTAGCAAGGCCCCAAGCTGGTGGTCCCAAATTCCCTGGATCAAGCCACGTAAGGTAGCCACCATCATTGAAGACGGAACAGCTGGAATTGAAGACGGACCTAGTGAAGAAGAAGCGGAACAGTACCTACCTGAGACCCTGCAGCCGGATCCTCGGGATTTTTATATTGCCCCCCCCAAGCAAATAGTCGTCAATCTGGCAGGGGCTCATGAAGGTACATCTACAGATGGTCTCCCAGTTTACCAAAAAATCACACTTAAGTCCGACTTCTCATCGACACGGGAGCTTCCCGTTCTTGCCGGTTCCTTCCGTTTTCCGGAAACATCACAAAGTTTTCGGAAAGATGCAACCTTCCTCTCTCATTCTTGTCAGTGCGAATGATCAAGTCATTCCAAATTTAGGACAGACTCTTCCACTATATATTAACACCCCTATTCCCAATCACGGAGTAAATCATTTTTTCGTGATCTACAGTCCTAACGAGAATAAGTACGATGGTTACTTGGGACTCGACCTCCTGATTTTGATTGAGTGCTTCAATAAATTGTAGGCACCGTACCTTAACTTTTGATCCACCTTCAAAACCCAAGCAAAGAGACAAAACCTCCCTTGAACCCCTTCAGCAGTTAAAACCCAAGTCCCTATCTGCCCCCCTTAATACAACTGCAAAACTTCAGAGTAATGAACCATCCTTCCCCATAAAAACATTCCGAGGATGAGAAGGGCCACACCCACCTCAAATCTCAAGCTATCACTTCCAATACTGTAACAGTTCCTCCTCATCATGAGAAATGGATACTCTTGGTTCCCACCCTCATGGGAGATGTCATCTTGACCCCACACTTCCAAAGCCCTTGCAACAGAGCCTGCCTAACCGCTCCTAGCCTGCTACCAAATCAATTAAACTGTATCAAGATAGCGAATATATCAGATAAGCCAATCACATTACCAAAAGGATTAGCCATTAGTGAGCTTGAGATGTATTCAGAAGAATTAGCTGCTCCTCCAGATACCTCCCCTCCCACTAATCACCCCCTCCCTGATATTCCTTCTAACCTTACTCTCTGTCAACAAACCGACCTCAGAAATTTACTGATGTCCTATCAAGATATCTTTGCTACCTCTAGCCGGGACATGGGAAAAACTGGCGTGCTTCATTATTCTATCCATACTGTAGGACGCCCCATAAAGCAACCCCTCCGTCGTAAAAACCCCATCCAGAGACAAGAGGAGGAAAAACAGGTGCAAGATATGCTCGCCACAGGAGTTGTCAAAATTCTACCAGCCCTTGGTCGTCTTCGGTAGTACTCGTCCGGAAAAAGGACGGATCAACCCGCTTCTGCATTGACTACTGGCATCTGAATGACGTCACCATCAAAGATGCTACCCCCCTCCCCAGAATTGATGATTCCTTCGATTCCCTGCTTGGAGCAGAATGGTTCACCACCTTAGATCTTCAAGCAGGATATTGGCTAGTAGTCGGGTCAATATACCACCTGACCCACAACAAAGTGCAACAAAAGGTTTTTCAGTGGTTTTCATTCCTACTGGATATACTGATCAACAGAAAAAAAGTCTACCAAAATCTGACATCCAGAAATGGGTTAAAACTGAGTAATTTTCAAGATGGGCGCCACCGGGCTTTGAAATAACTAAAACAGCTATAACTTCTTCAATAATTGAGATAGAAACATAATTGTTGGTTCTGGTCCATGGTTTTAATGGATCAGCAATCCACTGGTGTCAATAAAATTCAGATCTGATCAGTATTTAACCTGAAATCCAAGATGGCGTCAAAAAATGAAGGGCATAAAATCAATAAATTTTCCATCTGAACCAAAATCACTGAACACCTGGTGCCAGCCACTGAAACAGTTATTTGTGAACATTACATAATGACAGTTTAGGTTACAATTTCAGTCCTCATCACTGTCCTCTAGTTCCTCAGAGGCTTGATATAGTGGATTGTCACAAAATGTCATTTGGCATGATCCACATGCAGACATACACGGAAGCTCATTCTTTCTGCAGCTGCAACGGGGTGTGTCACAAGCTGTGGTGCAGTTGCAGTGTATCATCTTCAGAAGAGTGTCTGGTGCAGCATTCATGGCAGTCATGATAGGTACAAATCGATTGTCTTCAAGTCCCCAGCCCCAGTCCAGAGGATCGAGGTCACCCTCCATCCCCATCCAAACCATGACCTGGTAGTACACTCGGAGACAATGAAACTTGGTGGCAGATTCCGTTGGGGGAAGACGTTCAGGTGTAACGAAAGACTTAGCAGCAGCGACCTTCTTTGTGAATATCTTGCAACACATGGCTGCCAGAGAACTTGTGCTCTCCCCACCAAATATAACGGCCATTGCTTGGCTGCCAAGTTTCTTTATTTCTGCAGGGCTCACGCCTCTCGAAGTGAATGTATCTGCACACAACTGGAGGCCTTGATCATCTTCCACGAGTTTCTGAAAGACTGATTTTTTCCCAATGCCATACACACAAGATGTTGAATCACAGCCTGTGAAGGCGTGCAGGAATAATAGTTGAGTGCACAACTTATTCCCAAGAAGATGCTTCATCCGATTGATGTCATATACTTTCAGATTGCTTCTTGATTGGTTGTCTGATCTGAAATATAGTGGTTTTCCATCTGGTATACAGTAATGGAGCAAAAGCATCAACAAATCTGTGTCCTCGCCGATTAGTGTGGTGGAATGCAGAATTGTGCTGTTTACGGCTGTCTTGGCAATGTCCACATCAGCGTCCCCTTCTGCCTGAATAACTGTGCAGCCCACTTTCTTCATCTGATCATCTATTAAGGTGATCAGCTGTTGCTTGTTACTGCCGACAGATAGGAATTCATCTCTCTTTCCGTCAAATTCAGTTTCTCCGGTGAAATTCACAGTCAGATAGCTGTTGGCTTGTCCCCGTCTCTGCTGAGTGTTATCCTTTATCAAAGGGCCTGCAGCATAGCCATCAAAGACAACTGTTGCTGTCCCATAGTGTTTTGTTGTGAAGTCTGCATATGCTCTGGCTATTTTGCCATATGTATCTCCCTTCTTCCACTTGAGCTTGTACAGCAAGGATCCACCATCAAGCACATACCATTCAGTCTTAAGGCGTGCTGACGGTGTGGTGTCAGGTGCTCCTTCACATGCCAGTGCCTTGGTACAGTGGTCAGTGACGGCTTGAGCGAGTTGAGGTTTATCGGCCTTCCTCAAGATCTTGTTGTCCTCAAAGAGGGATGGTGGGTATGGACTGAGCTCAAAACTCATCACGTCCTCAAGTGACAAATTACCTGTCTGGGATACCACCAGGAATTGCTGGAACAGCACACTGGAGTCGATGGTTCTGTGAGGAGCAACCTGGAGAGCAGTAGAATTTCCCAAGGTCTTTGCTTTCTCTGCCCTCTTGATGGAGAAGGAAAACACAATTTGTCCAATCATTCTCTGGATGATTTTGTTCCCAACAGCTTCATATTCATGCACGTTGATGTCTTCGCTTGCCACGATTCCACTTATGATATTTCTTAATGTAGGATCAGAGGAGAAAGGTGAAAATGCATTCAGCTTTGTGCTTATCTTCGAGAGGTCGGATGCATCTCATTCAATTCTGGCACCAGTTGCTTCTTTATGCTGTTCGCTTGTTGCGTATGTGAGATCATTGAAGTCCTGCATGGCGACGTTGACCTCAGATGTTATGGGGTCTGACATTGTCCACAATGCTAGGTGTTTCTCTGTCATCTTACTGCCATGACTCAAGCCACCGGTACTTTTTATTGATCTCATGAGTGTTTGTTCGATGACTAGATCACAGCTGAGGCCTGCCCAAAACTGGTTTGTTCGCCGGATCACATGGAAGCCATTTTGAAACTTCTCATACACATCTGGGTGTTTGCTCTCCAGTTCACTCATTTCTTGTACGTAGAGATAAGCGGACTGTTGAAAGGCCTGGTCAACACACGTGAACTTTGCTTCCTGGACGGTTTGGATGGTCCTTGTTTCTTCTTTTGATTCAGGATGTCATGTTGATTTATATACCGTTTACGACAGTCCGTGTGTACCTTGCATCCAGCCGCCACATAAACATCGTCACCTCTCTGAACAGTGGCTGCATTGATGCCATCAGCGCCTTTCTGACGAATTTGCACGTCACTTCCATCCTCAAGCCTCTCCTTGCAAATTGGACACCTATCTTCGTACATCTCAGGAGCACTCATTCTTCAGACAGAAAACAAAACATCCAGAGAAAGAGAATTCGAAAAAAGGGATAGGATACTAAATCAGAGCCAGGGACATTCCCCTGACATGGAATACATCACATATAATTACTTGTAAGAGAAGAGTGAAAACACCTTTCTTAGAATTTTATAAATGTTGGGTGATTGCCTAATAGAGGTTTGATTATATAGACAATTTATTGATTGTACGCCCTTCATTTTTGCCGCCATCTTGGATTTCCGGTTATATACTGATCAGATCTGAAGTTTATTGACACCAGTGGATTGATGATCCATTAAAACCATGCGACAGAACCAACAATTATGTTTCTATCACAATTATTGAAGAAGTTATAGCTGTTTTAGTTATTTCAAAGCCCGGTGGCTCCCATCTTGAAAATTACTGTTTTAACCCATTTTCGGATGTCAGATTTTGGTAGACTTTTTTTCTGTTGATCATTATATCCCAGTAGGAGTGAAAACCACTGAGAAACCTTTTGTTGCAATTTGTTGGGGGTTGAGTGGTTGTTTGTCATAAATTGACCCGACTATAGTTCCAGTTGCCCCAGAACGTCAACCAAAGACAGCTTTCTCCACCAACCAAAGGCAAACTATACGAATTTACTGTTTTGCCTTTCGGTCTGTGCAATGGCCCAGCCACCTTCTCCAGGTTAATGGAATCTGTTCTACAAGGATTAACCTGGGAAACATGTCTGGCCTATTTAGATGACATCATAGTGTTCGGGAAGACTTGGGCCGAACACTTACAAAGGCTAAAACAAGTATTTCAGAGAATAAGGGATGCCAACCTAAAACTCAAACCATCGAAGTGCACCCTTGCCAAAACTAAAGTAAATTTTCTGGGACATATCGTCTCAGAACAAGTTATTTCCCCAGATCCCAGTAAATTAGAAGCAATCAGTAAAATTTCACCTCCCACACATGTCAAAGGAGTACGTGCTTTCCTAGGGCTGGCCTCTTACTATCGAAGATTTGTAAAGAACTTCGCGACGATTGCCAAGCCCTTACATGATCTGACAAGAAAAGAAGAACCATTCAGATGGACAGAACAGCGCCTACAAGCATTCAATAATCTGAAAGAGAAGTTAGTGGTCTCTCCAGTTGTATCCTTCCCGGATTATACACGTCCATTCAGATTATACACCGACGTCTCTCAGTTCGGAATAGGTGCCATTCTTGGACAAACTAGAGAGGGCAAGGAACATATCATTGTTTGTGCCAGCCGTACCCTTAATCCAGCAGAAATAAACTACCCAGTAACAAAAAGAGAATGCCTAGGGATGATATGGGCCCTCCAACACTTCAAGGCATACTTGCCCGGTGTCAAGGCACTGTCATCACTGATCACCACGCCCTTCAATGGCTCCGAACATCCGACACCAAGAACGCATTAACGGTCAGATGGCGAGAGTCATTAGAGGAATTTGATGTCGAGATTGTGTACATACCAAGTAAACTCCATACTAATGCGGACACCCTATCTAGACTTCCCTTAGACTCCTCCACCAAGACTCTGCAACATCAAGAGACGACCCAGACCATACTAGCCATACATCACCAGGACTCGTTGGATAACAGTCAGCAAGAGCTACTCAATTCTTTCCAACAAAAGGAGAAACCCGACTGGATGCCCCACAAATGTTTCAATCAATTAATTAGACAAGGCGACAATCTATTCACCCATAGAAGGAACAATTGTAATAACATCACAAGCCGCACTATCCACCATGCAATCCATACATAATACACAACGGCATTCACCTAGCCCAAAGAAAATTGATCACCACCTTTCAGCAAGTCTGTTGGACCCCTTCCCCCTATATAACAGCTAAACGAATCACAGAAGCTTGCCGAT
The DNA here is from genome assembly GCA_032716605.1 of Paralithodes platypus. Classification (NCBI taxonomy): domain Eukaryota; kingdom Metazoa; phylum Arthropoda; class Malacostraca; order Decapoda; family Lithodidae; genus Paralithodes; species Paralithodes platypus. The sequence continues at coordinate 42,507,697 of CM064548.1, read as the reverse complement.
CTTGTGCGTTGGGTAAAGACAGAATCCTCACAGCCGGACCAGCTGGCAAGTTAATCGCTTCCAAACCATGGCAATTACTTGCAGTTGACGTGATGGGACCAAAGGAAGGAAACCAAGGATTTAAGTACATCATAACTTTTGTTGATACTTATTCCAAATACGTCAATGCTTGTCCTGCCAAAGATCACGCCGCCATGGCAGTACCTGAAGCCCTCATTCAACACGTCTTCCTATATTTCGGATTACCGGAGGCCATCCATTCTGACAACGCCCCCGAATTCACCATTCACATTTGGTCCCAGTTATCTCAAATGTGTGGATTCAAAATCAGTCACTCATCCCCATACTGGCCTCAAGGCAACTGCAATTGTGAAAGAAGTCATAGGACAATTGCCAACCAAATAAGAACCAGATTACAACAAATGGACACCAACGACTGGCCCAGTCAAGTAATATTTTTGCAATGGGGTATAAATACCTGCCCCAAACAAGACGGAATTTCACCCCACGAACGTGCATTTGGAATGCCCCCATTACTCCTACCTCTCCGCCATCTTGCTGCCCCATATGAGCCCTCCTCCAACTTCGACCAGTCACTAGTTCATCTCAAGAACCGTCTCAGGCAAATTCAATATGTTCAAGATCTTCAACCTGATGAAACTACCAAAGCTCACCCGCACCATGTCGGTGACCTTGTGATGGTGGCCCAATTACCCGTGCCATCTAAACTCAAACCGAGATTCAAAGGACCTTTTGAAATTTTAACAGTGCCAAATTGTTACCAGGTTACCATGAATTATTTCGGTGAGTCACGCACATACCGTAGGACACATACCTAGATTTCAGCCTATTGATGAGAATATGATTATGCTTGCAGATCCTGACCAGAATGACATATTACCTACATCAAATAATCAGAATTTGGGATCCACAGAACCTGTGACACATGATCCTCTACCTCCTCTAACCCCTCCACAAGAAATAAACCTCTAACCCATCCCCCAAGAAATAAACCACTGCATGTCACACCGACTATTCTACCAGCCACACCCCCTGTTCAGCCACGCCCAGGGCCCCTTGCCTACCCCTCACACACTCCTCCTCCTGTCCTATCTACCCGTACTGTGTCTGCACCTTCCAACTTACCTACCCAAGTCATATCTAAGCCTTTACCTGTCCTTTCATCCCCTTCTGTCAGTGTCCCAATGTCATCTGAATCGTCATGCGCTCTTCCCACTACACCTGCTATCATCCACATTCCTACTCTACCTACTCCTCCCTTACCTAATCCGCCCACCACACCTTCCCCTGAGCATGACAGCCTACCTATTCCTCTCCCTCAAACTTCTTCCAGATCTATTACTTACGCAAGCAAACCTAAAACTTCTACTACTTCAGTTTCTCCTTCCATCTCAAAAACATCTTCACGACCTCTGCCTCTCTTTCACACCACCTTCCCCTCCACTTCTACACACAGACCGACATTTCCTCCCTCTAAATTACCTCGCACTAAACCCAGCATGTCTAGAAAAGTTTCACAGTCACCCAGTTCTTCCTTATCACCATCACCACACCCTCGTGTGACTCCAACATCACTAATCCCTTCTCATTCTAATCCTACATATACAAGATCTGGTCGACGTGTGAAGCCACCTCAACGATGGGCGCCGACCTTCAAGCCTACCTACGAAAGGAGGGCCCACCAAAACCTACCTCGCCTATGCCAAGGATCCTCACGACCCCTATGGGGAGGTCAACCCCAGCACCTGACCCGACAACACCCCAGCCCAACACTTCACCAGCCACTCACCCCACAGGACCTCCAGCCACCATAACTCCTGCTGACCGACCACCCTCCGCCACTGCAGCGTCGACTTCAACCCCCTCCGCAGCCATGAAAATAAACAGTGTACTCCTCTCGGATGGCCTGACCAGTACTATAATGAAAACACCCCAACAGATGGTACAGAAAGCCTCCGAGTCCAAACGACCACTACATGTGCACATCGACTTGGACATCGCTACCCCTGCTGATGTGCCAACCACCATGTGGCTGTTAAGGTTGCAGCACTTAAAACTCGTTCTCATAAACTCCACCACCCGGACTTTCATTCTGAAATAGCGAGGTCGCGACTTTTTCTTCGACGAATGTGGTGAAGTGACAGGGTTGGCTAGAACGGGGTTGGGAAACACCTGTAGGATTGCCAGCCAAGGTGAGTAGGTGCCAGGTGAGTAGGAAGGATAAACGAAGACTTAAACAACCAAGACACCATTCCATACCAGTCCCCCATGATGAGGAGAAACGAGAAACAGAGGAGTATCCCATTTCACCTGGCCATTCCCGTTTTCTGTCTACCAAGGACGGTCACCTAAGTCAGGCACCCCTATCTAAAAATGAAAAGGTCAGCCAATCACGATCCAGGTTTCAAACCCTCCCCACCAATCACCAACCTTCATTGCACCAGCAGCCAGATTTGCAGTACACAGAACAAATGTTTATGCAAATTCCACATCAAAGACCTGAGTGTTACCGACATAAGCGGGGATATTAGAATCTACAATACAATACTGTTACAAAGAATTCTGGACAAACCCAGAGACATAGAGAAGACCAGAGTTATGCCCGGATTCACAAATAACCCCCAATTATAATAAAATCACCAGAACTGCTATTATATCCTTCCTAGACTTAGTAATTTCCCCCGGAGTATTAAATAAAATACTTTAGATGATTAGGTACCTTATGATAACTACCCTGTATTTTTAAGTTAAGTTTTGACTTCACTATTGATGTCACAACGATTCACTATATCCCTTTAACATTGAATTACTATAAGTTGAAGCTCAGAAAATATCCGAACATGTACTCAACGAAATTGTTGAGAAAGCAAGCAATTCCACCTCGGTAATGTTCTTAAGTCTGAAAAGTCCGGAGCATCTAACTAAAAGTGGCCACTGCATTCCCCTCCCCCTCGAGCCTACAACGAGCCCTGTTGTGTGCCTCTGACGTCTGGACGTGGGATTCCTGACAGTGCGAAGCAGCCCTGAAGTCTGGCCAGGCGAACCTACGCTCCACGTCGACCAGAACTTGTTTTCGAACCTCAACACCCCCCAGCTCCCCCTAAGTGTCTCTGAGTATATTAGTTGTGATTATTGATGCGAAGGTAAGGTAAAATATGTGAATATTCATTAGTCTCTGAGCTTGATCTGTGCCTAAGATCCTTTATTTATTGTGTATGCATTAATCCTGTAGTAACCATATTAAACCTTGTGTAGATCTGTGCCCAAGATCTAGTGTTAATTTTTCTGCTAAATTCATAATCCACATTCATTCTACGCATACGTTACATAATAGTGTAAATTCATAATCAAGCCGAATACTCACAGATTTTCCTTGTGTATGTACATTCTATTTTATGTGTGTACCAAGTTGAAGCTGAAATGTCTACTGTGAATTAATTCCCTTCTAACACCCTCACTTGTACCTAGAACCTACTCAATTTCATACCTATTTTTGAACTCAGTCTCCCCCCCCTATTATGCCTTAATTTGATGTGCGTTAATAGTGTAATTTGTGAATAACGTATTAGTTTATTCTCTTATGAAATAGATAATTTCGGTCCTACTCGTCTAGGAATTCTAGTTTCTGTGTAGATCTATTTTCTAATTATTCACCCACTCAAATACAACGCCAATTGTTATGTATTCCATATAGGAATCTGCTATCTAGTTCAGACCTCCTTCATATCTTAACAGGTATTTCCATCTAAGTACAACTTCGTCGTGTACGCCATATTTACCTTGTAGTCTTATTGTCACTACTCGTAGACACTGATTTATTGACGCATCCCCTAATCTACTGTAATCAAACTATTGCCTGATTCAGTTAGGTTAATTCCAACCTTCAAGCATACTGTTTTCAGTAGATGTAAATCATTAAATCTGAATTCCTCGACCCTTGAGATTATCTTTGCATAAAAGAAGTAATTAATCGTGTGCTCATGATAAAAAGTCTCGTCTGCTAATTTAAGTATATAATTAATAGTAAAATAATTAACTTCGCCTCCCCTTTGAAGTTCAATATATTTCCCCCCTTCATTATAATTGTTATTGCATACTTCCATTATAATATTATCCCTTGATATATGTTCCTTGTACGTTCTTGCCCGACTATTAGTCCAGTAAATCTAGCAATAATTTAACTGGACCTAGAACAAATTGCAATAGAAGGTTTTTTGGCTTTAACTTGTTTATTAGGTCCCTCTGATGAACATATAAAAAGTCTCCAACTTTTGGACACTGGGAAAGTGGTTAATTTGCATAAATTCAAGATGGCCGCCGTCCAAAGCTTCAATTTACAGATAACTTTTTTCTGGTTGCTCCTAGACCCTATAAATGTATTACAAACAACGTTTTTTGGCTTTAACTTGTTTATTAGGTCCCTCTGATGAACATATAAAAAAGTCTCCAACTTTTGGACACCTGGAAAGTGGTTAATTTACAGCCGAAAAACCTTACAGACAGGCTGAACTGTCTCTTTCACAAGGGGTGACACAGGCACTTTGTGCTTGTATGGGTTTTTTGACCTGTTGTCCCTCTTTTTTATATAAAAAAAAAAAAAAAAAAAACATGACGTAGTATGACGTCATTCAGAGCCAATTATGTAATTCATGATAGGAGTTCGTATTCACTTGGATCATCGGTGCTTGCATCAAAGTTGCTATTTTGACAGAGTCCTTTACATTGACCACATGCACTGGAACATTCAAGCTCATTCCATTTGCAACTACAGCGTTGAGTGTCACAGTTGCCCTTACACTGACATCTGACCAATTTCAATAGTGAATCAGGAGCCACTGGCGAATCCATCGTCTTCGGTTCAAGCTGTCCCTTCCGCAGACACCAGCCCCATTTCTCGGGGTCCACACAGTTCCCCATCCATTCCTGGACCTGACAATAAACTCGGAACGAGTGGTATTTGGCTGCATCGGTTGTTGGGGGAAGGCTGTGAACTTCAACGGTAGTTGAACTTTTTGCCACCTTGTTGCAAACCTTTGTCTTTCGCAGTCCGTCAAGGGTGTCATTTCCTTTTCCCCCGTACAAATAAACCAAGGCCTTTTCACCAGCTGATGATATCGCGTCTTTACTTCCACTTTGGCAAAAGAATGCTTCTATACATTTCAAGAACCGTTGTCTTCCCTCACTTTCCTCAAGGCAGCCCCTTTACCAATACCATACAGTCGTGAGGTTGTGTCACATCCACAGAGTGCATGGACAACTGGCAGGACACGACAGATGCTTTCACCGAGAGCTTCTGCTACTGAGTTAATATGCCAACATTTCCCACCTTCCTTGCTCGACTTGAAGTACAAATCATTCATCCCTCGTTCCGCATAATGACACAACAGCACCAACAAGTCTGTGTCCTCACCTATCACATATGTCACGGTTTCCCTTGCATGCTCAATTCCCTTCTTCGCAATCATGACATCTGCATCTGCTGGCGCATTGACACAGTCAATTCCATTTGCCTTGAATGTTTTCACACAATATGTCAGTGAAGTTTTGCTTAATGTCCGAGTTTGACAAGAAGTTTTCCTTTTTTGACCGAAGGGGCATGGTTGGAGTGAACATCACCTTTTGACCAAAGACTCCTTTTGATCGTCGATTGTGTGTCATGTCCTTGGTAGTAGGTCCTGATTTATAACCGTCGAATACAACCACCGGGTTGAGAAAGTTTTTGGAAACATGCTTCATGTACATGCTTGCAATGTCCTCAAATGTGTCACCCTTCTTCCATGGAATCCTTTGCAATAAGGAACCACCATCCAGAACATGGGTCACAGTCCTTTCTTCCTCAAATGATTCCAATGACGACTTGGGAACAACAGCAGCTATCTCATCTCCTAGCAGTGGTTTATTGGCTTCCCTGAGCCTCCCCCACTTATCGAACAGAGCAGTAGGGTAGCTAGACAACTCATACGCAAAGACCTCTTCAACACCTAAGTCCCTGTTATTAGCAAAGATGAGGAGCCTCTGGAAAAGGAGCTGTGGGTCGATTGGTACTTTTTCAGCACTGATTGTAACCTTTGCACCCAACGACTCAACTTGATCTTTCTTCCTAAATGAAAAGTCAAAAGCATTGCTACCTTCCATCTTCTGCACAATGTTCATACCAACCTCATACAGTAAATGAGGATTGGCCGAGGCTGGTCCTGTCACACCGTTGGCAATATTCCTGAGTTCATTTGATTCTTGAAATGGATCATAATCCTTGAAGAATGCGAGAACCTTCTCTGTGTCCTTCCTATCTCGTTCACGCCTTGCTTCCGTCATTTCTTTGTGCTGCTCAGAGGTGTGGAAATGCTTCCCTGTCAGTTCTTGCATAACTTCACTCACCTCAGCGCAGGCTGGCATAGCAAGTAACCAGCGCAGGCGTTGCGTTTCCTCCATGCCCCTACCACGTGTCAATCCACCATTCGTTTTCAAAGAGCGCATCAAAACCTGCTCTATAACCAAGTCGCTTGGCAGTCCTGCCCACAGCCGATCACTTCGGCGGATCACAAATAGACCGGAGTTCAATTGACAGAACATGTCTGGGTTGAGCTGCTCAAGTTCAATCATGTCTTGAATGTACACATGGGCTGACTTGGCATAATTGTTATGACCACACGCTGCAAAGTACGGCAACATCTCCTGGAGTGTTCCGAGGTACAGTAGGAAATCGCCCATTCTCAGTGCCCTCAGGAAGCGACGCAGCAGGTCAATCATGTCCATGTATTGTCCTTTGAAAGTTGAAGGTGCGTACTGGATACACTTCTTCTGAATCATGCTTTGTGTCCAAATAGATTTTTGTACCACAAAAAAGCAGTTCTCTGTAAAACAAAAGTCTGGTGTCTGAGAACGAAGAGCAGGTTTTTCAGGACGTTTCTTCTGCTTCCCAGGAATTCTATTTGGCTTCGTATTGACATGCTTCTTTCGGCAATCAATGTGCACCGTTTGGCCCTCGGACACGGTAATTGATGGCGTTCCACGTTCAGTACTGGCCTTGTTGATAGTATCTGCTCCCTTCGCCCTCAGCTTGACTGTTTCTCCTTCGTCTAACGTGTTTGAGCAAATGCCGCAGGGATTATGCACCACCTCTTCTTCCATGGCTTCGGTAGATGTCGCACCAATCTGTTGAAACAAGAAACAAGATGATGGGATTAGTATAGGCCTAGGCAAAATGTAATAGACAATAATGTGCAGTAAAGGTAGGGCTTGACCTAGAACAAATTGCAATAGAAGGTTTTTTGGCTGTAAGGTTTTTTGGCTGTAAATTAACCACTTTCCAGGTGTCCAAAAGTTGGAGACTTTTTATATGTTCATCAGAGGGACCTAATAAACAAGTTAAAGCCAAAAAACGTTGTTTGTAATACATTTATAGGGTCTAGGAGCAACCAGAAAAAAGTTATCTGTAAATTGAAGCTTTGGACGGTGGCCATCTTGAATTTATGCAAATTAACCACTTTCCCGGTGTCCAAAAGTTGGAGACTTTTTATATGTTCATCAGAGGGACCTAATAAACAAGTTAAAGCCAAAAAACCTTCTATTGCAATTTGTTCTAAGTCCAACCCTACTTTGACTGGTCTATATTGATACCCATTAGTACTTGATCACTGAATATTCTTTATAGTAGTACGGTAATTATCTCTCCACACTGTCGACCTATTTATATGTGCAAAGTACCTATTATATTGTGTATATCTATGCCTCTACATTCCTTGCTATTCCCTCATAATAGTCAAGGAGTATTCAACCATTACCTATATGTCCATTGAATAAATAAGAGTGTATAATTACCAGTGTGTATTTATTGTGTCATCTTAACCTGATTGAGTACATAATTTGTGAATAAGAACGTGTTCGATGTAACCTTGTTGAGAGAATATTGAGTCTAAAAGTCCATAGTTGGATTTGAGTAAAGACCCAGAACTAAGCTAGATTGTATTATAACCCGGCATAACAGTTTTCCTCTCTACTTTGTCTAGTAGTGCTGTGTGAGAGGATCCTCCCCTCACATGTGAACAATACTCAATACAAGGACGCACTGTGCTCCTGTACAGAGCAAGAAGCTGTACAGGGGTAAAGAACCCCTTCAGGTGGTTGAGCACTCCCAGCTTCTGGGTGGCCACCTTAGCAAGACTGGTAATATTGTCCTTCCAAGAGAGAGCAAAAGAGAAAGAGACACCGAGAACACTGAGAGAAGATGAAGGGTTGATTTTTGTATTGTTGAAGTATAAGGGATAGTCCTCTGGCAGTTCACAACGGGTAAATAGATGGAGAAATTGGAAATTTTGGAAGCATTGAAGGCAACAAGGTTTTCTCTGCCCCAGTTGGAAATGGTTGTTAGATCAGAAGATAAGTGTTGTATGGTTTCATTACTTTTGTTTTTGAGAAATTGTTTGCTGGGACATCACATATATTCCCTTTCTGTAATATATACCTATGTATGTATGTATTTACTCAGTCCCATTCCCCACTTTTCCTATTTTTCTGGGGGTGGCCGACTCAAGACAACCCGAATAGGGACAACACAACAGAAAACAATGAACACACAAAAACAAAATACAAATTCACACACATCTAGGTCACCCAGGAGAAGATCCAGAGACCAGGGTCACCAAGGTCATCACATATATTCATGTTATGCAATATATACCTACAGCACATATATTACGTTTGTGCAGTATATACAGTATGCCTACACCACATATATTATTTGTATGCAATATATGCCTATATCCCATATATTACTTGTATACAATAATATATGCCTATATCACATACATTTCTGTTATTCAAAATATGCCTACACATTATATTAATTGTATGCAATATAGAGTGACATCACTTGCTGTATAATATTTGTATGCAACATCAAACATATTCCATTTATGCAATATATGCCTACAGCATACATTACTTTTATGCAATATATGATTACACCACATAATATTCCTTTTATACAATATATGCCTACACAATATATTCCTGTCATGCAATATATACTTACAACACATACTGTATTCATTGTATGCAATATAATTCCCGCCATGCAATATATACTTACACCACATATATTCGTTTTATGCAATATATACCAACACCACATATATTCCTTTTCTGCAATATACAGTATATCATCACTTATTTCTTCATACGCATATCGCACACCACTAAGGATCTACAAAGATCTCTTCGGAAATCCTATCCCGAGTCATTGTAATCAATTTTCCACTTATTTTGCTTCCTCTTTCTGCTTCTCCTTTACCATCTTGACTTTATCTCAACCCCTATTGTCTTTATCTCAACCAAATCTTGACTTTAACTCAACCCATCTTGACTTTATCTCAACCAATCTTGACTTTATCTCAACCCATATCTTCACTTTAATACCACATCTTGAATATATCTCAACCCACAACTTGACTTTATCATTTTGACTTTACCATCTTGACTTTAACATCTTGACTTTATCATCTTGACTTTACCATCTTGACTTTATCATCTTGACTTCACCATCTTGACTTTATTATATTGACTTTAATATCTTGACTTTACTATCTTGACTTTATTATCTTGACTTTAACATGCTGACTTTTTCATTCCTTTACAATCTTGACTTTACTATCTTGACTTTATCATGCCTTTACCATCTTGACTTTTATCTCCACCCATATCTTCACAGGCGCCATTGAAGTGTTTTTCTCTATCTCCTGTTCTCATTAATGGATTATCTCTTTTTCTCTGGTTCTCTTTTCATGTTCATATTACCTTCCATTTTCTTCTTCTCTGGCTTCCTTTATAGTATATAATATATACTATAAAGGAATATATTATATTCCTTCCTATTGTTTAAACCAGTATTTTTAATCTAGTTAATGAAGTCCCTTTTATAATGAAAATTATGCATCGTCTCATCAAAGGCAACTACATTGCAATTTGTTGTGTCTTTTTTATAAAAACATATCATTCTTAAAAAAGGGGGGGGGGGGGGGCAGTTTTGTTTTCTTTCTGGACCTCTTTATCGCTCATGTTTAAGATATTTGGTTTGGGATTGTAAGACTTTCTTTCCGTTAGTTTGGCGATTATGAGACCTTTCGCACCCATTTCTTTGTCAATATTTAGACCTAAATAATTTGTGCAATTTAGGTGTCCATTTTTTCAAGCCGAGTGATAGTTAGCCTGCAATTTCAGCAGGAACCGGCTTTCGGCCGGGACATTTTTCTACCAAAAAATTTACAAATTTATCTTGAAAGTGGGTCAATGGGTTATTTTTTTAAAAGTTTGATTGAGGTCTAGCGAGGAAACTCAAAATAAATATTATAGATAGATACTGTATACATTATACCAAAAACAAGCACTGCCCCCTTAACCCAAGAATGGCGAGCGTCCTCATATGAGTCTGCAGCCTATACGGGCGAGCATCCTTATATCAAGTTATATGAGCCAAGGCCTAAAAAAAGACTTTCAAAACATCCCACTGGCACTCAAGACAAAGGAATGTGTGATTAAGTGAGATAATTCCCTTCCATACCTCCCATCACTCCTCCACATGTGTCAACCCCCCCCCCCCCTTCAATTATCACCTATTTTTCCTCTTATTCCCTTGTTTATCGGTTTATTTTCTGCGGCAATATCTCCCACCCGGTTTCAAGGTCATCTGGGACGTACATAGTGATCATGGCAAGAGAGAGACTTCACTAGTGAGACATCAGTCTCGCTTCATGCCTTGAGAGGGGTGTATGGCTCGTTAGCCTCTCGCCTCATGACTGGATGGTCGGCAGTAATTCGTCTTTTTCAACCCCAAATAATATTCCCACATGTTTTATTGATGTTACATGTTAATATCTTCATATTAAACACAAAAAATAGGTGCATAGGAATAAGTAATAACAATGTTTATCGTAAAATGACAAAATTTGTCGGAATTTACCCACAATACCTTCGCCCAGCAGGACGTTTTAAATACCATAGACTCGCCGCGCTCAGGTTAATCCTTACTAATATTAATCCTTTTAGGACCAATACGCCTTTTCCCATTAGATTCAGGATAAAATTATAGGATTATATGAAGCTTAAGAATGATCTATGTTATTCAAAGGGATTATTAAGAGTGTATTTACCCCTATGAAGACTAGAGGTAGATCATAAGCTAAAGAAAATTGCTTAAGGGATGATGGGGGCTCATTTATTTGCTTGTTTATTAACCATTGTTTGGCGGGACCGGACTTAAGTTGGTCTAGAGAAGAAAGCACTATGTGGCGGGGACCGACTTAAGGCGGTGTGCAATTTTGAGCAATAATTGGCTCTGAGAGAGAGACGAGCGATGGGAGGAGCGTAGGTCGGCTCTGACCGTTCGGCACGGGTCCCGCGCGGCAACTGCCGTCCCCTCCACACACATCCACACTCACTACCTCGCTACACAAGGAATTATGTAAGGAAATGACCTTATTTTAGGGATTTTTCCTTCGTCTTGCACGATCGTTGCAAGAGAACACGTGGTCGTAGAAGGATGGTTCTGGTGTCATTGGAAAGCTCAATTATCGCCCTTTCAGGGACACATAATTATATTACGCTCTGGCTCTTGTTTATGCATGAAAAAGAGCACGGAAACAAGGTCGTTTAGGGTAAAACCACCCGCTTGGCGGGTAGTAGAAGTTACTGACGGGCCCGCTCGTAAGGCGTTAATCTTTCTATAATTTGTTTTAGTTTCTTCCCTAGATCTCTATCAAGCTTAAAAAAATACACACCCAACATCACCCTTCAAGATAGATTTGTAAATTTTCCATAGGAAAATGTCCCGACGAAAGCCAGTTACTCTTAAATTACAGGCTCGCTATCGCTCGCCAGGAAAAAATCCACACCCAAATCACACGAAATGTCTTAATATTAACCAAAAAATGGGGCTAAAGGTCCTAAAATTGCCAAACTAATTGGCCAAGCGTCTTAAAATATGAAAACTAATGCGGCTAAACATGAGGAAGACGACGGACAAGAAAAATTACCCATCTCCCCTGAAAGGTACCCAGAATATGATGAAAATTACGTCACTGTGCTGAAGTGGTTAATAGAATCGTCTCAAGTTTGTCATTCATATAAATTTTAATTTCCTATTTTCTGTTAATATTAACCAAATGGGGAAAGCTTGTTCTAAAGATTAATTACATTGGCAAGCATTGACCTAAATAGCATATACTATTGACAATATACTGGAACTAATTATATATTTAGTAGGTAGTAGGGGTAGGCAGCCCCGCCCAGGGAAGTACTACCGCCAAGGTTTCGGGAGACTCAGGGAATAGCCTGAATTCCATTTTCTCTCCCAGGCCTTGGTAGCTGGATACATATCTTTCTGCCTCACACACCAGGGGTATCAGGAAAACCCTCTTTATATAACATACACATCCAACTTCACGACATTGCCCTACATTGCTATCCTCTATCCATAAAACACTACTCTTCCCACTACATATCATACATGTAACACCATACACCTTACCCAATAAAAATGGCAGTACAATTGTTAAGAGCAAACCTGGTGGTCCCTCGGATATCCACCCCCGGCAGGGTTGGGTCATTGACACAGGGCCCTCCCGGTCGTCATCATGCGACTGTGTCAAGAGCATTGCAACGTCCCAAAGCTGCTCGTCGGTGCAGCTTTTTCTTTAGCAATATAAGGGGACTTCACTCTAACATCAATTCTGTACACCAATTTCTTCAAGCAGAATCCCCTACTCTCCTTTTTTTTGACAGAGACTCAAGTAACATCCACATCTGACACGTCTAGATATAATTTTCCAGGTTATCAACTGCTCCAAAATTTCAGACCTAAAGGAGGTGTATGTTGCTTCGCAAAATCTGAAATTGCCCTGGAGGAGGTTACTAGTTTCAATTGTCCCTATTTTGATTATTCTATATACAAATTAATTTCTGCTGGTAAATTTAAATACATATGTTGCATCTACCGTTCCCCAAATACTCCTCCAGAGCAAAGTCTTTTTGATTCTCTGTCCTCACAACTTAGTGTCCTCAACTTAAATGTTTCTTCTGAAATCACTGTGTTGGGTGATTTTAATGTCCATAATGTTGAATGGCTCACTCATTCAGCCAGGACTGATGATGCTGGTCTTGAATGTGAGCTATTTGCAGACTCATTTAATCTCACTCAACTAGTCAACCAACCCACCCGTGTACCAGATAATCCTAATCATAATTCCCACCTACTGGACTTATTTTTAACAACCAATTCAGAAAATTATGATGTTACAGTGAGGTCCCCGCTTGGATCTTCTGATCACTGTCTGATACAGGCCACCTGTCTATCACCTACCACACCTTCCCACTCTGAACCTGTTTTGGTGACTAAATGGCATTACGATAGGGCAGACTGGGAGGGTCTTCAAGGTTTCTTTATTGATATTCCCTGGACCTCTTTCTTTTCTAATGATGCACACTCCACCATGAGCCACATACAAGATTTTGTAAAAATTGGAATGGAAACTTTTATTCCTCATCAAAAGTACAGTAAAAGATCTAATTCACCTAAATGGTTTGACCATAATTGTGCTAGAGTAACTGAACAAAAAGCAATAGCCTACAATGCATACACAAGATCAAAAACACATGAAGCCTTTAATTACTTTAGAAACATCAGAAATCATGCCAAAACTGTATTAAACCTAACTAAATCAAACTTTCTCCACAAGCAGGCAAATAAACTTCTAAATAATCCAAATGATAACAAAATATTTTGGTCTACTCTTAACTCATTTAAATCCAACTTCACTACTGCTTCATCCATTCCACCATTAAAATCTCCGACTGGCAATCTTGTAAGTGACCCACGAGGTAAAGCTAACCTTCTTGCGGATATTTTCTCCACCAACTCAACCTTAGATGAAATAAATCAAGATGTCCCTGTACTTAATTTTAATTCGCCTGAAATTCCCTCACTTAAGATCCACACCAGACATGTCAAAACTATTTTGCAGAATCTCTCGGTAGATAAGGCTCCTGGTCCAGATGAAATTCCTCCAATAGTACTTAAGAACTGCTCCTTGGTGCTCGCTCCTGTATTGGCAAAAAATTTCCGTCTGTGTACTCATACCTCATGCTTCCCAGTACCCTGGAAAGAAGCAAACATCCATCCAGTTCCTAAAAAAGGTGCCTCTTCAGATCCATCAAACTACAGACCAATAGCTATAACTTCCACTCTTGGTAAAGTTTTTGAAATTATATTAAATAATCACATAATTAAGCATCTTGAGAATAATAAATTAATCAGTGATAGGCAATATGGTTTTAGACGATGTCGATCAACTGCAGACATGCTTTGCCTTCTTACGCATCAAATCAACCAAGCTACAGACCAACATGGTGAAACACATACAATAGCACTGGATATATCAAAGGCATTTGATAGAGTCTGGCATCAATCCTTATTGTCGAAGATGTCACACTACGGCCTTGCATCATTAGTTCCACTAATTTCTTCTTATCTTCATAACAGAAAAATACGTGTAATGGTAGATGGCCTTTATTCTCAATTTCACTCAATAAATGCTGGTGTTCCCCAGGGATCAGTTTTGGCCCCAATTCTGTTCCTCATTCATATCAATGATCTCATATCTACCACTCATAATCCAATACATTCCTACGCAAATGACTCAACACTCCACAGTTCCTTCACATTTACCAATTCTTTCACCCAACCCGATCTTATAAATTCAAAAATAAACACTGCAATTTCTCTGAACCAGGACCTTTCTAGAATTAATGGATGGGGACAAAAGAATCTAGTTTCCTTTAATGCACAGAAAACCAAGTACATTCAATTTTCTAACCGACAGAATCTCACTGACTCCCATATATTTTTTAATGATGTAAATATTCCCACTTCCCCTAGTATTGACATTCTCGGTGTAACATTAACTACTAACTTGAGCTGGACACATTATGTTAGAAGCATTGCTAAGAATGCCTCTAAAAAACTGGGACTCCTGTACAGAGTTCGAGAATTCTTCACTGACGAGCAGTTGGCCGTGATATATAAAAGTCATGTGCGTTCTCAGATGGATTACTGTTCACCTCTGTGGGGTGGAAGTGGAGTGGTTGCATTGAGGCAGTTGGAAAAAATTCAAAATAAAGCTATTAGATTAATCAATAACCCTGCAATCACACAGGACCTTCCTACATTATCCATACGAAGAAACGTTGCATCCCTTGCATTATTCTACAGATATTTTCACAGCAATTGTTCCGAGGAACTTGCTTCAATTGTGCCGCCTCTCCACATCTTTCCCCGTAGAACTAGGGCAGCTGAGAGCGCCCATGAATTTACACTTTCTCCTCCACAATGCAGAACTTCTGCTTATCAGAATTCATTTATCCCCAGAGCTACTACTCTTTGGAATTCACTTCCCTCGAATTGCTTTCCACAAACTTACAATCTACAAATGTTTAAATCCAGTTGTTACAAACATTTTATGAATGGAGGATGCCTTTAGGCACATGGACCTTTTTGTTTTATCTGTGTTTTTCCTTCCTCCGTTCATTGTCTCTTAAAAAAAAAAAAATATATGTTAATCAAAAACACAGCTTATTATATTACATCAATAAACCGTCATACATTATCCATATTTAGATAGGGAGGAGAATCTATTATATTAATATACAGTATATATATACTGTATAGATATTGTAACATCCGTACCGACCGGATGTCATGTGGCCAGACCAACCTGTTGAACGTGACTTTACAATTACCTCGTGGCAACAACTTACCTTGCTTACGTGACCAGAGAGAGAGAGAGAGAGAGAGAGAGAAACCAGCCAAGTTTGGGGGGAAACTACTGAACGAGGCGGAACCAGCCCCCTTCTCCCTACTGCCCCATCCACTCACGGGGCCTAGTTCACTTGCTTCTCGTCTGTGAATGGCTGACACCAGCAGCCTGTTTTATTGGTTTCGGCACCTGTTTCCTGCCTTCTGATTGGATAGCTTGGTCCGAGAAATGATATATAAGCCGGAGATTTGATAGTTAAAAGCAGTACATTTCTAGCTGGGGAACACAAGCAGTGTGGTGGGGAGACGGGACAGACTTCAAAGGCTTGTATATTATTATGTGTTAAGTTGTGTCCCATAGCGACCTCTTACACGTTAGTTAGGGATTATTTGTGACTATTAATTAACCAGAGGTATGTCGAAAACATACTCATTTGCTTTAACATTTTGTGATTGGAGAAATCATATATGTTTAATTTACTTGGAGATATCATATATGTTTAATTTACTTGGAGAAATCATATATGTTTAATTTACTTGGAGAAATCATATAGGTTGGATTGGAGAATCCTATATGTTTAATTTAATTGGAGAGATATATATTTTGAATTACTGTTTCATTTTGGTGATTAGAATTAATGTTTGATTCAGAGATGATTTGTGATTGAATATTCTACTGTAATTACATATTTACGATTAACTAACTTGATGTAAAGCTATTGTCATTCATAATTAAGGATTAAGCCATGTATATTGTATAAGTTAAATACTTACCTGACTATTATTCTTTAATTTGTACTTTAGTGAACGCATGCAAGACGATCCTGAAACTCTATCATAACTTTCATTGCTTATTATTTTGATTAATTGTAAAATACCTTATTTACGTTTATAAATATAATTCCCTTTTATATGTGACTTTATAATATTTCCTTACCATTTTTATTTAGTCAAATGTCTTTCAGTAATATGAATAAATAAGATGAAATACTAAAGGAGAATAATAATAATAAACTAAGAATAAAGAGATAATATAAATAGTAAAACAATCTTTAGAGGGTTAACAAACTTAAATTAATTATATATAAAAGATCTTAATACTTTGCTGATAATCAAGATTAATTGAGATGTTCTAGTGTCTTAAAACTTTGCTTACATACCGAACTTTTGTATTCGTAATTAATAACCTCTTTCATATTAAAACATTCAATGTAACTTTAAATAGTTTACTGATTAAATATAATTGAAGT